>OY720442.1:54612488-54907288 GCA_963082915.1 Dolichopus griseipennis | reverse complement strand
ACTTATCATCTATCGTTACCTCATTCAACTTTCGGTAATCGATAACAAGTCTCCATTTGCTTTTACCACTTGCGTCCGTCTTTTTCGGCACAACCCATACTGGTGCAGAGTACGGAGATCGACTTGGTCTAATGATTTTATTGTCGAACATTTCTTTAATCTGGTTTTGTACTTCACTCTTGTGAATATATGGGTATCTATAAGTTCTAACTGCTATTGGAGCATGATCAGTAGTTCTAATTTCATGTTTAATAGCGTTTGTAAAAGATAATTTAGAGTTTTCTTGATAAAATAGGTTTGCAAATTTCTTTATGACTCTAATAAGTCTTTCATTTTCTTCTGAATTAAGATGGGTAGTACGAATTTGTTCAAGGAGCGGTTTATAAGGTTTATTTTCAATTATGTTAAAATTTTCGTGATTGACTACTTCCGTTAATATTTGATCATGTTGAAACTCTGAAGGATTGTCGATTTTTAATTGTACTTCATTATTCTCTACGTCATAAATACCTTCTTTTATTATTGTTTTTCCGTCCAAAGTCTTAGTTTCGTTCACAAAAATGAGTCCGTCTTTCTGTTGGACTGATAGTTTGATATTTTTTTGTTCGTCGAAATCAAACAACAGAGGAATTAAGTTTTGGTTGATTTCTAATGTATTTTTACTATAGTCGATTTTTGCGTTAAATCGTTTTAAAATATCATTTCCTATAATTCCATCATATTTATCGTGGAATTTACAAACTAAAAAGTCTATCTTTTCGTTTGTATCTCCTAACTCGGGAAAAAGAGGTATGCGCACTTTTTGCGACGTAATTATTTTGTGTTGTAGAGTTTTTAGGGTAATATTATTACTTGATATTTTCCATTTTGGATGGCAGATACCAGGGTTAATGATTGAACTTGTTGCTCCAGTATCAATTATAAATTTGAGGGGAAGTAGTTTAGATTTAACTATTATATAGGGTAGTTGGTTTTCGAGGCTGTCGATTGAAAATTCTGTACTTCGTTGTGACATACATCCATAGGTTCTGGTGAGTTATTTCGACCTCGATGATTGTCATTAATATTATTGCCTCTGTAAGGGTTAGCTTTGTCTCTGATACTGTTATTATTATTATTATAAGTATTGTGATTGAAATTATTAGACCTTGAATATGTACCATTATTATAGCTACTGGTTCCATAGTTAATTGGCATTGGTCTATTAAATTGCTGACTGTTATTCTGTCGGTTAAAATTATTGTTACCATTATATTGTTGATAACTATTGTTATTTTGTCTATAGTTGTTGTTATTTTGTCTATAGTTATTGTTATTACCATTATTTTGTTGATAATAATTATTATTATTATTATTATTTTGTTTGTTATTGTTATTTTGTCGATAACTGTTATTATTATTGTTATACTGATTATGTCTTCTGTTATTATTATTAACATTACCGTTATTGCGATTGGGTAATGCATTAGTATGTCTTGTATTGGAAAATCTTTGATTGTTATTTCTATCTTGAGGACCTTGAGTTAAATATGCGTGACCTGATTCGTAGACCATATTCATAGCTTCTTCTAAACTTGCAGGGTCTTTACAAAATAATAATGTTTTCATAGGTTCAGGAACTTTACTCTTGAAAATATTGAGTGCGGCTCTTGAATTATTTTTAGTCCATTCAAAACTTTCATTATTATTACCCAAGACATGAAGCGTTTTAGCATTGAGTCTACGTAATTTTCTTTTTAATTCTTCGTAAAACTCTAAAATAGTTGTTCTACAGGTGACGGCTCGTAACTCGTCAAAAATTTCTTCAATACTTAACCTATCTCCAAAATTATTTATTAGTACTGTTTTAATATCACGCCAATCTACAGCATGACTATTTATTAAGATTGCTTCCCTCGCTTTTGATTTTAATTTACCCTTAATAGTATCGGAAAAAACTAATTTGGATATTTCATTATATTCGGACAACAATGGATATATTCTATCTACCGAATCAATAAAAATTTGTAAGTCCTTAGTGTTACCATGGAATTCTGGTAATCTATCTAAGTATGTTAAGGGTTCTATAGTAATAGAGCGTTCAGTTGGTGGGGGTGCTGGAGGGGGTGTTGCCATAATGAAAAAATTTAAAATTTAATTGAACCCAAAACAAAGAGAAAAAAAAATAAATTTGTAACCTTGTGGTGTAACTATGTTTGTATTATGTTAAAGTAGTATGTATGAATACTTTGTAAATATTATGTTATGTATTGTGAGATTTAATGGTTATATAATTTTTAAAAAAAATGAATATTTGAAATGAAATTATTAAAATATATTATTAATTTTTTTGATAGATAAAGATAAAATTTTTACTTGATTTTTTTTTTGTAAATAATTTTATAAAAATTTATTAAATGTATAAATAATATAATTCAATGATTGTATTAATAAAAATTTATTAAGCGAGCAAAAAATTATTAGATACTTAAAAACACAATTAAATTTTTTAGATTCAAATTAAAATATATAAATTCAATAGATTCAAATTAAAATGCAATTTTTTCTTTTCTTAATTAGTTTTTGTTATTAATTTATTTATCTAATTTTGTAAATACTTTTATAAAAATTTATTAAATTATACTATTTATATATATAAAAATTTATTGAGCAAGCAATTATTATGTTATATATTATTAATTTAATTTATCTCTAACATGACAAATTTAAATCTATATTTTTCGTTATCGAATTTTTGCAATACAAAAATAAGAGAAGAAAAAAAAATTTAAGCAGTTATGTTGTCTAAAAATTTGTAGGATAAAAAAAAATAATTTTACAGTACCTTAAATTGGTTGATTTGATTGATTTTCCTTATAAGTGGTGGAGTGGATGACTTGGTGATATCTTGAATCTTGATACTGCAACTTTTACAGGATCACAGGAGCTTTTGAATTACGGGAACACAGGAAACAACAGGAGCACACAGAGAATTTTATATATGTTGACGTTTTGTTTTTATATTGTTTTAAAATTTTTTTATTTATTATATTGTTTTTTTTTTTTAAACAATTTATTAAATTTTTCTTTTAAATTTTTATATTGTTTTAAATTTTTTTTTTTTAAACAATTTGTTAAATTGTTCTTTTAAACTTTTATATTGTTTTAAAATTTTTTATTTATTATATTGTATTTTTTTTAAACAATTTATTAAATTTTTCTTTTAAGCTTTTATATTGTTTTAAAATTTGTTTTATTTATTATAATGTTTTTTTTTTAAACTTTTATATTTTTTTTTTTTATTTTGAGGATTATTAATTATAATTCGTATTATAATTAATAAAATCCCTTTATCCTCGTCGCCAGTTTTAGTTTCACAAGAAAAATTAATAAAAAAGTAATAAAACTCTTGTTTTTATTTTTTATTTAATTTTTATTAAAAAGAAACCTTTTTATTTTGAATTCTACTTAAGAACTAACTTTTTAATTTTTAGATATTTTACAACTGACAATTTCTTTTTCTTTGTAAAAATGCTTTTTAGCATTTTTACTTACAATTACAAAATTACAAAATTTCTTATTCTAAATTAAATTTATGTCATTTTCTGTTATCGCAATATATTATATATTTTATATGAATCCACATGTTGCAAAGCAAATCAATTAATATTGGAGTAGGTCATAATTTTAAAATAAGAATTTCTTTTTAGATCATATTACAAAACAAAAACGTTCGAATTTGTTTTGTAATCTGATTTAAAATTTTAATAATATTTTAGTTTAAAGAAAGAAAATGCTTATCAGCAAAATTTGTTAAGTAATTATTGAAATTTATTAGAGTTAATAAAATGTGTAAATCATATGTACTATATGTTTACTAAAGGTAGTTAAAAATAAAAAGTAAAAGAAAAGCAAAAATATAAAAGGTCAATTACATTATTCGAATGTAATTGTCGATGGTAAAGAGGTAGTTTTGGGTATTTCATTTATAGAATATATAACTGTTAAAATCAAAACTGGGCAGATAAAGTAATAGGACAAGTTAGTTGGCAAAGTTGGACATCACTCGGACCAACTATTAGGGTGGGCTATTTTTTTTTTTTGTATGGGATAATAAGTTAATTAAAAATTATGGGATAATAAGTTAAATTTTTTTTTAACTATTTTACTTTCTTATATTTTTTTTGTAATATTTATAATAGCATAGGGGAAATAAATAACGGTTAGTGGGTATGCACGGGTATCTAAAAGTTGACAAGGGCAACTATAATCTTCCTCGTTTTTTATGTAATTAAAATTAAAATTTACGGTTATTTAGGTAACTATCATGGGAGAAAGTTTTTTAAATTCTAAAGTATTTAACATTATTCGGGTCTTATAATTATATTTAAATTAGAAGTTCATTTATTTTTAATAGTTCTGTAGAGAATAATATTTTTTGGAAAAAGGAAAATTGGAAAACATCGAAAGCTACGTATTGAAACTGTACACAGTACCTTTGAGTAGCTCGTAGCTTTCATATATTAAACAACGTCCTTTTAAAAACAAACTTAAGTCCGTACAGTTTGATTTTGAGAATTGGAATTGGAAAAAGAAACTTTAGGAATTAGGATGTGGATATTTGATCAAGAACAATAAATGGGAAAATTGGGAGCGATATTAAGAAAAGATTAAAAAGTTTCTACTTAAATTGAATTAAGGCATACACATACGAATTGCCAACAAAAGAACGCATGATACAGAAAATGGCTCCAAACCTCGACGTGCGCATAACACTTGAATAGTTCTGTTTTGTACTTTATCTAGGATATGCTAGATTTAATTAATCCAAATATATGCATTTAATTAATTTTTATGTTTTACCGTTAATCAGCGTTTTATAGATGTAAAGGAGATCAAATGACGGTACAAAAACCAAACATCTAGCTACCTATACCAAAAAAGAGATTTGACCATGTTTTAGTTTAACTTTATACACAAAATGTTTAAATGTGTTGAGCGCTGCAAATCTTCCTTCTATGAGGTTGAAAATGGAAGTTTCTTTTTCTGTGGGATCACACAACTTTTTCAAAAATTTTTTGGTTTTACAGTAAGGACTCCAAATTAATTTAAAAAGTCATTTCCCCAATTCCATTTCTTATGGAAACATTTTTTCTCTTCAACTTTGTAAATTGTAAGATTTATACTCTATTGTTAGTAAAACATATCTCACGTTTCATTACCAGTCACATGTTAAGTCAAAATAAAAAAAAAATATATTGTACATGGAACAATAGATTTATTTACAAAATCATTTCATTATAAATTAATTTAGAAAAATGTTTTTCTTAAAACTGTTCATAATTTATGTTTATTATAGCAATTTTGTGTTTTTTAATTAATATAATTTTATTTTTTACAGGAATCCGGAACTCATTAGTTTTATAATTGGATTCTGGTATGAGGTGTATAATTACTTATTTAAAATAATTAAAAATTAAAACATGTAGGTGTTGCGACCCGTTTTGCATCCTGAAAGTAGTAGTAGTACTTTCTACAATTTATAAGTAGTATTATTTATTTTTTTTATATTATATAATATATTTTTGTATATATTTAAAATTACATTCGGTAACCATGGAGATTTGTAAAGAAAAATTTTTTTTGAATATTTTTTATACCCGTATATACTAAATTTGTCATTACCGTTGTGTCGCAAAGAAAGAGAGATGGGGTAGATTTAGAATTAAAGGTACGGAAAATAAATCTATCTACCGATGTATGCCCGTCGGTCTGTCCGCTAGAATTCTGAAATTTTCACAAATTCATTTTTATACAGTCATCATTACTGTTGAAATCAATCCAGTTTGCTTCACCGGTTTAAGTAGTTTTCAAAAATAGTTTATTTCATGGTTAAAGTTTGTGCAAAATTTAATTGGTCTACTGCAGCGGGTTCAAGTAGTTGTCATACAACTTCTTTTTTTATATGTTCATTAATCTATGTCAATAGTAGTTCACTTTAATGGCGAACGTCTACAAAAATATAGTCAGTGTAGTGGAAGAGTTCCACAGTCTACACAGTCACTCTACTACACTCTTCTTTTTTCATTTAATTATTTCAGGACCTATATGGGAATCGAACTCGCACCCCTTTGGTTATTAAGACAATTTTAATTAAATTTTTATGTAATTTGAAAACACAGATATATTAAAAAAGAACATTCCATTCAGAACTCATATAGAATGTATTAAGTCAGAGAAGTTTTAATCTATAATTTAAAATGAGACGACAATCAGATAAGTTTGTTGTTTTTTTTTACCGGTTTTAGAACCCTGACCACTCAAATGAGAGAAGTCTGGTACCGGAGTTTTAACTACAAAGCCCCCAAATAAAACCTCTGGTAATATCAATTTATCCTTAAGATATTTGTGCCTATTAATATATACATAGTAGCATTGTAACATTCTAAAATTTTATTCAAAAACATTTCTAATTTTGATTTCTAATTTTGGTAATTATAAAAGTGGGTTCGAGTAGATTGTGTTAGCTCTAGGATACCCGAATGAATGTCATGTAAACATTTTAGCATCTGGTTAATTATACTCTTCCTCGTTTCTGTTACACACTAAAATTTCTAGGTTTAAAACAAAATTATACTTATTTCCTTAAAATAATTCTTTGACACACAAAAATCACAATGTTATAAGCATTTAGTGACACAATTTACATTACAATTTCAATAATTTAATGATTATATAAAATTTAGGTTATACCATGAGCGACACGTTTTTAACCACAAGCATAGAAAATATACCTACAACAAATCAACAAATGTTTACTTTTGATATATATATATATATACTGGTATATAAAAATTTAATTATGTTTTAAAAACAAAATTTTTTATAGATTTTATGTTTCTGGGAAAAAACCGTTTCTTTGAAGTTATAATATTTCTTATTATAATTTAAAAATAAATTCGGAAATATTTTTTGTTTATTTTTAATATTTAATTATTAATATTTTGAGAAAAAATCTTAAATAATTTCAAAATAATATTCATCATAATCAGGGTAATGTCTAAATGAATTGACATCATATTTACAAACATTTTTTCTTGAATGTATAACATCGTAAAATTTGTTGTAGAAATTCGGGGAATTTCCTCAATTAAAATATTTAATAAATATTAAAAATTGTTTAAACTAGACATTGTGAATGATCTATTAAAAAATTGTTCTCAGAAATATAAAAGAAAGTAGAACAAAAATATTAGATAATGTTCAAAAATTTTTAAAATTAGATTATTGTGTTATTATTATTATTTAAAGTAAACACACTTTCAAAATATTTTGCGAAAAAAAGTTGGAGTACTAAAATTATTTAAATTTATTGAGAAAATCAATAACTTTAAAATAGTGTATATTTAGGTTCCGTGAAATAAAGTCAAATTAAATAAAGCTAGTTGACAATTGGAGTGCAGACACCTAATATGCGGACAACTTACCCTTACAACATTTTCAACTTTTAGTAATGGAAAAAAACTGAAAGCGGACTGTGGACTGTGTGGTTTTTGGACGTACTTTGGTATCCAAATGTCAAATGAAGAAACCAAGTTTTGGAAGACGTTAGGCAGCCCTTGCAACCAAATAAAAACCCTTTCCGAAGATCCAGTTACTTTTCAGTATGATTTACTGTTGTTTTACCGTTTAATTATAAAAAATTGTCTAGTGAAAAACCGTATATCTGTTGGTTTTATGCCGGTAATATTATCCATAAATAATCAGTCTTTTAATCAGTTTAAAGTCGGTCCATGTGGAACAACAAAAGTCTATAATAATGTTGGTTTTATATTGGTAGTATTTCCCATAAGAGAACGGTCTTTTTGTCAGTTTAAAGTCGGTCCATGTGGAAGAACAAAAGTCTATAATAATGTAGGTTTTATATTGGTAGTATTTTCCATAAAAACACGATTTTTTTGTCAGTTTAAAGTCGGTCCATGTGGAACAACAAAAGTCTATAATAATGTTGGTTTTATATTGGTAGTATTATCCATAAGAGAACGGTCTTTTTGTCAGTTTAAAGTCGGTCCATGTGGAAAAAATCAAAAAATAAAAGTATGTAAATATATGAATTTAAATGAAATAAAAAACGTATAATATCTATTTACATACAGTTTACATTTTTATAAAAGTTAAACTCGATTTATTTATTAAATAAAAATTAGTTCTTATTAATACAAACTTAATACAGAAAACTATACTTAAAAATGGATTTAGTCTAAATATTTTTTCAAAACTTAAATATCCAATTTCAAATTTTAAATTTTTAAAATAAAAAATTCAACAAATCAAAAACTAAAAGTATGTATATGAGGTGTCAATGATGAAAGTCTTGCGGGTTAAGAATTATTGTTTTTTTTTAAACTTTGTACTGTTTTTTTTTAAAATTAAAATTTGATCTTTTTAAAAATTCTTGCACTGCACCCTTTACTGCTTCAAAAGGAACAGCATTTTTAGAATTGAGGTAGTTGTGAACATTTCGTAATAATTGCAATATATTACTAAGTTCAGAAAATACTAATTTGTTGATTTCTGTAAAAAAAAAATTTATATTTATATATGTATATATAACAATAAACTGGAAAAACCATATTTACCTTTTGTTAACGAATTTTGCCCTTTTGACCAAGAATATTTAAATAAAAGTTCGTTCGTAAATAATTGTTGTAAAACATTACGAACACTTTTATTTGTTTTTTCGGCCTTGAAATTGTACAAATGCAGGGTCTGTAACAATAAAATTATTTAAAAAAAACATGCTTATTAAAAATGATTAAACTTATCGAATTAAAATGAGGGAGAACAAAATTTTATTTAAAATCAGATTTTCGTTTCACTTACCATTTGCTCCATAAACTCCTTGTTTATTAATTGAGAATTGAAAGTAGTGAGCTTCTCAATACTGTCGATGGGCAAACGAGGACATAAAAAATTAGTATCTGTTTGTATTGTGATTTCCCTTTCTGCTTTTGGAATAGCATTTACTAAAAGTTGCAGATACTCCTTTAAATCAGCATTGTCTTTCAAAATTTTCGCTTGCTGTTCTATTATAGTTTCGTCGTTACTAGTCGTCTCATCTTGGCTATCAGGATAACTGTTTCTACAATTTGTAGGATATCTTACTTTAACTTTGTTCCTAATATTACTAAATAGCCTTCTTTTAATTGATTGCTTGGATAAGCATTGTAACATTTTGTATTTAGGCATACTGATATTTGTGCAATATGAGAAAACAATGCTATTAGAATAAAAATATGTTATTAATTAATATATTGAAAATATGCTTTTAATTCGCTTGTTGACATTAAAAATAAAGCAATAAATACTAAGAAACCGTATTTAAACTGTACTGGACTGAAGTAATGTAAGATAACCGTATTTTAACCGTGGTGGACTGAACAAATTGGAGCTTAAATAATATGATTTCCAAAAATTATTGAAAACAATCACTAGGTATTAGAATAATAAAATTTAATTTATATAGGTATAACTAAATTTTACACTTTAAAACATATTTTAATTTATCTATTTTATTAATTTAATTTATTTAATTAATATTTTAATTGTTTTTGGTTAGCTTAAATAAAAAGAAAAACTTACCTGTTGCAAAAAATACTTTTATTTAACTTTTTTATTTATTTTACCTTTTTATTTATTTTTATATTTTTTAAAACAAAATTTATTTCTTTTTTATAAATTCCGACTTCACTTGAAGAAAGTTGACAAAAGACTGTTCTTTTACTATTCCAGAATGTGTTTATCAAAACATAAGGTGTGCATTGTGCAAACATTTCATGTACATCAGGGTTACCGCGTCATAATTTTTAGTTGATTAGAAAGTATAGTAGAGTGTAGAAAAAAATATGTTTTAAAAAAATGTATGAATTAAAAAATTATTATTTTATAATTTTAAAAAATAATATCAATTAAAATTTAGACAAAAATTTTTTATTAATGTTTTTATTATTTATTGTTTTTGTATGAGGAAAAGAACTGTTCATAAATAAATAAATAAATAGGTATTTATTGTTTTACCTGACATTTTTAAAAATTTACTTTCGTCTCTTATTAAAAAATAAAAATGCAATTTCAGTAATCCAGAATTTAAAAATTAACTGTTAAAGTACAAAATAAAAAAATTCAAAGCGACTCTATGGCGCCGCATATTATTTTTGTATTGAATTGTTATTTTTGCAAAGAATTAGTTTCCAGTTAATCTGACTGAATGACTATTTTTTGTTTTTATGCTCTATTTCTGTTGTTTTTATTTTTGTTACAAATTTTTTTTCATGAATTTAAATTATGTTATCTTATCTATTATTACAAAATAAATACGTAGAAATAATAAAGAATAATTATTTTTGTTATGCTATTTTTGGGCACTAAACATTAAACTTTGTTTAATTTTTCGTTTTGCAAATAAATAGTTTCCGAACTGAATGTTAAATTTAAATTTTTTTGTTTAAATGTTGGTATAATTGTAGTGAATTTTTTAGATTTTAAAAAAGAAGGTAAGAAAATGCAGTAGTAAATCTATTTCTATTGCCCTTAGCGCGTAAACTCTTTTTGTTACCTTTTGTTTTTCTCTTTCTAGCTTGACGTGAATTTCATAATTTCGTTATAATTTTAGAACTGATATTTTACAAAATTGAAACCCTGAAAAAACTGTAATTTTTTATTTAAGTTCATTTAATTTTATTTTTAAGTTCGGCAGTTCATCGTTTAATTACGAATACCACGATAGCAATTTTACAAATTTAATTTTTATTTTGTTTTTTTTCAAAATGAATCGTTTTTTGCTGTTATTTTTTAAAATTTTAAACTCTCGTTATTTCACCAATGTAAACCACAAAAAAACTGTCTTTTTTTTAATCAAAATGAATATTCACTTTCGGTATTATTTCGTGATATTACGAATATTACGAAAGCAATTTTGAGCATTCGTTTCAACTTTTTTCTTGTTTTGAACCTATTTTTATTTTTTTTTTTATTTTTTTATTAAAAAGAAACCGTTTTTTTACAGTCGAGAAACTGTTAATACGGTTACGGTTCTATTTTGCTGTTAGGGTTAATTGTTATTTTTGAGATATTTTGTGAAAAGTTAATTTGTTTTGCATGTTGCATGCAAAAGCAGGGTAATACTCTTTTGCCATAATATATATTTACCAGTTGGATTTTTTTTAAGCCCTAACTGTTCAACTGTTAGGCCAATAATCCTGTCTATACCATAGGTACATGTTGGAACAGGCGGTTATATTATATTCGTGTTATTAGAATTGATCTTAATGAATTACAATTTAAACATCAGAAAGTACTAGGCCTTAAACATGTAGAAACGTCTAAGATTTTCAATAGACACAATTCTATTTTTTGTTTATATAGTTAAAATTTTATATTTGAGTTATATGGTTTTTATATTTGTGGGGTATATTATTCAATTAAATTATTTGTTTATATTTTCCATTTGAGATATATAATTATATATTATTGAATAAGTCATTAATTTGAACTCAATGGCGAATGGTAGCTGAGTCGAATCGAAAACCAGAAAAGTTTTTTTATTTTTATTGGGATTCAAACCACTGTGCCACCCCGTTGAAATTCAGGATTTCCGCATTTTCCAAAATATTTTTCTACATTATGTAAATGTGAGATTCTGAATTACGAATGAATATTTTTGTACGAATTCGATATGCGAATTTAGTGTTGGGTGCGAAATCTAGTTCTATAATTTAATTAGCGGAGTTTCGAAGGCAGCCCTCGATATTTATTTGTATGTGTTATGTACAGAATTCGTTTTTATAAATATAGGCATCTGTTTAAAAATATTTTAGATTTTATTTCAATTTTGAATTGAAATAAAGCCAAAAAAGTGCTTCTTGACTTTATTTCATTTGACCTTATTTTAGGGAGCCGTATATTTATTATTTAATAGAGAATTCTATCTAAAATATAAAATTATGGTAAGGTAGAATTATATTTTCAGATTGAGTTTAGAGAATCCCAACACTGATAATGAAAAATATTAACTTCCATGTTTAAAACAAAATATAATTCTTTTGAATCCGTTTATAGTATGAATGTTATCGAAAATAAATTTGCTATTATACCCAAAGCTATCCTTTCTAATTTTGCAAACTTGAAAAATGAGTTGATAGAAATTCAGACAGATGAAAAATTATAAAATATAAATCGTTAAAATTCATAAAAGTAAATTATTTCGAAATCCAAATATCTAAGTCTAATTAATTTAGTGGTTCGAACATTATCTATTTTTGGAACAACTTATAACTGTGTATCATTTTATTCCACAATGAAGTTTGTTAAATGTTTTGGAATAATTATCATCATTTGCAGCTAACAGATTCATACAATTCATGTTCATAATAAAGTTTGTACATAAAATTTTGTAGCTCTTCAGCATTTTAAGAATTTTTAAAATCGGATCCCTATACATAAGTTTCTGACCATCCCTGCTATTTATAATAAAAAAAATTGGATATGACATCTCATTTTCAAAACCTCAGATACAAAATCCAAAATAGCAAAATCTTGTTCGGGTTAAGAACAAAATTTCGAAAATACAATTATTTTTCAAAATTCCATTTGAAATACTTTCTAATTTTCAAATATTCATTTTTAATATTTTAGAAATTATTAAATCCAGAGTTGGTTGGAATTAACAACTCAATTTGATTTTGAAATTTGGGAATTTAATTTTATTTCAATTATTTTAAGCAATACTAAGCCATTCTTGAAATAAAGTAACCATATAAACCTTAAAATCAATATTAATTAAAAAACTAAAAAAAAAATTAACTATTATTTAATTGAATTCGGCAATCGGCAATTTAATCGAATACTCATCTGAACTGAAAAGGTATAGGTTTTTTACAATAAGGGTTCTTTAATGAATTTTTGGGTATAAGAAAGAAGGTTTTTGAAATATATAAAATTCATATATCTTAAACCTATGTTGGGCTACTACAGTGTTTAGAGTGTCAACCTTTGATTCGAAAGGCTGGGGTTCGGTTCCGTTAAATACAGTCAAACCGTACCTTTAAAAGAGTTATTAAATTAATAGAAGTTTTTAATAGACAATTGACTTTAATCTTCAAGATTGTTTGCAAATATTTAAATTTTATTTTAAATATGTTTAAACTATTTAAAGAAAATGCCAATCAATTAAAATATTTAATTTAAAATGTAATCTTCCTCAATTTAAAATAATTCTGCAACAATTTTGTGCACTTAAAATATATTATTTTTATGGTCATATTAATCAAAAAATGTTTATAATAAATCTAAAATGTAAAATTAAAATTAATTTGAAATATTTGATTTATAATTTTGGATATTAATTTCAAAAAACCATATTTTAACATTTAATGGCCTGCAAATTTACCACTGAAACAAAAATATACAATTACTAGGAATAATACTTTTGATAAAAGTAATAAAATATTGAATTATAGCTTTAATTTAAATGTAATTATTTTATTTAGTTTATTCAAATAAATGTATTTTTTCATTATTTCAGATTTAGATAGTGAAGGAAATCGTTAGCAATGATCTTCAAATGCAATAAAATCAATAACACATGATGTGCAAAAAATATTATTCTCTTTTAATTACATTTTTAATTAATTAATTTTTATTACGTTTGAGCGGTCTATTCGTGACCCGAAGTAAGGCCCTTAAACACGCTGGGCTCTTATTTCTCATAGTAATTAGTTTCTATACCCTAGGCTCTATTTCAAATATTTTGGGGGTTTTATTTCTCAATTTCTATGAGAAATTATACCCTATTGCGTTATTTCTGAATGGGAAAAAACACTCCGAGGGCTTTATTTGGCAAGGCCTTAATACAGGTCACCGTCTATTTGTAATATAACATATAAATAAAATCAAATTAAATGAAACCTAAAAGTATGGAATCTTTTTTTGAATGACGTATTGGCATAAACCTTTCGGGTGTAACTGATGTATAAACCGAGAGAAGGCGGGTTTTTGAACACAGAAAAAATTTTATAAGATTATAAGATGTTTCAAAATACATATACCATAAAAATACTCCAAATACAGGGTGTTTCAAAAGAAAATTGAGTTTGAAACTTAATTTTTTCATTTTAAATCATTTTGAACCTTCATAACTTTGAAACTGTTAGGTATATGGGGATCATTAGCACTTAAAAATAAAAGTTTACAGCTTATTCTACAAAATACATTTATTTTTATCTCTCTATAGTAATCTGTTTAAAAGTTATTGACCCGTCATGTCTCGAATAGAATCCAGAAACCCCGTTCAACATCATTTTTAGTTCAAATACGATGCTCTCCATCACCTCCTGCTTTATATGCAAGTAAACTCGGGACATCCTGTATAATAAAAATAAAATTAAAAATAATAAATTGATCGAAATTCTTTATGAGAATTCGACAATAACCAAAAAATTACGCCACTCACTGAAATACTAAAACGATATCAAATAAAATGTACACTTTTAAGTGTTTGGTAATCAACGGGTTAAACAATTTAAATTTGTTAGAAATTTATTATCAAAAAAAAGTTTATTTTTATTGCATACAATTGCATTCTATATTTTATTGCATCCTCAATAAATATTCTTGTAAAATGTCTAAAAATATAATCAATCAATAGTGTTTTGCAACCTACGTAAACTGCTATGCAATATTTTTATTTTTGTTTTTATTCTTATAATATAAATAAAACATTGAACTTTTCACATTGTGTAAGTAAACAAACACATAAAACAATAAGTGCATAATAGATATAAATAAATTCAACTATATTCATTGTATAATGCTATAAATAAATTCGACCAGGTTGAATCAAAAATTATTAAGTTAAACAAAACATGTTTAGGGATAATATGGGGATCATTAACACATAAAAATTAAAGTTTACAGCTTACTCTACAAAATACATTTTTTTTACTTCTCCTTCTCTGATCTCCTTAACATCTGTAAAACTTATATTAGGCCGAAAATGGAGTACAATGCACAAATTTGGGATGGTGCCCTCATTACCACGCTGGGATAACTTGATGAAGTGTAAAATAGAACTATTCGTCTTATAAATGATTCAAGTGTTACCTCAACTCTCACTCCTCTCAACAATCGCCATACAGTTGGTACTGATCCTATTTTAAAGATATCTTGTAGGGACCAACACCTGTTCTAAAAAAATTAAGCAACTTATGCCTCCACTCAAGATTTTCCAAGGCCGAGAAACAAGAAAGGAAACAGATGCTCATCTCTTCACAATTGAGATGACCAGATGGTGTAACACGGCTTATGGAAATTCGTTTGTCATGCGCTCATCGCGTTTGTAGAACTATATTCCACCAAATGTGTTCACCAAAGTTAATAATGAATATATGTATTATTTAGCCAAATTTAAGAAGAATATTAAAATTTTTCTTCTAAATATCCCATTCAATTTTTTCCATCCCGCATAATCCAAAAATATCAAATTGCCTCCATCATAATTCCAAAACCCTTCCATATCCCCATCCCTGTAACAAAACTGTACCTTTGTATCACAGCTTCCCTTCTAAAGTTTGCTTCAAAAAGGGTGTGGTTTTGGTGTCTTAAAGTCGCAAACTACGCCGTACAGTTTCACTGGGTGGCTTTCGAGCTTTCCATTCCCTCGTAAAAAGAAAAAAAAACGAGGAAGATTATAGTTGCCCTTGTCAACTTTTAGATACCCGTGCATACCCACTATGGTGTATAAAATAAACCGTAATTTACTTCCCTTATACATTTAACTTATTACCCCATAATTTTGACGTAAAAAAAATAAAAAAATTAACAAAAAAAAAAAAAAAATCACAAAACAAAAAACAAAATTTTCATTCATTGTCCCATAACTTTAGCTTGAAAAAAAAAAAAAAAAAAAATTAACAAAAAAAAAAAATCACAAAAAAAAAAACAAAATTTTCATTCATTGTCCCATAACTTTAGCTTAAAAAAAAAAAAAAAAAAAAATAAAAAAAAAAAAAAACAAAAAAAAAAAAATTGGCTCACCCTACAAGTCTGAAGGTCCGAGTGATGTCCAACTTTGCCAAGTAACTTGCCCTATTAATTTATCTGCCCAATTTTAATTTTAACCTTGTAGCTTCATTAGATTCAAAGTTATTGAATCGAAAACTTTGTATGGCAGCCCCCCGAAAATGGGGCCCTAACATTTTGAAACTTCATATAAGTGCTCGATTCATTATATAACTAACCGTGTGTAATTTTCAGCCTCGTAGTATAATTAGTTTTGAAGAAATTCATATTGGTGCAAAGAAGTTGTATGGCAGCCCCCCGAAAATGGGGCCCTAACATTTTAAAACTTCATATAAGTGCTCGATTCATTATATAACTAACCGTGTGTAATTTTCATCCGCGTAGTATAATTAGTTTTGAAGAAATTCATATTGGTGCAAGGAAGTTGTATGGCAGTCCCCCGAAAATGGGGCCCTAACATTTTGAAACTTCATATAAGTGCCGGAGTCATTATAAAACTAACCGTGTGTAATTTTCATCCCCGTAGTATTAATAGTTTTGAAGAAATTTATATTGGTGCAAAAAAGTTGTATGGCAGCTCCCCGAAAATGGGGCCCTAACATTTTTAAACTTCATATAAGTGCTCGATTCATTATATAACTAACCGTGTGTAATTTTCAGCCTCGTAGTATAATTAGTTTTGAAGAAATTCATATTGGTGCAAAGAAGTTGTATGGCAGCCCCCCGAAAATGGGGCCCTAACATTTTAAAACTTCATATAAGTGCCGGAGTCATTATAAAACTAACCGTGTGTAATTTTCATCCCCGTACTATAATTACTTTTGAAGAAATTCATATTGGTGCAAAAAAGTTGTATGGCAGCTCCCCGAAGACTTGGTCCGATTTTAACCAAAAACAAAAGTCTTAATATTTCTTACTTGCAGAACAAAAAAGTTGTGAAAATACAACCCTTATTTGAAAGCTCTGGATTTTCTTTGCAGATATTCTTTTTTTAAAATATTGAATATAAAAGTCATTATAACGACTGCCAGGGCTGGGCCAAACATACTCATAAATGCCCAAGCATTTTCATGTAAAATTAGAAGAATATTCGAGGCGGCAGAGGAATTTGAAGAACAGCTCTCAAAACTTTTTGGATAAGTGCTTTAGTTGGAATATAAAGTAAAAAATTATATTTAAAACTGATTCTCTTCATTCACATTTTGAATTGCTATAAATTTCTATTAAGTAATATCGTCTGAAAATCCCTTTTTATTTTTACCAAAACTCCCCTTTATACATGCAATATATTTTAGGTCTGATATAAAGTTGGAAGTCATTTTTCAATGAATTTTAATACAATAGTGGCTATTGTTAGACAACACAGCAAAAACATTGATTCAATCTATACTTTTCTATATAATTTTAACAAGTTTTCCAATTAATATAACGTTTTATATGCTGTTTGTTTTTAAATTGTTTAAAAAGAGAATGTAGGTTTTATCAACAACATGATGTCAATTGGTTTTATTGTACAAAACTTTTTAAAAACATGCTTTTCATATACCACATATTAGATAGTTAATACATTGTAATTTAATTGTTTATTGTATAGATGTATTTGATAGTAAAAATGTTCAATACAAAAATAATTTAAATAAAATTATATTTAAATAAAAATATGTAGATACTAATATTTATATTTATTTATTGAATATGATTACATTTAGAACAATATTGTTTACTTTTAAGGTTTTATTTTAAATATTTGATTTGTTTAGTGACAAATATTAATTTTTTTTTTACATAAAAACCATATTGTTGGTTCTTATGGTGGATTGCATGTCTTATCCTAACATTCAGGCCTTGCGACCATTTCGAATACTTTTTATTAATTTATAAGTAATGTTATTTTAATTAGTTTATATTATATATTTTTTTTTTAATTTAAAATTTATTTGGTCACTAAAGGGATTTGTAAAGAAAAACGAGGAAGATTATAGTTGCCCTTGTCAACTTTTAGATACCCGTGCATACCCACTATGGTGTATAAAATAAACCGTAATTTACTTCCCTTATACATTTAACTCATTACCCCATAATTTTGACGTAAAAAAAAAAAAAAATTAACAAAAAAAAAAAAAAAATTACAAAACAAAAAACAAAATTTTCATTCATTGTCCCATAACTTTAGCTTGAAAAAAAAAAAAAAAAAAATTAACAAAAAAAAAAAAATCACAAAAAAAAAACAAAATTTTCATTCATTGTCCCATAACTTTAGCTTAAAAAAAAAAAAAAAAAAAAAATAAAAAAAAAAAACAAAAAAATTGGCCCACCCTACAAGTCTGAAGGTCCGAGTGATGTCCAACTTTGCCAAGTAACTTGCCCTATTAATTTATCTGGCCAATTTTAATTTTAACCTTGTAGCTTCATTAGATTCAAAGTTATTGAATCGAAAACTTTGTATGGCAGCGTCCCGAAAATGGGGCCCTAACATTTTGAAACTTCATATAAGTGCTCGATTCATTATATAACTAACCGTGTGTAATTTTCATCCGCGTAGTATAATTAGTTTTGAAGAAATTCATATTGGTGCAAGGAAGTTGTATGGCAGTCCCCCGAAAATGGGGCCCTACTTTGTTTCAAAAAGATGAAGTACTTCTAGAGACTTGCGGCAAAATCATCTGTTGAGGCTCAGCCAGAAAAATCTAACATTTGAACTTTTCGATTGCAAAGATTTCCATTCAGCTATTTTATAAATTGTATGCAGGTTTCATACCCGCATCTCTTCAAGTTTGGTATTACTGCAAACATCTCAAAGAGCTCTACAACTTTTGTTCGCTTGGGTACTGAAACCGTTTATAAGCTCTTAATATAAAAATCAGCTAGTAGTGCATCATATTGAAAAGATCTCGACGAGCCCAACAACTTATTTATGATGGGGCTCGGGAACTAAGGTAGTTTATAAGTCCTTACAATAAGCGTCAGCGACAAAATAATTTCAAATGTTTGAACGCTTGCAATGCAAGCACACATTCCTCGTTCAATTATAAAATTAAATTTTTAAAAATATATTTTTTATTTCAGAATGATTGGTATATATTTATTTTTTTGCTAGAAATTAAATTTAAAAAAATAATAAAATTGTTAAAATAACATTTTGTTAGGTATTATTTTTATTTATTAAATAGGTAGGTATTTAAAGGTATTTAATAAATAAAAAATGTTTATAATATTAATATTGAAATTTTAAAACAAATAATGTGAAAGTAATAATAAATTTAGTGAAATATTTAATTTAATTTATTTTATTTGTACAAAAATTTAAATTACTGTGCTATGAATTAAGGGCAAATGTACTAAGTTAGAAAAAATTATAAATTAAGAAAATAAAACAAATTTTAAATATGTACTTCCTTTTCGAAAATTAAATATTTTGTATTTTTCTAAGCAGGTTATGGTTTTTATTCCGTACGAAATATCGTATTTTATAATTTCGTTAATTAATGCCTTTTTGCTGTTGTTGCCTTGTTGGTTCTTTCGTATTGACGCTTTCTGACCGGTTTGTAACGTGCTCTTAGATTTCATTCACATGTTTAATTTAATCAAATACATACTAAATGTATATTCAATATTTATAAATTAAATGAAATAACATAATTCAATTTTCTAACTTAATAGATTTTTAAAATTTTCTGACTTATAAATTATATTACTTTGTTTAATTTTTTGCTTCGGAGTTTCATTTTAAATTGTCTTTTGTTCAATTGATTCGAACTTAATTCCTACGTTCTAACTTAATTCATTATTAGTTAGTAACTTATTTTAAAAGTTTTACCTATGTTTTTAAAATATTTGAGTCGTTACACCATATAACTAGAATTGTAAGATTACGTTAACATTTTTTTATACTTATTATAAAATTTTCCAGTTATTTTGTTGTTACCTTGTAACCACATTGAATTATACTTGCTCTATTACAATGCAACTAAAGCAGGTATGTAAAGTCCTATGTTATGCTTGACATGTTAATCGATAGTCAAAAATATGTCCAAAATGCATTGCATTAATTTTATTTATTTTATGAAGTTATAACATTAAATATAGAAAAAAAAATAGTGTAGTAAGCAGGACAGCCGAGTTCACGGAAGGCTGAACAGACGATATCAGAGTATAAAAAACATAATAGCGCCATTGTGCCTTAATAATACGGCACCGTAATAACCTACTCTAAAATTGTCGGTAAACATGTGTAAAATATAAATGTCTATAATTACATATGTAAAACTTCCCCAAAATACAATTTTATAAAAGATCCGAAATTTTATCAAGTTTGGGGACTTTTTTCATATGTAATTATAGACATTTATATTTTACACATGTTTACCGACAATTTTTTTTTTTGGTTTAAGGGACTTTTTTCATTCAGCCTTAAAATCCAAATTTAAACAGAAACACACCAATTTATCAATTTATTTTTTATACCTACTGCACCATATATCATAAATAACCATATTTTTAAGTTTAGTTTTAATTTAATATAAAATTTTAACAATACAAAAGTACCTACGAAGGAAAAGCATAAAACAAAATTAAAATTAAAAAAAAAATAAAAGTTTGTAATAAAATTAATTAAATTAAATTTTAAATTAAAGTTGTATTTTTTTAAAAAAATTGTGTTTTTCATGAAAGAGTAAAACATACATTCCATCAGAAGAAAATTTTGCTGATATTATAACGAAAGCACTCAACAAAGCTAAACACCATAATTGCATATTATTATTTAATTCAAAATAGTATTGATGAAAAGCAAATTGTTCAGGAGGAATTTTAAGATATGATCAATGTGCTTTACATTGTGTTTAACTTGCATATAATATAAGCTTTACATAGCTTCACAACTTTTCATATCATGTACGTACTTTATTAAACTCTTTATTAACAAAAATTAATATAATTTAAATATGTATTAACATAATTTTTAACAAAAGTTATAAGGGAAAAGATTAAAAAAAGTTGAAAAGCATTAACTTCAACACTTACCTTGGTTAAAGAACTTATTTTTCTGTAAAGGTTGTGAATCAAGGCAAATAAATATAAAAATTATAATACTAAAAATAATGAAAAAAAATTATTTTCAAAATATTCTATTAAAATAAAACTATTTTTTGGCTTAGAAATGAAAAGCAACTTTTTAAAATATAATACGATTTTGACATACACAAATAGGTAAGTACCTACTTACTCAATAACTATGGATGCCCTTGAATACTTCGCCAAACGATATTAGAAAACAAGAAAATTATCTTAATTATTTCACTTGTGGACCGGCAAAAATATATCACTGTAATAAAAAAAAAATAAAATATTATGTAATTCAGTTAACTAGTAATAATTTATGTAATATGTAATTGGTACATAGAGTTTACATTATTAGAAAATGTAAATGGTATTGGGATGATATTTGAAAAATTTTTAAAAGTGGTAAATTTTTCAATTTATTATAAAATACACATAGGTAATACTTTAGCTATTTATTTTGTATGTTATTTATATAATAAATAATACACAAAACTTAAACAAAACAAAGTCAAAAGTCTGAATATTAATTTACTTCATACCCCAAATTGACAATTTTGAGTTAGTAGTTGTTTGTGGAGTTTTAAAATGAGGTGGAGAGCAAAAGAACTTATCCATTTCCATGCTAAAATCCAAACTAACTTCAGTATCTTTGAAACTAAAAAGTTTTGCTTTCTATAAATTAGAGATGAACCAAATCAGAAACTTCATAAATTTTTTTAATTTGAATTTGACAAACGCAAGTTGTGTTATTAAATTACAATATTACCACAGAACTGCACAAGTTACAACTACATAACGAATTTTCAAATGGAAAATTATTAGAATTAAAATTATAAAAAATTTTGCTTTTATAAAATTTTAACATTTAAACACGAATAATAAAATGTAAAGTAACTATATACATATTTAATTAAATATAGAAAAAAATATTGTAAATATCTTATGAATGTTGAAATACTTTTTTGACTTTGAATGTGTTGAAAAAACGACGATTGTAGAAAGATCACATCCCTGAATAATATGAAATAATTTTTGTACCTGTATCATTTACTATGAATAGCAGTCATTCATATCATATCAGATACTTACCTATGTTTTCATATGTTATAACTCAGTCATAACTAAGTTATGATGATTGAAGTAGGTTTTCATAAAATTGAAATTGGGTTTAATACCTAAAAGAAAAAAAAACTTTAAACTTTTTTTAATAGATAAATTTAATTTCTCAATTCTGATAAGAGTTAAAAAAAAAACAAAAATTAAAAATAAAAGTACCTACACACTAACTTACCATATTGTTCCTTTTGTAACATTTATTATTCTAAAATCATATTTTGAAAAAATTTTTATTTTAAATGGCTCTATATTTATTAAAACATAACTTGACATATTTCGTAACATACATAGATATTCATATTTGCCTCCATTTAAACAAAAAAAGTTAAAAACATTCAAATTTTATAAATTTTTTTTCGCGCTCAAAAATTTTTTAAATTTCGAAAAATCAATTATTTTTATTTTCCATTATTCAAATAATAGTAATTAAGTTGCCAATAGATTCATTTTCTTCCTATATAAGTAAGTAGATGGTACTCAAATATATTTATTTATTTTCTTACATACAGTACCTACGGAAGATAGATAATTTACATAGCTATCTTGTAGCTTTAGTAAATATTTTTAAAGATTTTAAATTAAAAACAACAACAAATCGGTTTATATGTCCTAATTCATATTTTAAAATGTAATTCTTCCTATTAGTCTTTCTTTAAAAAGTTTTATTAATCCATCAATTCCAGTACATTTTAATATATGTATATTAATTATGTAAGTCTTTTTTATTACCTACAGCTACAACTTGGTTCAAGGCAAAATTTTAATTCATGTTCATGTAGGTATGTATATTCATATTTGTTTCCTACACATAAACATAAAAAAATCCAATATATTGTTTTACAAGTATAACAAATACAACACAAGTCATACTTTCATACATCAAATACAAGGCACACACTTCTATTCAAAAAACCGTTATAAATAGAAGCTATTACAAATTTCAATGCTGGAAAAAAATTTTTGATTTAACTTTGGATTTTAACTAATTTTTATTGAATATAAATTTATTATTATATAAAATAATATTTAAAAAACTATGATTTAAAAAATTTTAATTGGAAACTAAAATAATTTATAAATATAAAACTATAATAATGTTTTTATAATTGATTTAAAAATAAATTATAAAATATGAATTTAAACCTTAACGCATTAAAATCAAACGAATTACTAATTTAAATATATGTAAAAAATCACCTCACCAGTCACCACCATCCCAAACATAAAACACATACAATAACATTTTATCAAATAAAAAAATTCTCACTCAAATCTTTTAAAAATAAAAAAAAAAAATTTATGCATTAAAACAGTGGTACCTAAATAAATTTTAAATATTTAAAGCTGCAATGATAATTGGCAAACGCGTTAAAATTTATTTTATATCCTTATTATAAAATTATACTTCTTGTCTTAAACGCGCAAAAATTTGCCTTACGCATCATATAAAAAATAGGTACACTAGTTAGTAGTTACATACGTTTAACATTACTGACCTTACCAACAACAACAATCCTTTACTTACTACAAAATTCAAATAAAAATGGTAAGTGAAAATACAACAACAAAATATTTTTGGGAGAATTTGATTAAACATAATAATAAAAAAATCCTATTAATTTCATAGAGAGATATATATATAATACATATGATAAATGCAGGGCTGCAACTTTACGGTGAAGAAAGTTGAATTAATTCGCTATTTTTATTGTACAAATTCACAAAGTCTTTTTCTTTTTTTTAATTCTGTTTATTTTATCTTAAATACAAATTACTGCACCAAAAAATACAACCGAACTTTGATTATATGGCAAAACTATTTTTTCTACCTTTTTTAATTTTTTGAAACAAAAGCGCATTAAAAGTTGAAATCAAAATTACCTAAAAAAGTTAAATATAAATTAAATTATTTCTTAAAGTTTTAATTCAATTTTACCTTTGAAGGAAATATTGAAATTTTAAACATTCATTATAGACAATATTACATTATGTACAGGAAATAAATACACAGGACATTGCAAAAACTTTGGACTGTCAAAAAAATGGTTTTATAGAATTTACGTTTGAAGACTTGCATAAGTTCAATGTTTGAATTTTCTAGAATAAGTTTAATTAAAATCAGACTGAAAAACAAAATAAATACCGAGAGTTTTAGAAATTAGAGAAATTATAAAATACGGTAAAAGTTGTTCGGATCTATTCGATTTGAACGATTTTCTAAATTCGCATGGATTTTCAAATTTATCAGTGGTAAATAAATAACAATACAATAAGCGATGAATATTAAAAACATTTTTGGTTTTGATTTAATTTTGAATTTTAATAATAAGGTAGTATTATATTTGTTATGTTTTTAATTTTAAAATTAGAAACTGAATTGTTATTTTTTGTTAGGTACTATTTTTATTTTATTTTTGTTATTTTATTTTTATTTTAAAATTAGAAAGTGAATTGTTATTTTTTATTAGGTAATATTTTTATTTTATTTTATTTTAATATTTATTTTCTGCAATACATTGTACAAAACGTTTTTTTATTTAAATAATAAAATTTACTATTTTAAAATACCAATGAATCTACTGTGTTTTTATTAGTAATCAAGAAGTGACAGCCCTGGTTCAATGTTTTATATTAAATGTAAAAAATGCGTGAGAAGATTATTCCTATTATTTCCTATTTGTATTTTATTACGAAATTGTTGTTGTTTTTAACGGAAAACCGTATTTTTTCTTTGGAATAAAATAAAAGGTTTTAGTTTATTTTGATGTGGTAGTTAATTTTTTATAATATAATTTTTATTTAAAAAGTTAAATTTAATGAATTTATTATTGAAGTAAATATATTTTATTGACAATGTTGCATTGTTTTATTGAAATATATATTATTAAGAGATCTTTACTTTTTTATTCCCATTTTATTTTTTTAAAGCCAACAATAGCTCTTTTATAAAGAAATTAAATTTAAACGAAAAGCTCGATGGTATTAAATTAAATAACCTTGAATTTGAGACTTGAGTACATTCATATGTATATGATGTATTATTATGTATAGGTAGTTCTTGACTCTTGTAAAAGATTTCTTTAATAATAAAATAATATGAAAAAATAAGAATTTTGTAGCAGTATTGGGACTGATGACTGGTGGGGTGAGGAGCTGTGCTGTGTTTTGATAGAAGTATGTTTATTGTTTACCGTTAGATTTTTAGAAATGTTTACATGGAAACATTAAATTAGTATTTAGTAAGTACCTATTAGTTTTAAATTTTAATTTGGTTAAAGTGCTCAGTTTGAAGGAGTTTAAAATTGTTTTAAAATTTATTTTTTTTTTAAATTAAAAATATTCTAGGTACATTGTCATGGAATAATTATTAAATAAATTATTAAAATTACAATAACTATTCTTTTTGTAATATTTAATACATACCTATAAAATGTTTAAAAATGTTAAAATTCAATTTCATATGGGACATATAAACTAATATAGGACATACATATGTATGTATAAGAAAATTTGAAATACAAAAGAAAGAATTGAAAGCGGTAAAAAGGAGATACCAAAGATCATATTAACTATAAAGATATCCCACGCCATATATAAAAATGGTTCAGTAAAAATTTGAAGTGGATTTTTAAAAAATCCACAAAGCTCTTTTAACTGAGAGCTTTGCTGAGAGACACTGAGAGTAATTTTAAAGTAAATCATTGTAAATAAGTTAGTATACATATTTCTCTCTCGTTAAATTTTTATGACAGGAAAAAAAAAGAAAGAGTATAGATAATTTCTTTACGTTTGGATGATTGTTCGCGAGGATTTTAAAAAATTATGTTTTTATTTTTTTCTTATTACGTTTTGTTATGTTACTTGAATTGTATGTAGAAGTAGTTGTGTAATGTGTTGTACATCGTAGTAAGTATTAACTCATTCATTGATTATCTATTAAGTAAGAATGAAAAAATAAACGAATTAAAAACATTTTCTCTCTGTGATAAGTCAGTGTGAGAACTGGATTTTATAAATAAAAATTTGGATTTGATTTTTGAAATTGAATTTGGATTTGATTTTTTATATTGAATATTAATATCTACTATTAGAATACGAAATAGTATGCATTTTGATTAAAAGGAAAGAATTGTTTTTGATTTTCTGTAAAGCAAATTAATTTTTGATCTTTTGAAGAACAACTTTGTATAGGTACCTAAAGATAAAAAAAAAATCTAATATTTTTTATTATTCTTTTTTTAGGAAATTTTATTATTTTTATAAAAACAAATTTTTTAATTATCAGTTAGTTTCTTATGTTTTATAATAATTTATCTTAAGATGAATTAATTTTAATTATTTAATATTACATATTTTTAAATTTAAAATGTTGTCATGTTTAATATTTTTTATATACATATCCTATTAATAATATTATTGGTTTAGTAAAATCTGTGTTTTTGATCTTCTCGTAGTTTTATCTTTGAATGTAATCCAAGAACAATGCTTCCGTAACAATATGGTAATCAATAAATTTAAAATCTGTAGCTTATGTGAATAACACGAATCGTTCTCTTCAAACCAAAATTTGTAAGGCGATTCTTTGGTACATTTAATACAATTATCAATAATGAATTTTTTTATATTTTTAACATCCTTATTTTCTATGAAAATTTTTTCAAAAACTTTTATATGAATTTTGCAAACATCAAAAAATTTATCAGACGGTGCATATAAACTACCAAAATCAGATTCATTGCGATAATTTTTTTAGTGAATAAACATTTCTGAAGGATAAGTTATAATTTCACTTGGCTTTACAATTTCATTTTTACATTTCTTACATGTAATTCGTCGTGCAATGTAACCTATAAAATATCTAGTAGATGTTAACTCTATTGGTATATAATCAGAATTAAAAGAATCTATGTTTTCGTCAAAATAGTCTTCATTTTCCTTTACAATGTCCTCATATAATGTTGTTTCTGAATTATAATTAATTTCATTATTAGTAATAGCAATATTTTGTTGAGTATCTTCCAAAATAGAACAAAAATCAACTGGTAACATAACATCATCATCTTCTTGACAATTGGATTTTCTATTGAAATTAAGTTGACTAATTTTTAATGAAAGTAATTTGGCCACTATTATGTTAAACTCGTGAACTGATGGATTTTTGCAATGACCTCCTTTAGCTCTAATATAAGAAAAACAATTTTCCAAAGGATCTTGATTAAAACGACTAGTAAGTATAAATGAAATATTTGGATTTTTGTTTGACATTTCTTGTGTTAAAGATAGGATTCCATTGGTTGTTTGAATTAGTCCATTTATACAAAATATATTATTACCTTAATTTCCTTTAAATATACTATTAAATCTTGTAATTTTTCCCAAATGTGATTATTGATTTGTAGTCCACGTTTAAAAGGATTAGGATCCTTTAAAACTTTGCTATTTAGGCAATCGAAGTACGTATCAATCCTTTTTAAAAATTTTGCTGTAGAATTTGCGTCATCACATGTATTTTTTTGAAATTGTTTATTTTCGCTTGCAGATGAAATAGCAGCTGCAACACTATGACTTAATGTTTGTACTGCCAAGCTTACACGCATTTTTTCAAAATTTGTTGGCTCAATATGCGATGTGGTTAATTTAGTCATTTTTGTAACTTTTCCATATTCCAACTCAAAAATTTCTCTGATAACATCAAATTTTACTATTCCATCAGGTGTTTCAAAGTTAGCTTTTAACAATGCATTTCGTATAGATTTAATCAAATGAGGAACATCATACAATAAATAAATTTTTTTTTCATTGCCTTTCATAGCATCTTCCAGAGCCTTATAAATACATACATTATTTCCTGGTTGGAGATTTTTAATATCATTCCATCTGTATAAAGATGAAGTACTAGGCAAATTTAATTTTAATGTGTCACGTAAAAATAAATATGTTGATGTAGATCTGTAAATAAAGATAAATACGTAAATTAGACTAATTAATATACATATTTATGTATAATATATAACATATTATAAGTTTAATAACTATACACACTTGTAATATATCCTTTGGGAAAATAGTTTTTCATCTTCTTTCCAAGAAGTACTTTTGCATCTTTTTTTTGTTAGTAACATTTTGGAAAGAATTTTTTCATTTTCTGTTACATGCTGCAGTTTTTCGATTTCTACTTCCATTGATTTAAGATCTACCTCCTCGTTAGATTTTGTTCTAAGTATTTTTTTTTTTAATTTTTTTACTTCGTCTTTTAAATTCTTTATTTGAATTTTATTTTTCTTACATTTCTTAGACAAATTAATAATTTTTTTTTGATAAAATGTTGAATTTTTTATAGTTTTTTTGCAATGTTTGCAAAATGATGTTGGAGATTCAGAAGCACAATCATACTCAGAGCGTTTTCTTTTTCGAACTGGTGATCTGAAGTTATCCATATCTTCATTTTCTGTATCATTATTTGGTGTATTTATTCTGTTTGCAGTATTATCCAAAAATAAATTTGGAATTGCACCATTTTTTAATTTTCTTACCCCTATTAAATCAGGTGAAAAATGTTTTTCACATAAAAATAATAAGGGAGAATCTGCAACAAACTCTTCACTAAATTTGCATGTTTGCACCCACAAACTAAATAGAGGGGAATCATAAGCTGGAAGTTTAAACAATTTTAAGCTTGCAATATCCCTTTAGATTTTCGGCAATGGGGCAAACTGCATTTATTCCCGGCTTTTAGAGATCTTTTACTCATTTTAGTATTTTTTTTTTAATTTTTATATTATGTTCTTCACAAGTTTATAATTGTTTTTCTTTTATTAATTGTCGTATCAACTAAGTAAATTCACTATTCACTAAACACAAATTTATTTTCACTATATATTTTTATTACTTTATATATTTTATGTCACTATATAACAAATATTTATAATTAATATAACTTTTATTTATTTCCACAAATACTTATTTATATATAATATATCACAAATATTTATAATCAATATCACTTTTTACTTAAATTTAAGGATTTAATGCAAGGACTTTATATATAATTAGTTTTAAACCGCTTTTGAAAGATTGTATAATGACAATGATTTATCTTTTTTAATGTTTCAAGTTTAAATACTATTTTTAAAAATAATTTTTTACACAAAAAATTATCAAATCTTAAATTAAACTTGATTGATATTTATTACATTATAATAAATAAATTTTTTAATTTTTATTATGTTTTTTATTTGAAATATTACATAACGTTTTTTGACGGCTTATAATAGAAACAGGTAGTGTGCATTTTCCTGTTCTTGTTTTTCTTAATATTAATAGATTTTTTTTAAATTTTGTTGGATTCCTAAAATTAATAGCTGCCCACAATTAATGGTTTCTCACAATTCTTGATCAATAGCCTAATAAAAGAAGTAATACCAAAACGTAATTAAGCCAGGATACGCTGCGTGAATGAAACGCCAAAGGAAGAAAGAGGTATATTTAATAATATCTTGGAAATTCGAGTCCAAGAATATTTAAACATTTGATTAATATTAAGGAAAGAATAATTACAAACTACCTACCTACCTGTTTTTTATTTTAAATTAAAAATAATAAAATTAAAAAATTTTAAACAATAAAGTTCTTATAATGTACCTAATAAATATTCAAATAAATTCAATTTATGATTAGGTAATTAATTAATATTAAAAAATTTATAAATTATTATAGTAGGTATCAAAAAATTATGGCTATATCATATTAAAAAATTATATAAGTAGGTACCTAACGAAAATATGTTGAAAATCATTTTTTCCTGGAGACTTATTTTTCAAAATCAAATTTCAAAAGAACAATATTTAAGTTGATCAACATATCTATCTAGGTAAATGCGATAAAAAAATATCGTCACTTTTTTGTTAATGAATTTATTTTCTTATTTTTATTTATCATTCATTCAAAATTCTTACGCAGTATTAAAACAATTTATATACCTATTCAAATTTCAAACAAATTTCAAACTTTCTGAGATTGCATTCTTATCTTGTTTAGATTTATATGGATGTGTGTGAACTTTTGATTTATGTTATATGTATCATGAGTAAGAACATAATATTGTTATTGTAATTTGTATTATTTTATGTATACACATGCATACTATTTTACTAAAAGTACTTATAAAGTAAGAAAAGAACTATACCTACTAAAATAGTGAAGTGAAAAGAAAACTGAGAAAAAAAACATCAATAAAAGCTCTCTCCAAAAATGATCTCGCTTTTATTATAGCTTTCATTTTTTTTTTGTTATGAAAAATAAAATTGATAAACTTTCAAATTTCATGATTTTTTTTTTGTTCTACGTGGGACATCTTTATAGTTAATATGATCTTTGGAGATACTGTACCAAAATTAGTTGTTGTTAAGTAAAGATGTGTGTACCTATGTATGAATGTTGAATTTAATTGAATATAAAATTATAATATTAATAATTTTATATTATGTAGGTATGAAATTTTTATTTTAAAAATTTGATTTTACATTTTACAAAACTATATCTTTAATATTATTTGTAAATATGTATTTAAATATTATAATTGTTATATAAACCTAAAATTAGATTTAAATACAAGGTTCCTACTTAAAAACATTAATAATAAATCATATTTTAATATTTTAGAATATGTACCTACCTAATACAAATTTTACAATAATGGTGTCCGTTTTTACTATGTTTATATTTTTTGATATGAATAAATTTATATTATACTAAAAGAAAGGAATTGGAATGAAAGTCATATACATATGTAGGTACATACCAATTTGAAATAAATTTTTTTTGGAGATCTTTTTAAGGTAAGTGCTATGTTAGTACAGTATAGTGAATTGAATAATATTTGTACAGTATAAAATGTTATTTTAACTACTTAATAATAATATTTATATTGATAACTGGGTACATGTACCTATGTATGTTAAGCCGACCAGATCATTGACAAGAAAAAACAGAACATTAATAAAAAATAGGGCGTATAATTAGGAACTGCCAAATTTTAGAAGTTTTTACAACAAAAAATCTATAAAATAAGAGTTATCTTAAAAAAAAAATTTTTGAAGATGATGCAGCAGCTGTTTTGAGGGTTTTATGTTGTTTTGTGATATTGTGTTAAATATATAATATCCTGTCTGCTTTTATTTCCAATAGAAAATTGTTGTCCACCAATTTTACATATTACTATCGAATTGTCTAGATTCGGATTACCATCTACAGCAATAATGTGTAGAAATGCTTCCTTGTGTCCGTTGCTTAAAGACACTTTTCTTTTCTTTGCGTTGTTATCGTTATAAAATAAAATATTTTTCTAAAATCTAAATATAATAAAAGACAAACTGCTGCTGCTGCTGACCAACGTGCCCTATGTTATGTTAAGTGTTATTCACACATGTAAAATACTTCTACTTACAAATACTTACATTCAAAAGAGAAAGAAAAAATGAAACTGATAAATGTAAATTATGAACAGAAGAACGAAAAAAAAATCAAAACGTATAAGAAATCTGTTAACAGATAGATACAGAAAATTATAATAAAAACGTTTAAAGAAATTTTTTACATTTCAGTATGTATACTTTTATTTAAATACACTTACAGAACTAATAACTAACTTTAATTTGTAGTTTTTATTTTTTATAAATATAATAAAAGACGCTGCTACTGTTGCAATATGTTAATATTAAGTGTTATTCACAAATGTAACATACTTCTAATTACAAATACTTACATACAAAAGAGAAAGAAAAAATAAAACTGATAAATGTAAATTATGAACAGAAAAAAAAAAAATCAAAACTTATGAGAAATCTGTTAACAGGTAGATACAGAAAATTATAATCAAAACGTACAACGCTATTTTTTACATTTCAGTATGACGTATACTTTTATTTTACAGAACTAATAACTAACTACAATTTGTAATTTTTATTTTTTATAAGAAAAAAAAAATCAAAACGTATAAGAAGTCTTTAAGAAAATACATACGTCTAAATATAATAAAAAACAAACTGCTGCTACTGTTGCATTATGTTAATGTTAAGTGTTATTCACACATGTAACATACTTCTTATAACAAATCCTTACATGCAAAACAGAAAGAAAAAATTAAACTGATAAAATGTAAATTATGAACAGAAAAAAAAAAATCAAAACGTATGAGAAATCTGTTAACAGGTAGATACAGAAATTTTTTTATAAATATAATAAAAGATGCTTCTGCTCTTTAATTATGTTAATGTTAAGTGTTATTGACACATGTAATGTAACATACTTCTAATTACAAATTCTTACATACAAAGGAGAAAGAAAAAATGAAACTGATAAATGTAAATTATGAACAGAAAAAAAAATTCAAAACGTATGAGAAATCTGTTAACAGGTAGATACAGAAAATTATAATAAAAACTTACAAAACTAAACTCACTTACAAAACTAAAACAAACTATTATAATGTTAATTTAATGTTCTTTAGGTAACGAATTTCCTTTTATTGATTCAGTAGCGCAATAGCAGGAAAAAAGAATATATATAAAAAGAGAAATTAAAATTATACCTGTCGTCCGACAGGCTTTTTTACTAGTATTTAATATTTATATATAATAGTTTTCGATAATTACTTTATTAATAATTTAATAAGGAATTTCCACGAATCACGACACCAAACAACATCAACAAAGCTCAGAATTTGACAATTAAATTTGAAATTTAAAAAAAATTGTTTTTGTCAACCAAAAATATTGATAACTAAATGAATTACCAACCAAAAATATCGTAAAATAATTTGCCCATTAGGAAAATTTTATAAATTGTACTAAAAATTTCACAAATAGTACTAGAAAAATAATATAGACATTTTATATGAAAAAGGGGATATAATTTTAAAAAGAGGCTGAAAGATGACAAGCATGTTAAAGATGACATAACGTAGAAATAAAGGACTGTCCTCCATAAAAGAGGACGTCTGGTCGATTTAACGTATGTACTAAATAATAACTTCAAATTTTTAATTATTTGAACGAATAATGTTATTTTACAATAGTTTAAAAAATTATGTATTAAATACAAATGATAAACTTAAATTTAATTTATTTAAACTTTAATTTTATATATTATTGTAAAATTATCTGAAATTAAATAAAAAATTTAATAAAAAAAAAAAAAACAACAACAACAATTACAAAATATATAGGTATGTACATATAAGTACTTTCCTTTTTTGGCTACTTAAATTAAATTTTTAATTATATTTGGGAATCAAGAACATTTGTTAAGAAAATATATTTCACAATAAATTTTTTGTAATTGAATATCGTATGACCTTAACTGGAGTTGAACCCAAACTCCCTCAATAAGTAAGTCAAATGCTTGCTCACTACACTACCGAGGATTCAAGTAATTTTTAATCTTATTTCCTACCCAATATTATATAAACATATTACAAATAATTTTAATTCAATAAATATACATATTTATTTTTGAATTTTGAAAATTTTTGAACATTTAAAATACCGTATATTTATACCTACTCTCTTTATAAATTTGATTATAGTTTAATGATCAATTTAAAATGGCTTAGGCATATTTAAACAAGTAAATATAATTATTACTATAATTTAATTACTAGATAATTATGTAATGACTTATATACTGTAATGTAACTAATACAAATCTTATTTTGTTTTTCATGAACTACGCAATTACTTTGAACTACAATAAAATTTCCCAAGTTTGTGGACGTTTTACATATAAGTTTTATACAATTTTACAAGTTCATGATAAAATTACATCAAAATTATATTTATTTCTCACTGTAAAGCCTATTTAAATTATTTAAAATTCTTTAAAAATCTTTTCACATAAGATTAAAAGATTTAAAAAAATTTTTTTTTTGGGGGACATTTAAAAAAAATGTTTTACGCCACTTCAAAAGATAAAACGCGTTGACCCAAAAACGCGTAAAATACAATATATAAATTGACTTTTTAAGTTTTTGATTATGAAAATGTTTAATTAAATATGTATACTTAGATAGGTATACAGTTTAAAATTCAATATGGGAATAGTTTTTCATAAAAGCATTCTTATACAGAAAAACAAATAACTTTCGTTAAAGTTTCACCACATGTTTTTATACCCGTGCATACATATATGACATCGGGTATATTAGATTTGCTCCTCCGTTTGTAACGCATCGATCTAGACGAGCTAGATATAGTGTCAAGGGTACGTATCGGCTCAGAATCGAAAAATTAGTCGATCTAGCTATGTGTGTCTGTCCGTCCGTCCGTCCGTCCGTCCGTCCGTGTGTCAGCACGATAACTCAAAAACTAAAAGGGCTAGAGACTTGAAATTCACACAAAGTCATTTTTAGACAATTTCTAGGTTCCCTATTGTTTTTGGTTAAAATCGGACCAAGGCTTCGGGGAGCTGCCATACAACTTTTTTGCACCAATATGAATTTCTTCAAAACTATTTATACTACGGGGATGAAAATTACACACGGTTAGTTTTATAATGACTCCGGCACTTATATGAAGTTTCAAAATGTTAGGACCCCATTTTCGGAGGGCTGCCATACAACTTCCTTGCACCAATATGAATTTCTTCAAAACTAATTATACTACGCGGATGAAAATTACGCACGGTTAGTTATATAATGAATCGAGCACTAATATGAAGTTTCAAAATGTTAGGGCCCCATTTACGGGGGGCTGCCATACAACTTCTTCGCCCAATATGAATTTCCTCAAAACTAATTATACTACGAGGCTGAAAATTACACACGGTTAGTTATATAATGAATCGAGCACTTATATGAAGTTTCAAAATGTTAGGGCCCCATTTACGGGGGGCTGCCATACAACTTCTTTGCACCAATATGAATTTCTTCAAAACTAATTATACTACGAGGCTGAAAATTACACACGGTTAGTTATATAATGAATCGAGCACTTATATGAAGTTTCAAAATGTTAGGGCCCCATTTTCGGGGGCTGCCATACAAAGTTTTCGATTCAATAACTTTGAATCTAATGAAGCTACAAGGTTAAAATTAAAATTGGGCAGGTAAATTAATAGGGCAAGTTACTTGGCATAGTTGGACATCACTCGGACCATCGGACTTTTAGGGTGGGCCAATTTTTTTTTTTGTGTTTTTTTTTTTTTTTGTTTTTTTTTTTTTTTTTAAGCTAAAGTTATGGGACAATGAATGAAAATTTTGTTTTTTTTTTTTTGTGATTTTTTTTTTTGTGATTTTTTTTTTTGTTAATTTTTATTTATTTTGTTTTTTAAGCTAAAGTTATGGGACAATGAATGAAAATTTTGTTTTTTTTTTTTGTGATTTTTTTGTTGTTAATTTTTTTTTTTTTTTTTTATAAGCTAAAGTTATGGGACAATGAATGAAAATTTTGTTTTTTGTTTTGAGATTTTTTTTTTTTGTTAATTTTTTTTTTTTTTTTTTACGTCAAAATTATGGGGTAATGAGTTAAATGTATAAGGCAAGTAAATTACGGTTTATTTTATACACCATAGTGGGTATGCACGGGTATCTAAAAGTTGACAAGGGCAACTATAATCTTCCTCGTTTCTTTAAATACTTAACAGTACCATATATTTCTATATTTTATTATTAGTTTATGTGGTTTTTCGCACTTCATAAAATTCTGACATAGATGAAGAAAATTCTAAAAAAAAACGAGGAAGAGTGTAGTAGAGTAGACTGTGTCAACTCTGGGATACCCGTATGACCGTTATATAAACATTATATCATTATTATTATAAACATTAATTACTTTTGGCAAAATTTCAAACATATCAGATTTATTAGGTGTAGTGTAATGCTCTTATAAAAGAAGGAGTTGTATGGCAGCTACTCGAACTCTTGGCAGTAGAGCAACCAAATTTTACAGTAACTTTGGCCATTACACTAAACTATTTTTGGCAAAATTTCAGACACCCAACTTCAATAGGTATAGAGTAATGCTCATATCAAATTAGAAGTTGTATGGCAGCTACTCGAAACCTCTACAGTAGACAAACCAAATTTTGCAGAAACTTTGGCCATTACACTAAACTATTTTTAGCAAAATTTCAGACACCCAGCTTAATTAGGTAGAGAGTAATGCTCATATAAAATAAGGAGTTGTATGGCAGCTACTCGAACCCTCTACAGTAGACAAACCAAATTTTGCAGAAACTTTGGCCATTACACTAAACTATTTTTAGCAAAATTTCAGACACCCAGCTTAATTAGGTAGAGAGTAATGCTCATATAAAACAAGAAGTTGTATGGCAGCTACTCGAACCCACTCCACTAGATCAACCAAATTTAGCAGACTCTTTGGCCATAAAACTAAACGACTTTTGGCAAAATTTCAGATACGCAGCTGTAATAGGTACAGAGTAATACTCATATGAAAAAAGGAGTTGTATGGCATCTACCCGAACCCATGGACCAAAATGGCTGGATTTAAATAGCGATGACGGCTATTGAAAAAAAACAAATTTGCGAAAATTTCAAAATCCTAGCTCCTTTAGTTTTTGAGTTATCGTGCGGACGGACGGACGGACGGACGGACGGACGGACGGACGGACGGACATACATCGCTAAATCGATTTATTTTTCGATTCTGATCCGATCCATACACTTGAGTCTATATCTACCCCCCCTCCTTCTCTGCGTTACAAACGTAATGGCAAATTTATTATACCCTTTGGCTATATAGTCATACGGGTATAATAAAATACCAATTTTGTTTTTTGTTTTTTTTTTTTACGAGGGAGTGGAAATCTCTATAGCCATTCATTGAAACTTTGCGATTTTACATTGCGATGTTCCTTTGCCTAGTGTGTAACTTTGACATAGCAACAACAGACTTTTTTTTAACCAATATTGAAAAGGGGTGTGTGAAACAAATATAGATTTTAGTTACAAGGAAAGGAGATATGTAGGAGTTTGGGATTATGGTTGAGGTTATTTGGAATTGTTGGATTATGGGGATGGGGAAAATTGGATTGGATTAGAAAAAGTTTCGGTAGAACAAAAATATTAAAATTAATTTAAAATGTCTCTTAAATTATTCCTAAAATTAAAAGTTTTGGATTATTTAAAAAAAATAATAATTCTATTAATAAATATTTAAATTAATTATAAGTTTTTGGGTAAAAAACCAAAAATTTGTAAATTTTTTAAATATTGTCTCTCTTTAATTATTTTTATTAGTGGTTTTAATATCGATTAGTTATTAGTTACCCAATTGTGGTGTTGAATAAATTTTGTCTAAATAGAAATTAGTTTTTTAAACCCATACGAAGGCAGTTTTGGTATATCTACTATATAGATGCTATATCGTTTTGAAAGTTGTAAAGGAGAAATAAAAGTACTTAAATTCTGAAAGAATCGCCTTTACTGTTAAAATTACATAAGTTTATAGTAGCGTAAAACTAGAGTTCCAAACTAGAGTTTTCGAGCAAATTTGAAAAAACTTAGATTTTAAAATTACGCAATCTGATTTTTGGACAATCTCTTTTGAATCAATATGAATATCTTCAAAACTAATAACATTCGGAGGATGAAAATTACACAGGGGAAGTTTTATAATAAGGAAAATTCCTCTGTGGAGTTTCAAAATGTTGGGACTTCATTTTTTTTTGTAGCTGCGTTTAAGTTTTAAAACCCTGCTTACATACCAGAATCGATTACGAAGTTAAAATTAAAAAAAGGCAGGAAAAGAAATATGGCAAGTTTGTTCAGAAGTCTATAGTTAAAGCAATATAGTTATTTTACTTCTAACTGTAATGTTTTTCTGAAAGCACCATATCGTCCCCTTACTAATGAAATGGCGTATTTGAAAAAATATAGTTTTGAGTTATATGCATTTTAAAGTTTTTAAGAAAAAAATTTTGGAAGCACCCGATTCATACAAAAACCAAAATATTTTACAAATTAAGTGGCGTAAAAGTCACATACATCATTTTAATTCTAAAAGAAATTTTAGAATTAAAATTTAATGTAATTGAATTGAAGCACAATTCATCATTTAAGTTAAACACTTATTTAGTTTTCAGCCTCAGAAAACTATCAATAGGCTTCAAAAACTTAGTTAATTAGGTGAGATGTACAAAATAAAACAGGAGGGCTACGGTGGTTTGATGTCTTATCAACCACATCGAGTTGGTATTTTTGGAACCCATTAAAGTAAAACTTTTATCTGTTTTGCCTTAACCTGCCAATATGCGGTAATCAAATAAATTTATGATTATAACTCACAGGTAAATAAGTAAAAATCAAATATTTTTCATTATACCCCTACCAATAACTTAAATATAAAAAAAAACAGTGCTTCTTGTTGTGTTATCCTCCTTGTTGTTTGAACACGTATTTTGGTATAGAAAGTTAAACAACTAGCAAGTATAATAAAACACCAGATTCATATTCCAACAATTTAGTCTTTTTAATCATATGGTCTTAAATTTTCTCTTTTTATTTAAACTTAAGATTTTATGAACCAAATCAAATAAAAACCCAATACAAAATTAAATTCTCCAATCGTATTATAAGAAAAAAAAAAATCAAATCATATGCAAACAAAAGGTCCTTCTTTAAAGCAAATCGTTAATACCGATTCAATTTAAATTCTACGTATATGTATATTTACTTAGCCAATAACAAAATGTGGAAATCAATTGAAAAAAATTTATTAAACGGAAAATACTTATACCATTTTATCTATTGTTAACCATGTTAGTTTATAGCTGGGGAAATACTTTATATATTTAAGCACTATTTAGTCCTTGTACATAATGTTATGAACTCATGTTATAAAAAATTGTTAAGGTAGATACAATTTATTTGTTAACCTCAATCCCTTATGTCTTATGTCTTATGTACTTAATCATATTATATATATATCAATATATTATTTGCAGTCCTTTTTTACTTCCCTTTTGTAAGAATTTTCATTGAAAATTAAACGATCGAATAAAATATGATTAAAATTGTGTATTTTAAGAATTAATAAGAACTCGAAAGTAAATTCAGGAATATTGCAAACCATTAACTAAAAACTTAATTTCGATTTTCTATACTTTAGGTACGTTTTGAAATTTTTTTCAACCTTTGCCGATAAATACTTTAGATCACGTGATGAAACACTATATGAGTCCAAGTTAGCGACAGAGATGTTAAGGGCCCAAAAACTTCTTTGAAAAATTTATAGGAGTTTGAGTAAAGATTAACCCTTTAAAGAATTAAGAACACATTATTCATACAGATTCTCATATGTTCGAAGATTTTAGTCCAGTAGACTCCTTACAAAGTTGTTGAAAGATTACTAATATCTAAATAGTCACTAGTTTGTTTTATAAATAAATGTATTTGTAGCAATTGGCTTACAATGAATTTAGTCAAGTTTCTTTTTTCTTACGATAGCTTTATGATAAATACTAATTCACTCCCACGAATCCACTTTATCGAGTACTATATTCGATACACTTTAAATTAAGCAAAAAATTAACAAAATCTTACTACTTTGACTACAAGTTTTACAGCGTTGAGGTCAATAATGGACATTTTTATACCCGTGCAAACATATATGACATCGGGTATATTAAAATTGCTCCCCCGTTTGTAACGCATTGGTCTAGACCAGCTCGATATAGTGTCAAGGGTATGTATCGGATCAGCATCGAAAAGTAAATCGATCTAGCTGTGTGTGTCTGTCCGTTCGTTCATTTCAGAACGATAGCTCAAAAACTAAAAGGGCTAGAGTTTTGAAATTCACACAAAGTAATTTTTAGACAATTTTTAGGTTCCCTATTGTTTTGGTTAAAATTGGACCATGGCTTCGGGAGCTGTCATACAACCTCTTTGCACCAATATGAATTTCTTCAAAACTAACTATACTAGGAGGATTATTATTACACACGGTTAGTTATATAATATATGAAGTACTTAAATATACGAGCACTTATATGAAGGTTCAAAATGTTACGGCTCCATTTCCGGGCAGCTGCCATACAAAGTTTTCAATTCAATAACTGTGAATCTAATGAAGCTACGAGGTTAAAATTAAAATTGGGCAGGTAAAGTAATACGGCAAGGTTCTTGGCAAAGTTGGACATCACTCGGACCAACTTTCAGAGTGGGCTAATTTTTTTTTGTTTTATTTTTTTTTAAGTAAAAATTATAGGATAATGAGTTAATGTTTTTTAATTATTTTTCTTTTTTAAATTTTTTTAGCTTAAGGGAAATAAATAACGGTTTATTTTAATGTATACATCACAGTGGGTATGCACGGGTATCTAAAAGTTGACAAGGGCAACTATAATCTTCCTCGTTTTTTTCGATTCTGATCCGATCCATAGACTTGAGTCTATATCTACCTCCCCTCCTTCTCTGCTTCATAAACGCAATGGCAAATTTATTATACCTTTTGACCTATGGTCATACGGGTATAAAAATAATCCTATCATTATATACACTCTGTGAGATTAACATATTTTAAAGCAAGAATTTGACATCTTAAAATATTTAATCATATAAAATTTGTTCTTCTATGACTATGGGGAAAAGGTCGAAAGTTCGTTAATGACATTATTCAAAAAGTTTAGCAGTACAAAGCGATTTCAATGCCCAAAAATCTTGCCCAAATTTCAGAATTCCGCCTTTTGAACAACTACAAAAGCTCTTTTGAGTATAGAAATTAGGCAAGGAACTTGAGAAATTGGGATTGAAAATTTTATTTTAATAAAAATAAAATTGTAAACTCAGTTATGACATACTGATAACTTCCAAAAACTTCCCAAAATATAAGGCTTCGATCAAAATCGTGATTGGCTTAACTTTTTTTATAAAAACAATTTCGTAAAACCAAATATGAAACTCATATAAAAGTAGGATATTGGTTCCACATTCCAGAAATGAACAAACCTCTAAGAACATTTACATAAAAAAACGAGGAAGATTATAGTTGCCCTTGTCAACTTTTAGATACCCGTGCATACCCACTAACCGTTATTTATTTCCCCTATGCTATTATAAATATTACAAAAAAACGAGGAAGATTATAGTTGCCCTTGTCAACTTTTAGATATCCGTGCATACCCACTAAGCGTTATTTATTTCACTTATGCTATTATAAATATTACATAAGAAAATATAAAAAAGTATATAACTTATTATCATAAGTTTTGCTTAACAAAAAATAACAACAAAAAAAAAAATTAATTTTTAATTCATTATAGGTACCATAGTTTTGCTTAAAAACAAAAAAAAACCTTTAAAGTTGGTCCGGGTGATGTCCAACTTTGCCAACTAACTTGCTCTATTACTTAACCTGTACAGTTTTAATTTTAACGTAGCTTCATTATATAACTAATCGTGTATAAATTTCATTTTCGTAGCATAATTATTTTTAAAGAAATTCATATTGGTGCAAAGAAGTTGTATGGCAGCCCCCCGAAAATGGGGCCGTAACATTTTGAAACTTCATATTAGTGCTCGATTCATTATATAACTAACAGTGTGTAATTTTCATCCTCGTAGTATAATCAGTTTCCAAGAAATTCATTTTGGTGCAAAGAAGTTGTATGGCAGCCCCCCGAAAATGCAGCCGTAACATTTTGAAACTTCATATAAGCGCTTGATTCATTATAAAACTAACCGTGTGTAATTTTCGTCTTCCTGGTATAATTACTTTAGAAGAAATTCATATTGGCTTAAATAAGTTGTGTGGCACCTCCCCGAAACCTTGGTCTGGTCTTAACCAAAAAGAATAGGGAACCTCAAAAATGTCCAAAAAATGTTTTGTGTGAATTTCAAAACTCTAGCTCTAATTTTTCAATTCTATCTCTTTTAATTAATTTTTAATTCACGAATATATGAAACTTAAGCAAATAAGCTTCATATGATCATACTCATATAATGATCATCATGATAGATAATAATCATCATATTCATAATGAGTATATCTATCAATATCAATAAGCCATTTACTTGAAAAAAAACTTTGTCTTCTTTTTTGCTTATCTTAAATAAACTACGCATCATTTAAATCATTTGAAATCTAACTAAAATCTAAAAAACAAAAAAACAAAATTCATATAATTTCATGTTAAATACAAGATGAATAGCAAAATTTCAAATTTTTATATGAAAATATTGGAGTTAAAAAAGTTAGTTGTTCGAGAGCTACCCGAAGTTTTGGTCCGATCTTAACCAAAAAAAATAGGGAACCTAGAAATTGATTGAAAAATATTTTGTGAAAATTTCAAAACTGTAGCTCTTTTAGTTTTTGAGTTATCGTGCTGACACACAGACGGACGGACGGACGGACGGACGGACGGACGGACGGACAGACACACATAGCTAGATCGACTCATTTTTCGATTTTGAGCCGATACGTACCTTTGACACTATATCTAGCTCGTCTAGATCGATGCGTTACAAACGGAGGAGCACGGGTATAATAAGCTTCATATGATCGTATTCATTTAATGATCATCATGATAGATAAAATCATCATATTCATAATGATTATATCTATCAATATTAAAATATACAAAGCATGTAAACTATTACACGTATACATATTATATAAATACATATAAATTATTATACCCGTGCATACATATATGACATCGGGTATATTAGATTTGCTCCTCCGTTTGTAACGCATCGATCTAGACGAGCTAAACAAAAAACGGACAGACACACATAGCTAGATCGACTAATTTTTCGATTCTGAGCCGATACGTACCCTTGACACTATATCTAGCTTGTCTAGATCGATGCGTTAGAAACGGAGGAGCAATTTTAATATAGCCGATGTCATATATGTATGCACGGGTATAGTTAAGGGTTTTAACGTGGTCGCGCAAAAAGAGAATGGAATCAATTTTTCTCGCGATATTTTAAATTCGGGTAAAATGGAAATGAGATGTAGGTATCTACTAACAAATATTCCTTCTTTTTAACTGACAAAAGAATCCTGAATAAAACGGTAAATTTTGTAGGTTTTAACCTTATCTAATATATCAAATTATTCTAATCTGCATCATAAGCAATAATTTGGAAGTTGTTCATTTTTTTTATTTTTTTTTTTTGTAGACAGAAATTGTGATAAAAATAAGAAAAAAAAATCAACTACTTATTGATTTTCAATTTACAATTTTTATACTAATGGTTTTGTTTTTGTTATAACAGTATTAAACAAGTGATGATAAAAAACCAAGGGTTTTTAAAAAAGCACATTTTCAAAATAATATAGTGTTTTATACTAAGTATTTTATCGGAATATAATGTTCAAGCTTTAATATTAACGTTTAATTTAGGAAATATATACGTTGGTGACTAAGTTACTGCTTACTTATAAAAACAGTAAATTTTTTATTTTAAAGTTCTAATAGCCCTTCAATGGGGAAGATTGACAAATTTCTCAAGGACCTAACTTCATCTCAAGGACGTTGAATTTTGCTTAGAATTTTATTATCTAAGCAAAAATGGGTATAACTGAGAGACACTTTCTTCAATTTAAAGAACCACTTTTAAATTTAAGAAAAACCTTTAACATATGTTAAAATATAATGTTGGACCTTCAAATTATATTAATAAAAAAAAAATTGGACAAGTATTCAAGTTACAGGTGCTTAAAAATAGCAAAATTTCAATTTTCGAGCCCTTATAGCTTCTAAACAGGGGGCTTGACAAAAAAATTTTGTTAACCGACTCCCACTAATTTCTGAATATCTAACTTCTCCCAAAATTTCAAGCCCCTATATTAAACCGTTTAAGAGATATGTGGGACCAAAAATTTTGCAAAAATTGAGTTTTATAATTATAATGCTAAATTTTAGTACCGTATGGCAACCCTATAAATTTGATCGACGTATTTTTGTTAAGTCTATAAAAGCAGCTCTCTTATACCGTTTTTCGATTGAAAATAAACCTAACAGAACTCATGTTATATCATTTTAAATATAGGGCTTTTTTGGAATTTGCAGGGGCTGTAGCTTCGTAACCCTTCAAAATTAAGAAAATCCTTTGACACATATTGAAATATAATTATAGAGCTTTGAATTTTGTATATTACTAAAAAAAAATTTGTACAGGTATTCAAGTTACAGATGTTTAAAAATAGCAAAATTTCAATTTTCGAGCCCTTCTAGCTCCTAAATAGGGGGCTTGACAAAAAAATTTTGTTAACCGACTCCTACTAATTTCTGATTATCTTCTCCCAAAATTTCAGTACCCTAGCTTGAACCGTTCAGAAGATATGTGTGGTCAAAAATTTTGCAAAAATTGAGTTTTGTGTAATGTTAAATTTAACAAATATATAAAAATTTATAAAGTTTATGAAACCAGCTATCGTTTGCCGTTTTCAGATTGAAAATATATCTAATAAAACTCTTGTAATAACCATTTAAATATAGGGCTTTTTCCAACTTTGGGGGGCTGTAGTCCCGTAACAGGTGGGGCTACAGAAAAAAGTTCTTCTACGAAATTATTTTTTTTGCTAAAACTACCCATGATTAAAATTTTTTTACTCTATTTCAAACGGTGTAAAAGTTTTTGTAAACATCACGGACGGACGGACGGACAGAGTGAAGCTATATAGGCACATTTTTACAAAATTTTTTTGAAAATGTGCTAAAAAGGATAATATAAAATTTTTCGCAAAATAACAACTTTATTTTTGTTTCCTTTTTTTGTGAAATTAAGAAATTTTCAAAAACAACTTGTGTTTTTTTTTTTTTATGGAGAGTTTTGTATATCAATTTGGTATATAAGTATTGTAGGAATATGTTTTATATTATATACCTATATATATTTATTTACATGTGTGCATATTTAAAAACTTCAGATATAAATTTTTTAGGGCGTTAGGGCTAGAATGGAGTTAATTAAAAACGAGAAAGAGTGTAGTAGAGTAGAGTGTGTCAACTCTGGGATACCCGTATGACCGTTACATATACATTATATCATCCGGTTAATTACAAAATTTCAAACATACCAGCTTTATTAGGGGAAATATAATGCTCATATAAAAGAAGGTGTTGTATGGCAGCTACACGAACCCTCTGCCGGAGACCAACCAAATTTTGCTGTAACTTTGGCCATTACACTTAACTATTTTTTGCAAAATTTCAGATACCCAGCTTCATTAGGTGTAGTGTAATGCTCATATAAAAGAAGGAGTTGTATGGCAGCTACTCGAACCCTCAGCAGCAGACCAACCAAATTTTGCAGTAACTTTGGCTATTACACTAAACAATTTTTGGCAAAATTTCAGACACCCAGCTTCATTAGGTGGAGAGTAATGCTCATATAAAATAAGAAGTTGTATGGCAGCTACTCGAACCCTTTGCAGTAGACCAACCAAATTTTGCAAAAACTTTGGCCATAAAACTAAACTACTTTTGGCAAAATTTCAGACACGCAGCTGTAATAGGTACAGAGTAATGCTCATATAAAAAAAGAAGTTGTATGGCAGCTACCCGAACCCATGGACCAAAATGGCTGGATTTAAATAGCGATGACGGCTATTGAAAAAAAACGAATTTGCGAAAATTTCAAAATCCTAGCTCCTTTAGTTTTTGAGTTATCGTGCGGACGGACGGACGGACGGACGGGCGGACGGACATACATAGCTAAATCGATTTATTTTTCGATTCTGATCCGATCCATACACTTGAGTCTATATCTACCCCCCCTCCTTCTCTGCGTCACAAACGTAATGGCAAATTTATTATACCCTTTGCCTATATAGTCATACGGGTATAAAAATATAATTTTTTTGGATACGTTTACGTACTGTATGGAAGATTTTGTAACACCTGAACAGATAGATGAATTGCCCGACAGAATAAAACTAAATAAATACAATATGCTTTTAAAAATTTTTAAAAATGTCCTAAAAACAAAAAAAGCTTAATAAAGATTTTACAGGTTCTACTAATAGAATTAGAAACAATAGGTATATGTAGACACTTGCACTGTTATAGAATTTTTGACACAATCAGTAGGACTTTAGTGTTAAATAAATCTGACATAATAATTTTTTTTAGTTGTCCTAATGATGTTATTTTGACATATTATAACAACATATTTATATACAGGACCGATGTTCATAACCTATGCGTAATAAATAGACCATTGTTAGGTATTTAAAAAGTACAGAAAAGAAAGTCACAAATCATAATATATTGTAGATACATTTGTTAGATACTTCTTTTGGGTGCAAGTGAAAATATTTTTATTGTTGCATACATACATTTTATAAATAAGTAATACAGTAGTAGTTGTTAGAAGGTTAACAAATAAAGGATACTATTGGAAAAAGTTCACAAAGTTTTTAAAGCTTCAAGGAAAGATATTAAAGATACATTATTTTATGGTTATACTTTTTGCAAAATAAAAATAACTTTTCATTTTTTTGTTTTATTCGTTAATGGAAAACTATTTTCCTTTTTTATTTTTCAATTTCTAAAACTATTTTATGAAAAACTTTTTTTATTCTTTTTTACTACTTTACTAATTTAGGACATCTTTAATTTTTATGATCATTTTATTTGTTTAATTTTTTAACACTATTGCCATTAATAGTTTTTAGCATTATTTTCATTAGCATTTATAATATAATTGATTTTGCTTTTAATAAAACATCATTAAGTTCTTTTGTTCGATGTTTCATTGAATCAATTAATTAAAAAAATTCCTGAAAAAATCTATGAGAAATCTTAAAAAAATTAATAAAGAAATGGAAAAATAATATTTTTATGCAAGCCACTAATATTACAATATTCTGGATAATGGAAATTTGTAATATAATGAATAAGATGAAAATTCGGATTATTTTTGTTAAATGTTAATCTTATTACAACAATAAATATTTTCAAGAATGATTATGTAGGTATTAACGTAGTTTAACTCCTTTAGATTGGATTATAAAATGTACGTTAAAAAGATTTTTCCAATAATGCAATTATTGACCCATAATTAAATGGGAATTTTGAATTTTAAATGCTAGTATTTTTTTTTCAAATTATTTTTGATAAGTACTTCAATTAGGCCAAATAGTTCTATTTCTTGACAAAGTACACATTAAAATATGCTATGATTTATTAATCTGTTTTAAAACAAAGAAGGTTGTAGTAGAGTGAACTCTAGGATACCCCTATGATTGTAATATCGACATTATATCATTCGGTTAGAAATTCATATAAGTTGAAACCCAGTTCTTCGAATCTCTTCCACTACACGAGTTTTATTTTATTCAGATATTTGCTCCTAAATTTTACTACTATTGACAAAATTTCAAACATCCACCTTTATCATGTACTAGCTAATACCCGGTGCGCGTTGCTGCGCCTTTCAATGGAGGTTTAATTGAATTTGATGTTACTGCAAAAAGTTAACACAAAAATTACCCACGGTTTACACACGTAAATTTAAAAATGTATGAAAGCAATCTTTTTAAAACGATTTTTCTAGGATTATTCTAGTAATTTTTGAAACTTTCTGTAATTCAAAGCAGTACAAACTATTTTCCAAAATTTGACGTAATTTACTTCCAAAAAATTTTTTTTGACCAAACGTAGGACCGACTGTTAGCAGACTCAACTCAATTTTCAAGTTGCTTCACACATATAAAATTTGAGGTCAACCGGTCAAATCGTTTCTAATTTAGAGTAAAATAACCAAAAAATTAATAAAAAGCTGTTGGGCCGCAATGGGTTAATGGAACTCAACAACATTTTTTTTGGGGCTTTCTTTTAAGCCAAAGCACAATTTTGAAAAATCGGACAAAATTTGGACCTAAAATTTTTTTTGACCACCCGTCGGCCCGACATCTGTTTACAAATTCCAAAACTATTAATAGTGTCAACTCAATTCTCACAGGGGAGCACATATACAAAATTTGAAGAAAATCGGTCAAACCGTTTCTAATTTAGAGTTAAGTATTGAAAAAACCTATAAAAAGCTGTTGAGCCGCAATGGGTTAATGCAACTCAATAAAATTTGTTTTGGGGTTTTCTTTTTAGCCAAAGCAGAATTTCATAAAATCGGACAAAATTTGGACCCAAAATTTTTTTTGACCATCCGTCGGCCCGACATGGGTTAACAAATTCCAAAACTGTTAATACTGTCAACTCAATTCTCAAGGAGCATCACTTATACCAAATTTGAAGTCAATTGGCCAAACCATTTCAAATTTAGAGTAAAGTATTGAAAAAACCTATAAAAAGCTGTTGGGCCGCAATGGGTTAACGGAACTCAACAAAATTTTTTTTTGGAGTTTTCTTTTTAGCCAAAGCAGAATTTCGTAAAATCGGACAAAATTTGGACCCAAAATTTTTTTTGACCACCCGTCGGCCCGACATGGGTTAACAAATTCCAAAACTGTTAATACTGTCAACTCAATTCTCAAGGAGCAACACGTATACAAAATTTGAAGTCAATTGGTCAAACCGTTTTGAATTTAGAGTAAAGTATTGAAAAAACCTATAAAAAGCTGTTGGGCCGCAATGGGTTAATGGAACTCAACAAAATTTTTTTTCGGGCTTTCTTTTTAGCCAAAGCAGAATTTTGTAAAATCGGACAAAATTTGGACCCAAAATTTTTTTTGACCACCCGTCGGCCCGACATGGGTTAACAAATTCCAAAACTGTTAATACTGTCAACTCAATTCTCAAAGAGCATCACGTATACAAAATTTGAAGTCAATCGGTCAAACCGTTTTCATTTTAGAACAAAGAAGTTTAAATACTTGCACCACAGCCCCAACTTTGCGGTCCGTTAGAGCAAAATTTTTGGGCCACGATTTCTTTCCGTACCCAAAAACCTCTATATACAAATTTTCATGAAAATCGGCTGGGCAGTTTAGGAGTCTATTCGCTACATACAAACAAACAAACAAACTAACAAACAAACAAACAAACAAACAAACAAACATACAAACAAACAAACTTTCCCTTTTATATATATAGATTACTAGCTAATACCCGGTGCGCGTTGCTGCGCCTTTCAATGGAGGTTTAATTGAATTTGATGTTACTGCAAAAAGTTAACACAAAAATTATCCACGGTTTACACACGTAAATTTAAAAATGTATGAAAGCAATCTTTTTAAAACGATTTTTCTAGGATTATTCTAGTAATTTTTGAAACTTTCTGTAATTCAAAGCAGTACAAACTATTTTCCAAAATTTGACGTAATTTACTTCCAAAAAATTTTTTTTGACCAAACGTAGGACCGACTGTTAACAGACTCAACTCCATTTTCAAGTTGCTTCACACATATAAAATTTGAGGTCAACCGGTCAAATCGTTTCTAATTTAGAGTAAAATAACCAAAAAATTAATAAAAAGCTGTTGGGCCGCAATGGGTTAATGGAACTCAACAACATTTTTTTTGGGGCTTTCTTTTAAGCCAAAACAGAATTTCGAAAAATCGGACAAAATTTTGAACCCAAAATTTTTTTTGACCACCCGTCGGCCCGACATCTGTTTACAAATTCCAAAACTGTTAATAGTGTCAACTCAATTCTCACAGTGGAGCACGTATACAAAATTTGAAGAAAATCGGTCAAACAGTTTCTAATTTAGAGTTAAGTATTGAAAAAACCTATAAAAAGCTGTTGGGCCGCAATGGGTTAATGCAACTCAATAAAATTTGTTTTGGGGTTTTGTTTTTAGCCAAAGCAGAATTTCATAAAATCGGACAAAATTTGGACCCAACATTTTTTTTGACCACCCGTCGGCCCGACATGGGTTAACAAATTCCAAAACTGTTAATACTGTCAACTCAATTCTCAAGGAGCATCACTTATACCAAATTTGAAGTCAATTGGCCAAACCATTTCGAATTTAGAGTAAAGTATTGAAAAAATCTATAAAAAGCTGTTGGGCCGCAATGGGTTAATGGAACTCAACAAAATTTTTTTTGGGGTTTTCTTTTTAGCCAAAGCACAATTTCGTAAGATCGGACAAAATTTGGACCCAAAATTTTTTTTGACCACTCGTCGGCCTGACATGGGTTTACAAATTCCAAAACTGTTAATAGGGTCAACTCAATTCTCCCAGGGGAGCACGTCTACAAAATTTGAAGAAAATCGGTCAAACCGTTTCTAATTTAGAGTTAAGTATTGAAAAAACCTATAAAAAGCTGTTGAGCCGCAATGGGTTAATGCAACTCAATAAAATTTTTTTTTGGGGTTTTCTTTTTAGCCAAAGCAGAATTTCATAAAATCGGACAAAATATGGACCCAAAATTTTTTTTGACCACCCGTCGGCCCGACATGGGTTAACAAATTCCAAAACTGTTAATACTGTCAACTCAATTCTCAAGGAGCACAACGTATACCAAATTTTAAGTCAATTGGTCAAACCGTTTTGAATTTAGAGTAAAGTATTGGAAAAACCTATAAAAAGCTGTTGGGCCGCAATGGGTTAATGGAACTCAACAAAATTTTTTTTGGGGCTTTCTTTTTAGCCAAAGCAGAATTTTGTAAAATCGGACAAAATTTGGACCCAAAATTTTTTTTGACCATCTGTCGGCCCGACATGGGTTAACAAATTCCAAAACTGTTAATAGGGTCAACTCAATTCTCAAAGAGCATCACGTATACAAAATTTGAAGTCAATCGGTCAAACCGTTTTCATTTTAGAACAAAGAAGTTTAAATACTTGCACCACAGCCCCAACTTGGCGGTCCGTTAGAGCAAAATTTTTGGGCCACGATTTCTTTCCGTACCCAAAAACCTCTATATACAAATTTTCATGAAAATCGGCTGGGCAGTTTAGGAGTCTATTCGCTACATACAAACAAACAAACAAACAAACAAACATACAAACAAACTTTCCCTTTTATATATATAGATAGGGTTATTTTCATATAAAAAAAGAAGTTGTATGGCAGCAACTTGAACCCGTGGAGCAAAATGACTGGATTTCAATAGCGATGACGGCTAATGCAAAAAAATGAATTTGTGAAAATTTTAAAATCCAAGTTTCTATATTGAGTTATCGTGGGAACGGAAGGACGGACATACATAGCTAGATCAATTAACTTTTCGATTCTGATCCGAAGCATACCTTTGAGTCTCCGCCTCACAAACTTAATGGCAAATTTAGTATACATTTTTCACTTTTAGTCATACGGGTATAAATTAATTACCTAAGCTAGTAAAAAATTAATTACGTAACCTAGTTTAAAATACATTTTTAAAATACATTTAAAACTAAATAAAGAGAATTACTAATTCGAAACTTAAGTTCGTCTCGAAAATTAGAAAAGCCGCTTTTTAACATATGTACAAGTCTTATTTATTTGTATCATCGATACATTTTTTGTACAATTACATACATGAATACAATATTTTCTTTAATTTTAAGAGAACCCAAAGCTGATTGAAATTATGTGGTTAATTACTGTGAATCTTAATATTGTGAATCTAATATTTTTATGTAACTTAAACGAGTAATAGATATACCGTCGGCTGCATGCTTCTTTGATCCAAACGACTTTTTGACATTTTTGACCTAAAAGCACTTTTTGGGGTTTTTTGGGATGCTCTTTCTTTCTGTGTTGTCCGTTTTCTTCTAACCTGAATACTTTTTGAGTTATGAAGACGTAACTTTGATCCACATCCACTGTTTTTATAATTTTTTATGTAAATTTGATCCATATCCAAATTTTTTGCCTTTGGATCAGAAAATATATGAAATTTTTCGCACTAAAATGATATTTCCTTATTTGATCCACGTCATTGTATAATGCACGTGGATCACAAAGTTATAAATTTTTATTTTATTCATTTTGATCCATAACTATTGTAATGCTATTGAACATCTATTTTTGCAATACACGTGTAACAAAAACAAATATTTGTTTTTAATGTCAGTTTGATTTATGTGTATTTGTGAAAGTATTTACATGTACAATACTAGAGATCGAATATTGTTTGTTTAGTTGGAATCAGTTGGTGGTACGATACACAATATATTGTAATATTATGTAAAATGAGTTCTCCTATTCCGTTTATGTCGGAAAATATTCTTGAGTTTGTATTATTTTATTTTTTTTTAATTAAAATATAAATAAATATTTTTTAGAATTCAAAACACATTTTTATCACCTACTCCGGCCATAATTTACTTTACTATAATTTTCGTTTAATTCAAAATAGATTCAAATTCTGATTCCACAATAATTTCAAAGGAAAATTATCCACCTAAAATAGTTGATAATGTGCAAATTAATTTACCATCATCTTCAAGTTTTTATGGTAAAATTTCTATCACACTAATTTTCTTTTAAATAAATAGCATAATTTTCAGATTCAGATAATATCATTAATACTCCAAAGCTAGTAAGAAAACGAAAATCTAAACCAGAATTATGGAAGCGGAGTATAAAAAAGCAACTGCGAGAATCTGGTTAAGAATATCTAAATAAAAGTAATAAAAAAATACTTGCTAGATCTGTGCAACCCCCATGCAAGCAGACATGTTTTCTTTTATGTAGTAAAAATTTTACCGAAGAGGATAGATTGGAAATATTTACAAATTTTTGGAAATTAAAAGATGACGATAAAATTTTCTGAAACCGGGTCATTCCGCTATTCAAGAGGTAGATTGTGTTCATTCTTATATAGACCAAAATTTGAAAAACTTGGAAGTTAATAGTCCTTTACATCTTTTAAAATTACTTAATCAGATGAAGTCCAAAAAAGTTAATTTAATAATAATTCAGATGATACAAAATCAAGATTTCAAAAAATTTTCTGTTCCTGCCGGAAAGGTGGATTTTAGCAAAGTTCCTTTTTCGAAAATAAAAACTATCTTATATGAAAGCGATGAACCTTTTACAATAAAATATAAAACATCTTTTTTTGATTTGAACTACAACTTTATCAACATAAAAAAGAATGCATCAAAAAAAACTCTTCCTACACCAGCAAATTTGTTCAATGTTCAACTTCTTACCTTAAAACCTACTAATATTGACCAAAAGAAGATTAATGACATAGCAAGCTTACTTAAATATCTTCCGCTAGAAGATGCAAAATATTTTACTGCGTTACTTAAAATATAATTTTTTATTTAATTTTTTATAATAATTTTAATAATAATTTTTTAATAGTAATTTAATTTTTTATAAAAAGTACAAAAACTAATTGGCTGAAATTAATCTTATAAGTATTAATTTAAAATGTGGAATATTATATAATATAATTTTTTTTATTTAAAATGAAGTATTACAAAACTGTGAAATTATCTTTAAGTTTAATTTTTATTTACTTTTTATTTTATTAAGAAAGTACTGTTTTACTTAATTAATATAAAATTTATTTTAATTTATAATTGGAAGTGAAAGCAAATTTTAGTTTGTTTTATAATTAATATATTATTTTAGTAGTTTGTAATATTTATTGTTGATTTAGAAATATAAAATGTGTCAAAAATTAAAGAACATGGTATTTTGAATGATTTAGTATGTATACCTATAGAACGCGAATGTTTCATTCTTGCTTATTTGATCTATGTGAAACATTTTTGATCCATGTAATATAATGAAAAACGAAATACATTTCAAAATTGGATATGGATCAAAAGTCAAAATTTTATTTTCCCTTTAAAATCGACAAATTAAAAGCTTTTGGTCTGTAAAATTATACAATCATAGTTTAAGCGTACATACACAGGTTGGCAGAGTTTAAAAAAATTCTATCGCACAGATTTTTTTTTACAGCCTTTTAAACTTTAAACTCATTTTTCTCCATTCGACTTTTTGGTATATGGATCAAAGAAGCATGCAGCCGACGATACGTATATGTATAATTTGTTTTTATACCCTACACCTATAGAATAGGTAAAGGGGTATATTAACTTTGGTATGGTGTTTGTAACCACCTAAAGGAAGCGAGCTAGATATGGAAAAGTATATATATTTGTGATCAGCGTGACCGCCTTAGTCGATATAGCCATGTCCGTCCGTCCGTCCGTCCGTCCGTCCGTCCGTAGGCACGATAACTCAAAAAATAATGGAGCTATCTTGATGAAATTTTAACTGTAGGTTACTAGGACTGAAAGTACGGCGGGGATTGCATATGGGCGAAATCGGCCCATGGGTTCGGATTCTGGACCTTTTAATCGATCGAAGGGCTAACGAACATATATAAGAAATCACGATAACTCAACAACTAATGACGCTTTCTTCATCAAATTTGTGCTGTAGGTAACTAGTAATGAAACTACTTCGGGGATTCCGTAAGGTCGGGATTGGGCCATGCGTTCGGAACCTAGAACTTTTTGATCGAATTTAGGCCAAACGAGCATAATTCCGAAACCAATGAAGATAGAACCTCCAAATTTGGTATCAGGGTGTCCCCCCCTATCTCCTAAGTGTCTTGAGAATTTGGGTCCCATTGGACTACTGGGTCGGGGACCAGCCACACATTTCCGAAGACCTTAAACATATCTTTAAAATTAATAAAGATAACAACTTGAAAAAATGTAGAAGCTTCCAATTTGCCACAAGGGTGTTCTTTACTATCTCTTGCGTGTTCCCTTAATTTGGGATCAATTGGAGAGGTGGTTCAGTACCCCTCTCAGACCTCCCAAGTTTTAAAAGCTTATAATCGAAATTACTAAAAATAGTTACTTAAAATTAAGATAGATCGTTTAAATTGTGTACAAGGGTTAACTAGTACTATAAGTAAAGCGCGGGCTGTATAAGGGCGAAATCAGCCCATGGGTTCGGATTCTGGACCTTTTAGTCGGTGTCAGGGATAACGAACATATATTAAAAATCACGATAACTCAACAACTAATGAGGCTATCTTCATGAAATTTATGCTGTACGTTATTGGTAATGAAACTACGGCGGTGATTACGTGCGGTGAGGATTGGACAATGGGTTCGGAACTGAGAACTTTTTTATCGAATTTAGGCCAAACTAGCGTAATTCCGAAACCAATGAAGATATAACCTCCAAATTTGGTATCAGGGTGTCCCTTCCAATTGCGTAAGTGTCTTTGAAATTTGGACCCCATTGGACTAGTGGGTCGGGGACCAGGCACTCAGTTTTGAGGACCTTAAAGCATATTTTCGAAATTAATAAAAATAGTAACTTGAAACAAATGTAGAAGCTTTTGGCCCAGGGTGTTCTTTACTATTTCTTCCATGCCCCCCTAATTTGGGATCATTTGGAGTGGTGGTTCAGGACCTCTCTTAGACCCCCAAATGTGTAAAAGCTTATCATCGAAATTAATAAAACTAGTAACTTAAAATTAAGATAGAACGTTCCAATTGTATACAAGGGTTAACTAGTATTGAAAGTATGACGGGACTGCATATGGGCGAAATCGTACCATGGTTTGGGGTTCTGGAACCCTTGACAAGTTCAAGGACTAACAAACATATATCTTAAAACACCATAACTCAAAAAATAATGCCGGTATTTTGATGAAATTTAAACTCTAGGTTACTAGTAATGAAAGTACCATGGGAATTGGTTCTGGTTGAGTTTAATTTCAAAGCCAAAGAATATATTTTCTATGTCCTATGTGTCTCCGAAATCTAGACTTAATTGTAGTGGTTCAGCTATATTCAAAGGTACTTGCTGCATTTATGTAAAATTTATTTGAATATTTAAATGAATTATATGAAAAGGTCTAAATTTGTAATTGTATTTTAGAAATACATTTATTGCATATTTTGCGTTTGTAAGCTTTTCTATTAGGTATATAAACTAACCACTTAAAATAATTGCAATTTTTAAAAATTTGGATTATTAAATATATTATGCTTTGATTATCTTTTTATCACAAAATTTAATAATTAGAATTTTTTCATTTTGTAATTGAATTGGAATAAATATATTTTCATTTATTTCAAGTTTGCTTGTTTTTGAATATTTTTAAATAGACAAATTAGTAAGAATTTGTAATATTTTTTAATAGATAATATAATTAGAAAATGTTTTTAGTATTATAAAGTTAATTTGGTTAGCTATGTCTTACGATCAAATTAATAACAGCTTTTATGGTGTTAAAATAACTTATGGATATGTCCTTAATTTTGAACCAAATAGGTGTAGGGTATTTCTAAGTCGGTTGCACCGACTGACTGTTTCTTTACTTGTTTAATATAATTTATGACTATGGTACAACAAAACATAATTTGTTTCCAAAAGAGTTTGCAAAAAATCTTTCAAAAAAATTTTAGTACTTACTAATTTGAGGCACAACTGTACAATACCAGTACAATTACAAGTACCATTACTTTGCCAAGTAATTAAGTACCAAGAAATACTTAAGTAATAAGAATTCAATTAGTTACAAATTTCTTTTATAGTGTAATGACTATATAATAAAAAAATTTGGAAAATATTTGAATACTTGAAAAATTTATAAATTCTTGAAAATACTTAAGTATGAAAAAGTAATTACAAAAGTAATTAAAATCAAAATATAATTACTTTTTTTAATTTATAAATATTGATTCTCTAACTCGACAAAAACAAATTGAGTAAAAAGAAATGGTACTGGAAAATGTACTAGTATTTGAAATATACAAGTGGAAAATTGTATCTTATGTATAGGTGTAAAAGCGATTTTTGGGCAATCTTTTATTGTATTTAAGTTTTAGCTTTTATGTTCTTTTCCTGTATAGATTACTAAGGTTTTCTTTTATCAAAGCTTAAGGATCGATTCTAATAATTTTTATGGTATTCATTGTTATTGTTCTAAAACTGTTAGACAGTACTGTATTTTTATAGTTCCTAATATAAAAATTGATTATTTTATGTAAAACCATGTTAAGCACTAATATGTTTGTACCACAAAACATAAATTTAAAAAAAAAAATTTGTTTTATGTATTGTGGTTAAATTGGAATGTGATTAAAAATCATTGAAACAAATTTTAGCAGTAAGTTTTTTTTTAAATTATTCTATTACATTTTTAAATCTTTAACTATACTGAAATCTATTAAACTTATATAATTCAAATTAATTACTTTATTGTAATTTAAACATATTCCAATGTTGTCCTACTAATTTTTTAAGAGTGGGCGATCAATTTAAACTAAATTAAATTACTAAACCATATCTTTAAATCAATGAATGGTTAATCATTAGAAAATCTGGTTGGTCAATAAAAGAATTTGGTCAGCATTTAGTAGCAATAACCTATAAAGTATGCTCTGAAAATATTATCAAGAACTTAAATGAAATTGATTATAAACAGGTCCTGAATATTATTCAAATTCTAAAAGGAAACTAACTACTTTGTTTTGTACATTCTTTAAAATTCAAAGTGAAGAATATTATGAGGGAAGGCAATTAGTTGCAGGATCATAATTATCAGGTCATGATTCCCTTAGGAAATTATGATTCATTCAATGTGACATAAGTCCCTAAGGAACTGAAGTCTCTTAACAATGAGCCACAACACCCTAAAACACTTATGATACTTAGAGTTTTGACTCAGAGTGGTGGGTCATAATTCCCTTATACAGTTCTCAGCTGAACAATTATTAGCTCAAAAAACAAATATTAATTTCAATTATATAGCATCAGCGACAGGTACGAATATATACAGACTTTCTTAAACTATAAATATCAAAAATAATAACACATAAGCACACAGTTGGATTCGTAATAATGGTATTCCCTTTTCCAAAATTAAGAAAAAACGAGGAAGAGTGTAGTAGAGTAGACTGTGTCAACTCTGGGATACCCGTATGACCGTAACATATACATTATATCATCCGGTTAATTACTTTTGGCAAAATTTCAAACATACAGCTTTATTAAGTGTAGTGGAATACTCATATAAAAGAAGGAGTTGTATGGCAGCTACTCGAACCCTCTGCCGTAGACCAACCAAATTTTGCTGTAACTTTGGCTATTACACAAAACTATTTTTAGCAAAATTTCAGACACCCAGCTTCATTAGATGCAGTGAAATGCTCATATAAAAGAAGGAGTTGTATGGCAGCTACTCGAACCCTCTGCAGCAGACCAACCAAATTTTGCAGAAACTTTGGCCATTACACTAAACAATTTTTGGCAAAATTTCAGACACCCAGCTTCATTAGGTGGAGAGTAATGCTCATATAAAATAAGAAGTTGTATAGCAGCTACTCGAACCCACTCCACTAGACCAACCAAATTTTGCAGAAACTTTGGCCATAAAACTAAACTACTTTTGGCAAAATTTCAGACCCGCAGCTGTAATAGGTACAGAGTAATGCTCATATAAAAAAAGAAGTTGTATGGCAGCTACCCGAACCCATGGACCAAAATGACTGGATTTAAATAGCGATGACGGCTATAGCAAGAAAACGAATTTGCGAAAATTTCAAGATCCTAGCTCTTTTAGTTTTTGAGTTATCGTGCGGACGGACGGACGGACGGACATACATAGCTAAATCGATTTATTTTTCGATTCTGATCCGATCCATACACTTGAGTCTATATCTACCCCCCTCCTTCTCTGCGTCACAAACGTAATGGCAAATTTATTATACCCTTTGACTATATAGTCATACGGGTATAATAATAATTTTACATATAATTTTGAACAGGCGGCAAGGGGAATGCTGATTTTAAATCCAAGTCTCACATACATGAATTCATAAATACTCTCGAAAAATAGTTAACTTTGATTTTTAACCAACTTTAATATTATTCTTAATATAGAATCTCGCAAAAACATATACAATAAATACATATTTTTTTACGTCTCATATTTTAATTATATATTTTTATATTATCATACTTAAATCATAAAGATCAGAAAAAACTTTCAGCAATTATTTCTTGGATATATCATACACTCAATCGCTCAATCATACAATTTTAGTTATATTATGTTATAACTGCCATTAAAAATTAGTAAAGCGAATTATAATTCACTTAACGGGTCATAACTTCCAAAGGGAACTTATAACGTACTTGTCAAGGCACTTATGTCGTACCAAATGCATCATATATCCCTAAAGGACTTATGACCCACAATTTGAGATTTTATCGGAAATTATTAAATAACAAATTTTGCGAAAAAGTTTTTCATGTCCTTCAAAATGTCAATATTGAGTTTTATAGAATTTTGTTGTAAACCAAACTTGTAAACTAAACTTAAAGCTTCGAATTTTTTAAAATTCAGTTTCAAATCAACTTCTTAAAAATTTTAGAAAAAAATTATTTTTAAATATATTTTAGGAAATTTTTTTAAGGATATATTATTAATATTCCGGAATGTGTTATTATGATTGTACACATGTGTTTGATTATTTATGTGTTTTCGTATTTTTCTTATTTGTTTTTTTTTTTAATTTTTTTTGTAACTTGTTAAAAAAAATACTTTCCAATTCTATGATCAAAGAAATTCTACAAGATTGATATTATTTGAATAATCATTATGCTTAAATGAATCTTAAAATTTTATAGATAATATTTTAAGTATCATTGAAATTTGATTTTTCTATATGAAATTAAAATGTATATAAATTGCAATTACTTTTGAAGTTTAAAATGAAATACAAATGAATATATTTCAATTGATATAGGTACAATATATATGTCAAATACCACACTTATTCCAAAAATTTAAATTTTTATATACTTTTACACTATAAGATAATTGGGAGGAATGTTTTCTTTTTGAAATAAAATTTTCTAACATAATTAAATTTATATCGTATATAATATAATATAATAATTAATTTTTCGTAATTCCTTTAAAAATTTATTAACTAATGTTGATCAATCACGAGCTTAGTACAAATAAATAAAAACAAGTGGTTTTAAAAAAATTAGACACAATTGAAACTTTGAAAGGAACCTATCTATAAACTGTTTGTAAAACTATATAGGAAAAACGGCAGGGAGAAATAATGCCTAACGCAATAAAGCCTAATAAACCTTCTTTCATTTTGAATAAGAAATAAAGCCAAAACCAACAAATTTTTCCAATAAGGTTATATTTCCAATTAAAAGTCAAATAAAATCTAATTATTTTTTTGAAATAATGTAATTAAAGCGGGGAACGCGGACGCGATAACAGAAGCAGCAGCTATCATTCCCTTAAGAAAGGGCGAAGGATGTTGTAAAGGAAAAGCTTAAGGGAAGCACAAAGAGTGGGTGGACGGGAATGGACGCGAAGCCCACGGGGTTGAGCAAAATATAGAAAAGCCTCAAAACCGGTTGAAAACATTCGGATTTTACAGTCGGCTACAAATTTAGAATTTCAATCATATAATAATAAAATAATATTTCTGAAGTGAAATAAAGCCCATTGAAATGAAACATTATAAATACATACCGCGAAATTTTGCGAATTGTACCTTAATTCTTAACTTAATTGTGAAATAAGATTTATTAGGCTTTATTGCGTTAGGCCTTATTTTTGCCCACCAGGAAAAACACCTTTTCTTACTAATTGTATTCTGCACTAAAAACTAATAAATATCCAAAACATTTACAATTATTAGAACTACCTGATTGTTATTTTTAAATATAACACTCAATCCGTCAAGACACATGATGAGTATGGGCAAGTTGCATTGACGTAATCTTCCATTATAAATAACGGAAGTGAATATTACTCAGTTCCACCACACGATTGTAGTTTTAAGTGTTGTCACCAATTTATGAACTTATGAATGTATGTGTAAAATTTAGTTCATTCGAAGATAGTTATCGTCGGAGAATGTTTAGTCAACTGATTTTTCAAAAGCGGAAAGTTTTTGTAATTTTTTATTAATATAAAAAAAAAGGTTTGTAGCTACCTAAATAAAAAAATGGATTTGTAGATAATATAAGAAATTTAATTTTTAATTTACATGGAGTAAGTAGGTAATTTTATTTTACTTATATCATATCTAGGTCATTTAAAAATGGATTATTATTTTAATTAACATCTGTGGGACTGAGCAAACATTCAAAATTATACAATTTTAAAATTAGGTTCTAAATCTGTTCCTTAAACTAATTGTCTTTTATATCATTAATTATTTTTTGTTCTTATTTATATTAACTAAATTTTATATTTTATCAATCAAAATATATTTATATATTTAATATAATACAAATATATTTGTTCATTTTTGTTTTTTTTTTAGTATGTAGTTTGAAAGATAAAAAATAACAAATAGAAATAAAACCTAATAAGGTAATTTTATATTGATTTTTATCAATTTCCAATACCAGAAATATTTTATATTTTGTCCGGTCTCAAATTTTTTTTTTTAAGATGCGCACATTTCAAAAATTCTTAAATAATGAAAAAAAAGAAAAACAACAAAAAAACGAGGAAGAGTGTAGTAGAGTAGACTGTGTCAACTCTGGGATACCCGTATGACCGTTATATAAGCTTTATATCAATATTATTATAAACATTAATTACTTTTGGCAAAATTTCAAACATACCAGCTTTATTAGGTGAAATAAAATGCTCATATAAAAGAAGGAGTTGTATGGCAGCTAGTCGAACCATTGGCAGTAGACCAACCAAATTTTGCATTAACTTTGGCCATTACACTAAACTATTTTTGGCAAAATTTCAGACACCCAGCTTTAATAGGTATAGAGTAATATGCTCATATAAAAGAAGGAGTTGTATGGCAGCTACTCGAACCCTTTGCAGTAGACCAACCAAATTTTGCAGTAACTTTGGCCATTACACTAAACTATTTTTGGCAAAATTTCAGACACCCAGCTTTAATAGGTATAGAGTAATGCTCATGAAAAAGAAGGAGTTGTATGGCAGCTATTCGAAATCACTGCAACAGACCAACCAAATTTTGCAAAAACTTTGGCCATAAAACTAAACTACTTTTGCCAAAATTTCAGACACGTAGCTGTAATAGGTACAGAGAAATACTCATATAAAAAAAGAAGTTGTATGGCAGCCACCCGAACCCATGGACCAAAATGGCTGGATTTAAATAGCGATGACGGCTATTGCAAAAAAACGAATTTGCGAAAATTTCAAGATCCTAGCTCTTTTAGTTTTTGAGTTATCGTGCGGACGGACGGACAGACGGACAGACGGACAGACGGACAGACGGACAGACGGACAGACGGACGGACGGACGGACGGACGGACGGACATACATAGCTAAATCAATTTTTTTTTCGATTCTGATCCGATCCATACACTTGAGTCTATATCTACCCCCCCTCCTTCTCTGCGTCACAAACGTAATGGCAAATTTATTATACCCTTTGACTATATAGTCATACGGGTATAATGACTATATAGTCATACGGGTATAATAAAAGAAAAAAAAAATCATTTTTTTGTTTGTATTGGTTAGTGCATTGACACTTACAAGTAAAATTTGGTTGCAACGAAACCGGTTTTTTGTGAACACAATATTTTACGAAACCTGTTTTGGTGTATACAGAATTTTCACCGATTACGTCAACATTACGTCAAAACCACCTCAATGCAACAGATGATACTACCCATGTGGCTTGGCTGAATAGTCTACCCAGAAAAATTAAAATATCATTGTAACATACTGGACGATGATTGACGTAAAACAACTAAGCTATAATTTTTATGTTTGTGTATAAAGCCCACATAACAGTAAAGTTCAAAACAACAGTTTTTAGTAAAAAATTTCAGCACGTGTGCATTGAGTCCTATTTAGGAATTTTTTATTTTTGTATGAAAATAAATACAAAACAATTTCTTCAATATTTAATAATTGTTAGTATGTACCCACATACAAATATGAAAATTATTTAAAACGAGGAAGATTATAGTTGCCCTTGTCAACTTTTAGATACCCGTGCATACCCACTAATCGTTATTTATTTCCGCTATGCTATTTATTATAAATATTACAAAAAAAAATATAAAAAAGTAAAATAGTTAAAAAAAAATTTAACTTATTTTCTCATAATCTCATAAATTTTCTTAAACAAAAAAAAAATCAAATTTTTAATTCATTATACCATAATTTTTGCTTAAAACTAAAAAAAAAAAAAAAACCATATAAAAAAAAAAATAGTCCAACCTAAAAGTTGGTCCGAGTGATGTCCAACTTTGCCAACTATTTTGCTCTATTACTTTACCTGCCCAGTTTTAATTTTAACCTCGTAGCTTCATTAGATTCACAGTTATCGAATTGACAACTTTGTATTGCAGCTGCCCGAAAACGGGGCCGTAACATTTTGAAACTCCATATAAGTGCTCGATTCATTATATAACTAACCGTGTATAATTTTCGTACTAGTAGTATAATTAGCTCTGAAGAAATTTATATTGGTTCAAAGAAGTTGTATGGCAGCCCTCCGAAAATGAAGCCGTAACATTTTGCATCTTCATATAAGTTTTTGATTCATTATAAAACTAACCGTGTGTAATTTTCATCTTCCTGGTATAATTACTTTTGAAGAAATTCATATTGGTTTAAAAAGTTGTGCGGCAGCTCTCCGAATCTTGGTCTGGTCTTAACCAAAAAGAATAGGAAACCTCAAAAATGTCCAAAAAATGTTGTGTGTGAATTTCAAAACTCTAGCTCTAATTTTTCAATTCTATCTCTTTTAATTAATTTTTAATTCACGCATATATTAAACTTAAGCAAAATAAGCATCATATAATCATATTGATAAAATAATCATCATGATAGATAAAAGTCATCATATTCATAATGATTATATCTCTCAATATCAGCATGCAAAATATTACACATAAACATATTATATGAATGCATATAAATTATTTATGAAGCCATTTACTTAAAAAATATCTTTGTGTTCTTTTTTGTTTATCTTAAATTTTTTTTCATCATTTAAATCATATGAAATCGTAACTCGAAATCGTTATCTACAAAGAAAAAAAAAACAACAAAACAAAAAAAAAACAAAATTCATATAATTTCATGTTAAATACAAGATGCATAGCAAAATTTCAAATTTTTATATTAAAATATTGGAGTTAAAAAGTTAGTTGTTCGAGAGCAAACCGAAATTTTGGTCTGATCTTAACCAAAACAAGTGAGGGGAAAAAACCAAGGGTTTTTAAAAAGCACATTTTCAAAATTATATACGGTTTCTTACTGAGTATTTTATCATTTATTTTTATAAAAATATATATTATGATAATATTATAATTTTGTTATTTCATTAATAATTAATTATATGACTAATAGTGAAATACTTAGAATATAACCCCAATGCACTCAAGAAAACCTGTTAATAAGTGCAAAATATAATGTTGGAGCTTTAATGTTAACGTTTAATTTTGGAAAAACTTACACTGATAAATAAGTTACTGTTTTATAAGAACATAAAAGTTTTCCCAAAGGTTCCCAAATTTTTGCTTATCAAACTTATGATGGATCTGCTCACCCCCCTTCTGTGCTCACCCTTCCATTTTTTTCCGGTTCTAAGAAATCAATTTTGAACTCCAACAAAATTTGGAATTTTACCTAGAATATTATTATCTAACCAAAAATGGTTAAGACTAAGAAACAATTTCTTCAATTTAAAGAGACCCTTTCAAATTTAAGAAAAATCTTTAACATATGTTGAAACATAATGCTGCAGCTGTAAATTTTGCATATTTGTAAAAAAAAATTTGAACAGGTGTTAAAGTTACAGGTGGTTGAAAATAGCAAAATTTCAATTTTCGAGCCCTTATAGCTCCTAAACAGGGGGCGTGACAAAAAAATTTTTCTAACCGACTCCTAATAATTTTAGAGGACCTAACTGCTCCCAAAATATCAAGAGCCTAGGTTGAACCGTTTAGAAGATATATAGGGCCAAAAATTTTGCAAAAGTTGAGTTTAGCTTAATGGTAAATTTTAGTACCCTATGGTAACCCTATACATTTTAGTTTTATATTTTTGTGAAGCTTATAAAACCAGCTATCTTTTGCCGTTCAGATTGAAAATACACTTAACAAAACTCTTGTTATAATAATTTAAAAATAGGGCTTTTCCAACTTTGGGGGGATGTGGCTCCGTAACGGGTGGGGCTACAGAAAAAAATTCTTCTACGAAATTAATTTTTTTGTGATATCTACTCGTGGTTAAAATTTCTTTACTCTATTTCAAACGGTGTAAAAGTTTTTGTAAACATACGGACGGACGGACGGACGGACGGACGGACGGACAAAGTCAAAATTAAGAAAAACCTTTGACACTTATTGAAACTTTTGTTTTGGAGCTTTCAATTTTGTATACAAATAAAAAAAAATTTTGACAGGTATTCAAGTTATAGGTGTTCAAAAGCTAAATTTTTAGCAAAATTTCAATTTTCGACCCCTTATAGCTCCTAAAGAGGGGACGTGACAAAAAAATTTTGTTAAGTGACTCTTACTATATAGGCACATTTTTACAAAATTTTTTGAAAATGTGCTAAAAATAGGGAACCTAGAAATTGATTGAAAAATATTTTGTGAAAATTTCAAAACTGTAGCTCTTTTAGTTTTTGAGTTATCGTGCTCACACACATACGGACTGGCGGACGGACGAACAGACACACATAGCTAGATCGACTAATTTTTCGATTCTGAGCCGATACGTACTCTTGACACTACATCTAGCTCGTCTAGATCGATGCGTTACAAACGGAGGAGCAATTTTAATATACCCGATGTCATATATGTATGCACGGTATATCAAAACTAAATATACTACGTGGATGAAAATTAAACACAGATAGTTAAATAATGAATCGAGCACTTATATGAAGTTTCAAAATGTTACGCCCCCATTTTTAGGGGGGCTGCCATACAACTTCTTTGCACCAATATGAATTTCTTAAAAACTAATTATAGGTACTATGATGATGAAAATTAAACACGGTTAGTTATATAATGAATCGAGCACTTACATGAAGTTTCAAAATATTACGGCCCCATTTTCGGGGGGCTGTCATACAAAGTTTTCACTTCTATAACTGTGAATCTAATGAAGCTACGAGGTTAAAATTAAAATTGGGCTGGTAAAGTAATAGGGCAAGTTATTTGACAGCACTCGGACTACGGAACTTTTAGGTTTTTTTAAACAAAAATTATGGGATAATGAATTAAAGTTTTTTTTTTTATGATTGTTTTTGGTTTTTTTTTGTTTTGTTTGTTTTTATAAACAAAAATTATGGGATAATGAATTAAAATTTTTTTTTTTTTTATGGAATTTTTTTTTTTTTTTTTTTTGTTTTTTTTTTAAGCAAAAATAATGGGATAATGAGTTAAATGTTTTTTAACTATTTGACTTTTTTAGCACATTTTCAAAAACTTTTGTAAAAATGTGCCTATATAGTTTCACCCTGTCCGACCATGTGTCCGTCTGTCCGTCTGTCCGTCTGTCTGTCCGTATGTTTACAAAAACAACTTTTACATCGTTTGAAATATAGAAAAGAAATTTTAACCACGAGTAGGTAATACAGAAAAAATAATTTCGTAGAAGAATTTTTTTTTGTAGCCCCACCTTTTACGGAACTGCAGCCCCCCAAAGTTGGGGAAATCCCTATATTCAAATTGTTATAACAAGATTGTTTAAAAAATAAATGTTTAGGGTTGTCATACGGTACTAAAATTTACCATTATGCAAAACTCAATTTTTGTAAAATTTTTAGCCATACATATCTTCTAAACGGGCCAAGCTAGGGTTTTGAAATTTTGGGAGTAGTTAGATCCTCTGAAATAAGTAGAAGTCGGTTAAGAAATTTTTTTTGTCACGTTCCCTGTTTTGCCGCTATAAGGGCTCGAAAATTGAAATTTTGCTATTTTTAAACACCTGTAACTTGAATACCTGTCCAAATTTTTTTTTAGTAATATACAAAATTCAAAGCTCTATAATTATATTTCAACATGTGTCAAAGATTTTTCTTAATTTTGAAGGGTGACGAAGCCACAGCCCCTGCAATTTCCAAAAAAGCCCTTTATTTAAATTGATATAACAAGAGTTCTGGTAGGTTTATTTTCAATCGAAAAACTGTTGAAGAGAGCTGCTTTTATAGACTTTACAAAAATACTTCGCTTTAATGTTTAGGGTTGCTATACGGTACTAAAATTTATCACTGTGCAAAACTCAATTTTTGCAAAATTTTTGGTCCCACATATCTTTTAAACGGTTCAAGCTAGGGAAATTGGTAGAATTGGTGAAATTGGTAGAAATTAGATCCTCGAAAATTAATAGGAGTCTTTTAACAAAATTTTTTTGTCAAGCCCTATGTTCAGGAGCTATAAGGGCTCGAAAATTGAAATTTTGCTATTTTTAAACACCTGTAACTTGAATATCTGTTTAAATATTTTTTGCTTAATATACAAAATTTAAAGGTCTAATATTATATTTTAACATATGTTGAAGGTTTTTCTTAAATTTAAAAGAGGTTCTTCAATTTGAAGAAAGTGTCTCTCAGTTTTAACCATTTTTGCATAAATAGTAAAATTCTAAGAAAAATTCCAAATTTTGGTGCTTTTTTAAAAACCCTTGGTTTTTTTTTCATCACTTGTTTATATTTTTTTTTTTGTAATATATAAGGGAAATAAATAACAGTTTATTTTATACAGTGGGTATGCACGGGTACCCTTGAGTCGACAGAGTCATACTACAATCTTTCTTGTTTAGGATTGAGTCCTAAATTATTAATCTATAAGTTATTGAAATTTTCCATTTAGATTTTTCGAAAAGTCAAATTTTTACATATCATCTATTCGCAAAAGACGATTTTACAAATTAGTTTCTTATTGAAAAAATGTGGATCAAGACGGATTTTGTATTTTAATTTTCCATCAAGTACCTGCAATATGCTCTAATACATTATTTTAAATTATTTTACTAAATTATTATATCAATTTTTAATATTAAAACTTAATTTACTACGACGGCGGAATCACTAAAACTAATACGGATATAATTTCTAAGAAGTGCGTATATATTAATTGTAGTGTTTCTATAGTATTGTTTTGATATAAATTGAAAATTAAATCAATTTAAAAACAATGAAATTTATAACGAAATTTCCGGATTTATAAACAGTTTGATCATCAAACTAACTTAAAAACAAGTAAAGCAACAGTCAGTCGGTGCAACCGACTTAGAAATACCCTACACCTATTTGGTTCAAATTTAAGGACATATCCATAAGTCATTTTAACACAATAAAAGCTGTTATTAATTTGATCGTAAGACATAGCTAACCAAATTAACTTTATAATACTAAAAACATTTTCTAATTACACTATCTATTAAAAAATATTACAAATTCTTGCTAATTTATCTATTTAAAAATATTAAAAAACAAACTAACTTGAAATAAATGAAAATATATTTATTCCAATTCAATTACGAAATGAAAAAATTCTAATTATTAAATTTTGTGATAAAAAGATAATCAAAGCATAATATATTAAATAATCCAAATTTTTAAAAATTGCAATTATTTTAAATGTTTAGTTTATATACCTAATAGAAAAGCTTATAAACGCAAAATATGCATTAAATGTATTTCTAAAATACAATTACAAATTTACACCTTTTCATATAATTCATTTAAATATAAAAATAAATTTTACATAAATGCAGCAAGTACCTTTGAAAATAACTGAACCACTACAATTAAGTCTAAATTTCGGGGACACATATGAAATAGGAAATATATTCTTTGGCTTCGAAATTAAACTCGACCAGAACCAATTCCCATGGTACTTTCATTACTAGTAACCTAGTGTTAAATTTCATCAAAATACCGGCATTATTTTTTGAGTTATGGTGTTTTTAAGATATATGTTTGCTAGTCCTTGAACTTTTCAAGGGTTCCAGAACCCGAAACCATGGTACGATTTCGCCCATATGCAGTCCCGTCATACTTTCAATACTAGTTAACCCTTGTACACAATTGGAACGTTCTAGCTTAATTTTAAGTTAATAGTTTTAATAATTTCGATGATAAGCTTTTACACATTGGGGGGGGGGGGGGTCTAAGAGAGGTTCTGAACCACCACTCCAATTGATCCCAAATTAGGGGGGCACGCAAGAAATAGTAAAGAACACCCTGGGCCAAATTTGAAGCTTCTACATTTGTTTCAAGTTACTATCTTTATTAATTTCGAAAATATGCTTTAAGGTCCTCGGAACTGAGTGGCTGGTCCCCGACCCACTACTCCAATGGGGCCCAAATTTCAAAGACACTTACGAAATAGGAAGGGACACCCTGATACCAAATTTGGAGGTTCTATCTTCATTGGTTTCGAAAATATGCTCGTTTGGCCTAAATTCGATCAAAAATTTCTAGGTTCCGAACCCATGGTCCAATCCCGATTTTACGCAATTCCCGAAGTAGTTTCATTACTAGTAACCTACAGCACAAATTTGATGAAGATAACGTCATTGGTTGTTGAGTTATCGTGATTTTTTATATTTGTTCGTTAGCCCTGAAACCGATTAAAAGGTCCAGAAGCCGAACCCATGGGCCGATTTCGCCCATATGTACAATCCCCGCCGTACTTTCAGTCCTAGTAACCTACAGTTAAAATTTCATCAAGATAGCTCCATTATTTTTTGAGTTATCGTGCCTACGGACGGACGGATGGGCGGACGGACATGGCTATCACAAATATATATACTTTTCCATATCTAGCTCGCTTCCTTTAGGTGGTTACAAACACCATACCAAAGTTAATATACCCCTTTACCTATTCTATAGGTGTAGGGTATTAAAAATATGTTTAAAGGAAGTTATAATTTTACTTTAAATTCTTATTGGTAAATTTTTTTGCATACAAATCGTTTGAATTGACAGTTATAGGAATTAGACAACAGTTGGCTTTTAATAAAAAACTAATTTTATGCATTGCTTTCTGATTATAGAAAAAAGTTTTATGAATTTATGTGGATTGAAAATCAACAATTTTGAAAATTGTCTAAACTTTTGGACAAATGCTTCAAAATTTGTAAAACTTCCAATTTTTCCTTTGTAAAACCTCTAAATAACTTGTAAAAGGAACACTACGTTAAAAAATATACTATATATATATATAGTCGGGAAGTATTAATATTTCTCAATTAGATATTTATGCTAAGTTTCCACACTGAAGACTTTGCAAAACGTTACCAAAATGTAAAAGTTTATATCTTACCATAATAAAATAATAAGTTTCAAGAATTTCACAAAGTCACTAACATTTGATTTTACATGTTTTAATTTGTACACGGCATGTTTTAATAATTGGAAAAAAAATTTTATATAATTTTTTTAATTAAAAAAAAAATTTTACTAAAAAATATTCACTGGAGTATTTAGTCAGTTGTTTTAGAAATGAAATATAAGTAATAAAAAAAATTATTAAAATTTTTAAAACTATTCAAATCTCTCGAATGTCAAATTATGACATTAGAACACTTTTCTACAATGTCAACACATTTTCAATTTTTTCATTCTTTTTTCAAAATTCGTTTAAATTAACAAAAAAATCTTTTTATTTTTTCGTTTTTGAAAAACTTTATTTTTTAAATGAAAGAAAAAGATGATAAAATAAATGAAATGAAAAGAAAAATTAACTTACCAAAAGTGTATTAAAGAATAAAGAAAAAAAAAACATTATTTTAAAGGCCAAAGTTTTTTTGAAGTTTTTAAGAAACTTTAAAATTTTCAATATTAAACTTTAACATTTAATATAATAATTTTTTGGCGCTCTTTATTCAAAATTAATTACGTAAATTAAGTGAATTTAAATCTATTTTAATTTAAATAAAAAAAAATTTTTAAACTTTTTTTATATAATTTTTTGTTAAGGCGGTTAGAAAATGCGATAAATAAATTGCATTGAAAACATGTATTTTCGTTTACAATTTGAAATTGGCAATGGTTTTAAAACCATTTTTTGGTTGTTTTTAATAGAAAGATTACAGATATGTTATTTTTTTATATTTATTTTTATATATGTAGCTATTTCGAAATGAAAGACGTGGGAGTTTAAAATGAAAAAAAAATGGTTTCTTTATGGGGGTTCTATTTCAAATAGTTTCCGTTAGAGATAGCTGTCTTCAAAGTAATTAAGAAAAAAAAACTTAACCCCTGTACAACAAATAACATTTAATATCTAGTAACAGTAGCATTTAGAAGTGTCGGTAGCTAGCTGAAGTTATAGGCTTTCATAATAATATTCAATAATATTCAAAATTTTAATTATGTTTTATTGTTAAAAAATCAGAAGGACTTAAATCCGGGAAAAATTATATTTTTTAAAAAAACTGTTATTAATGAATCAACTTTATTTCATTTCTAAAATTACCCATTTCTCAGTTTCAATTTAAGGCCCCACATTTTTTTCATATCACTTACCGTTTTCGGGATAATTATTTTGATATGACTGACAAATAATTATATTGTGTATTATGTAACAATATGGAAAAATTTTTTTAACAAAATTTTAAAGATTGTATTTTAATTTACAAAATGTCGTAAAATGCACATTTAGTTCTGTGAAAAATCAAATAAAGTAGAATGAAATACAGACAATTCATGGTAGTGCAGGCAACTTACAAAATAACACTCAAATGGCAGTACAGGTAAGAGAAATACATTCATATGAAATAAATTCTTGTCATTGCCTAGTGACTATAGACCAATTCTCGCAAATTAAATTTTTCAGGAAAGATGATTGTATTCCTGTTTAAATTTTAAAATCTTGTTTAAATCTTTCAGTTAAAAACAGAAGAAAATATAAGTTAAAAGGCAGCTGTTCGAACCTCCTCCACTGCATCGACTAAATTTTAATCAGACGTTGACCATTAAAGTTAACTATTATCGAAATTTAACTATTTCACTTTTGAAAAATTATAAACTATTCTGCAAAGCTTCAAAGACCCAGCTTCATTAGGTATAGAATAATGCTACGCGAACCCATGAAGCAAACTGGCTAGATTTAACAATCCTAGCTCATGTATAGCTGGATCGATTTACTTTTCGATTCTGATCCGATCTCTTCCTTTGAGCCTATATCAACCCTTACTTTCCCTTCCCTTTGCGACGCGAACGTAATGGCAAATTCATATAGGTATAAAAATAGATTTTGTTAAAGGAACTGTCTTAATCAGTTTTGTGCGTTCGAACTTTAAATTTATTTTAATAAAAACAATATCACCTATATATAAAATAGTTATTTATATTAAAATCAATATCCATAAACAAAAGGTCAAAAGATATTTTAATTAATTTGATAATTTATTTTGATAATTTATCAAAAATTATAATTATTTTATTTAAAATTCAATTTAATTTATAAAAGGTTTTCATAAGTACCTATTATTATTTATCTATAAATTCCTCTCATTTATAATATCAAACAACATAATGTTTAAATGTGATTAAATTTTAAATCAAAAATTCCAAGGAAAACTGTTTTTTAAATTATTGAACAATTCCATTTTTATTTTAATAAATATTAAGTCTGGATTTCTCATTTAATTTGATTTAATTTAAAAAACTCAATGACAACTTTACAAAATAAAGAAATAAAAAAAGAAATAATGTACAGATTTATTTCCAAAAAACTTTTGTCCTTCAAATAAAAGAAAATGCAGATAAATCTTCATTTTCTGCGGAAAATCTTCTTAACTTTTCAATTATAAGTTTTTCCATTGTTTAAAATATTGTAATATACAACAAAAGTGATCTTTCTTTTCAATTTAATTAAAAAAAAACAAAACTGAAAATAAAAAGTTTTTTTATACCCAAAGAATAATAAATAAGGATATAATAAACTTGCCATTACGTTTCTGACGCAGAGAAATAGGGGGGGGGGGGAGATATAGAATCAAGTTTATGAAATTTCGCCAAAAGTAGTTTAGTTTTATGGCCAAAGTTTCTGCAAAATTAGGTTGGTCTGCTGCAGTGAGTTCGAGGAGCTGCCATACAACTCCTTCTTTTATATGAGCATTACTCTATATCTATTAAGTGTCTGAAATTTTGGCAAAATTAGTTTAGTGTAATAGCCAAAGTTACTACAAAATTTGGTTGGTCTATTGCAAAGGGTTCGAGTAGCTGCCTTACCATTCCTTCTTTTATATGAGGATTAAACTAAACCTAATAAAGCTGGTATGTTTGAAATTTTGCCAAAAGTAATTAATGTTTATAATAATAATGATATAATGTTTATATAACGATCATACGGATATCCCAGAGTTGACACAGTGTACTCTACCACACTCTTCCTTGTTTTTCTTTTAACTTTGAAAATTTAAATTCCTTTTTAGCACATTTTCAAAAAATTTTGTAAAAATGTGCCTATATAGCTTCACTCTGTCCGTCCGTCTGTCCGTCCGTCCATCCGTCCGTATGTTTACAAAAACTTTTACACCGTTTGAAATAGAGTAAAAAAATTTTAAACATGGGTAGGTATTGCACAAAAAATAATTTCGTAGAAGAATTTAGATCCTTAGAAATTAGTAGGAGTCGGTTAACAAAATTTTTTTGTTAAGCCCCCTATTTAGCAGCTATAAGGGCTCGAAAATTGAAATTTTGTTATTTTTAAACACCTGTAACTTGAATACCTGTCCAAATTTTTTTTTAGTAATATACAAAATTCAAAGCTCTATAATTATATTTCAACACGTGTCAAAGGTTTTTCTTAATTTTGAAGGGTGACGAAGCTACAGTCCCTGCAAATTTCAAAAAAGCCTATATATTTAAATTGATATAACAAGAGTTGTGTTAGGTTCATTTTCAATCGAAAAACGGTGAAACAGAGCTGCTTTTATATACTTTACAAAAATACTTCGCTTAAATGTTTAGGGTTGCCATACGGTACTAAAATTTACCATTGTGCAAAACTCAATTTTTGCAAAATTTTTGGCCCCACATATCTTCTAAACGGCTCAAGCTAAGGTCTTGAAATTTTGGAAGAAGTTAGATCCTTAGAAATTAGTAGGAGTCAGTTAACAAAATGTTTTTGTCAAGCCCCATGTTTAGGAGCTATAAGGGCTCGAAAATTGGAATTTTGCTATTTTTAAACACCTACAACTTGAATACCTGTTTAAATATTTTTTCCTTAATATACAAAATTTAAAGGTCCAACATTATATTTTAACATATGCTAAAAGATTTTCTTAAATTTAAAAGGGTTTCTTTAAATTGAAGAAAGTGTCTCTCAGTTTTAACCATTTAGTTTTGCCATATGTTTTTCAAATTTACAGTTCGGCAGGGTTAGATTCTTGGAAATAAGTATAAACCATTTAAGCAATTTTATCGTGAAAATTCGTTATTTTTAAACACCATTAACTTGAATACCAGTCTAATATTTAACGGTTAAACCCTGACATTGCGATGAAACACATAAAGCGTCCAAAATATTCTTTTTCAACTTTAAAATAAGATAAAAGTCTGTAAGCTGGAAGCTATTGGTCGAATAAAAGAAAAAATATTAAAAAATCTAATTTATAAAGAAAATTTCGAAAGGTGTTAAGGATCGGGAAGGTGATTAAAAAGAGAATCAAATTATTTTGAAAAAAAGAACCAATTTCATTTGAAAATTCGTTATGAATTAAATTTGACGAAAAACCCAAAATCCATGTAAAAAAAAAAATTTAGTTGCAAAATTACTATTTCATTTGAAAGAGGACCAAATTCATTGATTGAAATAAGGATTTCTTTTATTAACTTTATATCATTAAAAGGATTTTTCATTTCTTGATTCTTACCCACAATTTTTTTTTTTTATTATATTTTATGTAAAAATATAATATGTATGAGATTGAAATTTTTACATGATGATTTTATTATTTATTTACTAGCAGATTTACCCGGCGTTGCCCGGAAGCTTGCAAATTGTAAAAATTTTTTGAGATACTACTTTGCCTATAAATGCCACAAAAAATATTTGTGGAGTTCCGTTAACCCATCGTGGCCCAACAGCTTTTTATAGGTTTTTTCGTTGCTTTGCTATATATTAGAAATGATTTAACAGATTAACTTCAAATTTCGTGTATGTGTTCTTCTTGGAAATTGAAGTTCTATTTACTAACAGACTTGAAGGTTGTTAACCCCTGCCGACCCGACGATTGTTCAAAAAAAAATTTGTAAGTAAATTACGTCCAATTTTTGAAAGTAGGTACAACTTCTTTGAATTAGAGGAATACTTAAAAAAAAGGTTTGTCGAGTTCTTTTAATCGATTGCGAAACAAAAACTTTAAAAAACAGTTTGCAAAACAATTTGAACGATTATCTCCAATTTTTCTATACATGCTGCTTCTTGACAATTTGGTGTTCCTTGACGATATAGTTGAGGATGGTAGGTTTCCGGTGAACAATGTTAACTGAATTAAAATAACTATAGGTCAAAAGTGGATTTTCTTGAATTGCCAACGTTTGAATAAAATATAGTCGATGGTTTAGAAAAGGTTTAAAAATTCGCTTTTCAACTTATATTTTGTTTAGTCCTGAAAGTTGTAATACGCTCTTCCTCGTTATACCCGTATGACTATATAGTCAAAGGGTATAATAAATTTGCCATTACGTTTGTGACGCAGAGAAGGAGGGGGGGTAGATATAGACTCAAGTGTATGGATCGGATCAGAATCGAAAAAAAAATCGATTTAGCTATGTATGTCCGTCCGTCCGTCCGTCCGTCCGTCTGTCCGTCTGTCCGTCTGTCCGTCTGTCCGTCCGTCCGCACGATAACTCAAAAACTAAAGGAGCTAGAATCTTGAAATTTTCGCAAATTCGTTTTTTTGCAATAGCCGTCATCGCTATTTAAATCCAGCCATTTTGGTCCATGGGTTCGGGTGGCTGCCATACAACTTCTTTTTTTATATGAGTATTTCTCTGTACCTATTACAACTACGTGTCTGAAATTTTGGCAAAAGTAGTTTAGTTTTATGGCCAAAGTTTCTGCAAAATTTGGTTGGTCTGTTGCAGTGAGTTCGAGTAGCTGCCATACAACTTCCTGTTTTATATGAGCATTACTCTATACCTATTAAAGCTGGGTATTTGAAATTTTGCCAAAAATAGTTTAGTGTAATGGCCAAAGTTACTGCAAAATTTGGTTGGTCTACTGCAGAGGGTTAGAGTAGCTGCCATACAACTTTTTATTTTATATGAGCATTACTCTATACCTATTAAAGCTGGGTGTCTGAAATTTTGCCAAAAATTGTTTAGTGTAATGGCCAAAGTTACTGCAAAATTTGGTTGGTCTACTGCAGAGGGTTAGAGTAGCTGCCATACAACTCCTTCTTTTATATGAGCATTACACTACACTTAATAAAGTTGAATGTTTGAAATTTTGGCAAGAGTAATTAATGTTTATAATAATAATGATATAATGTTTATATAACGGTCATACGGGTATCCCAGAGTTGACACAGTCTACTCTACTATACTCTTCCTCGTTTTTTTATGATTTTATGAGAGAAATGTAGGCTTATTTTTTGGAAAAACTGTTTTAAAATACTATGTATTTAAGCATTATATATAACAAATTGAATTTTTTTATTTTTAGATTTCATTTGAAGAAAACTGAAAATTTCATTGAATCTTTGTTCAAAACACACAAACAGGTCAAAACCAAATTAACCCTGTGGGTTTTAATTAAAATGCTGGTACAAAATTTTCAATAAAATACTTTTAATCGTATAAGAAAATAAAATATATAGAAAACTTCATAGCGTCGTCGTGGAAAATGGGTTAATCGAACTTAACTAAAACTTTTTGCAGCCTCTCTTTTAGACTACAAAATCAACCTGTAAAATTGGACACAAATCGAAAACACAAAATTTTTTGAAAGTGCGCCAGGCCGAAATGGGTTAATTTATTCCAACCAAATTTATACAACTAAATGCGGTTGCTAAGAGGAACATTTGTGCAAAATTTCAAGTCAATTTGTCAAACAGTTTTGACTCGACATCAAAAACATAGAAAAAGCTTCTTTGCACCCTCGTGCCCAAACGGGTTAACCGAACTCAACAAAAATTTGTGCCAGACTTTATTTTCGACTGCGAAACCACCTTGTAAAATTGGACACAAATCGGAAACACAAAATTTTTTGGAAGCCCGCCGGGCCGAAAGGGGTTAAATTATTCCAACCAAATTTATGCAACTAATTGCGGTTGCTAAGAGGAACATTTGTGCAAAATTTCAAGTCAATCGGTCAAACTGTTTCGGCTCGACATCAAAAACATTGAAAAAGCTTCATTGCGCTCTCGTGCCCAAACGGGTTAACCGAACCCAACAAAAATTTGTGCCAGCCTCTCTCTTTGACTGCAAAACCACCCTGTAAAATTGGACACAAATCGGAAACACAAAATTTTTTGGAAGCCCGCCGGGCCGAAAGGGGTTAATTTATTCCAACCAGCTTTATACCATTAATTCCATGTAATAAGAAGAACATTCGTGCAAAATTTCAAGTGAATCGGTCAAACCGTTTCGACTCGACATCAAAAAAACGAAAAAGCTTAAAACGGCTCTGGAGCCGCAACCTGCTGACTTATAAAAATGCGACATATCCTATGTCACCCCCCGGACTCCCAAAATTATTCCTCTAAAATTTGGTGTCAATCGGACCAGTGGTTTTCACGTGAATCCTGGACAAACAAACAAACAAACAAACAAATAAACAAACAAATTTTCTTCTTTATATATTAGATAGCCTCAAACATATTACATAGTATCATATAATAATATTTATATGTATAGAAAAATAAACCAAAATAAAACGTGTACGAACACATTAAGGAAATGTCCTTGAAAAATAAACAAACAATAAAATAAATAAAAATAAAACAAAAATGAAATTATATTATATGACTTAAGAGAGCTGCCGATTTTATTTGTTTTTATTACTTGGTTTATTATGCCCATGGGTAAATAAAAAAAATTTTATTGCGATTTTTATACCCGTATGACTATATAGGCAAAGGGTATAATAAATTTGCCATTACGTTTGTAACGCAGAGAAGGAGGGGGGGTAGATATAGACTCAAGTGTATGGATCGGATCAGAATCGAAAAAAAAATCGATTTAGCTATGTATGTCCGTCCGTCCGTCCGTCTGTCCGTCCGTCCGTCCGTCCGTCCGTCCGTCCGTCCGTCCGCACGATAACTCAAAAACTAAAGGAGCTAGGATCTTGAAATTTTCGCAAATTCGTTTTTTTGTAATAGCCGTCATCGCTATTTAAATCCAGCCATTTTGGTCCATGGGTTCGGGTGGCTGCCATACAACTTCTTTTTTTATATGAGTATTTCTTTGTACCTATTACAGCTACGTGTCTGAAATTTTGGCAAAAGTAGTTTAGTTCTATGGCCAAAGTTTTTGCAAAATTTGGTTGGTCTGTTGCAGTGAGTTCGAGTAGCTGCCATACAACTCCTTCTTTTATATGAGCATTACTCTATACCTATTAAAGCTGGGTGTCTGAAATTTTGCCAAAAATAGTTTAGTGTAATGGCTAAAGTTACTGCAAAATTTGGTTGGTCTACTGCAAAGGGTTCGAGTAGCTGCCATACAACTTCTTATTTTATATGAGCATTACTCTATACCTATTGAAGTTTGGTGTCTGAAATTTTGCCAAAAATAGTTTAGTGTAATGGCCAAAGTTACTGCAAAATTTGGTTGAACTACTGCAGAGGGTTCGCGTAGCTGCCATACAACTCCTTCTTTTATATGAGCATTATATTTCACCTAATAAAGCTGGTATGTTTGAAATATTGCCAAAAGTAATTAATGTTTATAATAATAATGATATAGTGTTTATATAACGGTCATACGGGTATCCCAGAGTTGACACAGTCTACTCTACTACACTCTTCCTCGTTTTATTTCATTTTTGAATTATTGTCCTTTTTTGTTTGTTTTAGTTTTTTTTTGTTTAGGAAAATATTTATCTATAAATAGCTTAAAGATATTTGACACTATTGAAATGTTTTGCTTTTATATGTGTTCGTATTAATTTGTTTGATTTATTTTTATTGTCAAAAAAAAAATTATTTTTTTGAAATGATTACATGTTTTCTACACATATGAGAACATTAAGATTAAAAGTGGTTTTTAAAGGTTAAAATCAATTGCGTCATGGATTTTTTTATTTTATTTATTTATTATACCCGTATGACTATATAGGCAAAGGGTATAATAAATTTGCCATTACGTTTGTGACGCAGAGAAGGAGGGGGGGTAGATATAGACTCAAGTGTATGGATCGGATCAGAATCGAAAAATAAATCGATTTAGCTATGTATGTCCGTCCGTCCGTCCGTCCGTCCGTCCGCACGATAACTCAAAAACTAAAGGAGCTAGGATTTTGAAATTTTCGCAAATTCGTTTTTTTTCAATAGCCGTCATCGCTATTTAAATCCAGCCATTTTGGTCCATGGGTTCGGGTAGCTGCCATACAACTTCTTTTTTTATATGAGCATTACTCTGTACCTATTACAGCTGCGTGTCTGAAATTTTGCCAAAAGTGGTTTAGTTTTATGGCCAAAGTTTTTGCAAAATTTGGTTGGTCTAGTGGAGTGGGTTCGAGTAGCTGCCATACAACTTCTTATTTTATATGAGCATTACTCTCCACCTAATGAAGCTGGGTGTCTGAAATTTTGCCAAAAATTGTTTAGTGTAATAGCCAAAGTTACTGCAAAATTTGGTTGGTCTGCTGCTGAGGGTTCGAGTAGCTGCCATACAACTCCTTCTTTTATATGAGCATTACACTACACCTAATGAAGCTGGGTGTCTGAAATTTTGCAAAAAATAGTTAAGTGTAATGGCCAAAGTTACAGCAAAATTTGGTTGGTCTCCGGCAGAGAGTTCGTGTAGCTGCCATACAACACCTTCTTTTATATGAGCATTATATTTCCCCTAATAAAGCTGGTATGTTTGAAATTTTGTAATTAACCGGATGATATAATGTATATGTTACGGTCATACGGGTATCCCAGAGTTGACACAGTCTACTCTACTACACTCTTCCTCGTTTTTTTTTTGAAATAGAAAATATTGCCTGATATTATTATTCCTTTGCCGATTTGACTTTTGGACTTATTATTAAATTATTGTAATATGCACTATATTTTTTTATTAGATAAGATACGACCAGGGTTTGAACCCGAGACTTTTCGATTAAAAAGTCGCCACTTTACCAGATTTTTTTTTATACCATATAGCTAAATACATAATGTATAGAGATACAACTCACCACTTTTTGGAAAAGACTTTTTTTAAATTTGTATAAGAAAAGTTCTGTAAGGTTTATTTCCAATTTGAAAATGTCAAATGATAATAACATTTAAAGCTAACATTTTTATTGCACCGATATATTGGCGGAATTGTTTGAGCATACCATTGGATACAAAAATACTATTTGTGTGACATAGAAAAAAATATAAAAAAATGGGGGAACCATCTATTAATACTGGAAAAATGTTGAGAGAGTAATCATAGTTACTGGCAAAAAGAGGTTCTCTGAATACTTCATGCTATAATACTGGTTAATATTTTTACTATACATGCAAACAATTTGACGTGTAGTTTACACAAATATCTTTTGCACACTGATAATATATATTTTTATTGATACATGACGTTTGAATTTTGTAAATCTATATAGATATAAGAATATGTAAACAAACCAAAAACAAAAAAAATTTTTTTTATGCCTTGATGAAAGAATTTTAATATAAAATTATTTGCAATTGATTAAAACTTTATTAAATCATTTATTACAAATTAATAAAACTTCACTTTGACTTGAACATAAAAAATAAAATAAAAAGCAATAAGTTTCCATAACGTTTAACGAGCTTATAACATGACTATTTTTTCTATCTTAATTATAAATGAAGCATTCAATTACTAAAAACTTAAAATTTTCAATTTAAAATTTAAAATTTTATACTTTATTATTATTTGTATGAATAAAAGTTTAATTGTAGTACAATTACATATCGTATATTACTCAATAAATGAGTTTTTAATAATATTCTATAGTAGTATTAATATACAGAATATATTATTTAGATAAATTTTTGAAGTATATAGGTAATTATTATGTAAAATATATCTAGCTTTTATTTTATTAAATTAATTAAAATTTGGGTATCAAATCATTTGGAAAATATATAAACATACTCCTCAGGCTATCTACTAATTTCAAAAATAAATTCTTTAAATTAAAATGTCAAGAAAATGGCAGTTCAAATTAGTATAAACAAAGCAATAATTTTATTTCCGCAAATTAGTAATTTAAATAAAAATTTGATTTTTCAATTCAAAATTTTATAATAATAATAAATAATATTAATATTTCATTTAAATGTTGTAACATTATATTTACTTGCAAATTATTCTAATCAATATGAAAACCACGTTTTGTTGTAAAATAAATAAAAGTATATTGAATGTAATAAAAATGTAGAATTATTATATGTGCATTTATTCTATTTTAAAAAATTTTAATAAATACTTTTTAACTAGAAAAATATACAAGAAAATCTGTAGATTCTTAAAGAAAAAGCAAATAGATTTTGATAAAATTAAATGAAAATCGTGTCTCTATTAAATGTTGTTTGGAAAAAATATTTTTCAACAAATTAATATTAACAGGCAATTGAAAATTAGTAAATTACTACTATAAAAATAAAATAAAACAAAAATATTTTTTTCAATATATACTTTTATTAAAGTAGTATTAGCCCCCTAAAATGTAGAAAATAAAAAATTGAAGGTAGATCTTGGGAATTTGTTACGGTGTTAATATAAAAGTAAATTGCTGGCATAATAAACAGTTTTTTTTCATGTTTGAAAACTTTTAAGCTTAAAATGTTGAAAATTTTTATTAACCAAAAATTCATGGTAGATCTTTTGCATTTAAAAAGGGTTTTAGTATAAAAGTAAATTGCTGAAATGGTGACAGTTCTTCTTTCAGGTAGTCTTAATCCACATACATATAAATGTACAGACTGACTTAAAAAAAAACACTAAAAATTTTTTATATGAAACTGATCGTCTATATAATTATTTGGTCTATGTTTTTATATTATCAAAGTGAAGTATTTTAGTTCTTAAAGTTAAAAATTTTTAAAGAAACTATACAAATAAACGCTAAGCCATTTTGTTAACCACTAAACCATACAATTCTTATAAAGTTATGGTCAGATTTCTAATATAAATGTATCACTAACTGACAGAATGAAAAATAAAGCCATAGACACAGGCAAGTTCATATAAAAGTATATAAAAACTGAAGCAAATTTGTTTGATAGCTATCATTGTGTTACAACTTTGTGATAAATATATCATTGCATTATATATCATAAGGAATATCAATGCAGCGTCAATTGTAAAAAAATATACAAATAAATAAATTCCAAAAAATTTGATTACTCATTATACCCGTATGACTTTATAGTCAAAGGATATAATAAATTTGCCATTACGTTTGTGACGCAAAGAAGGAGGAGGAGTAGATATAGACTCAAGTGTATGGATCGGATCAGAATCGAAAAAAAAATCGATTTAGCTATGTATGTCCATTCGTCCGTCCGTCCGTCCGTCCGCACGGTAACTCAAAAACTAAAGGAGCTGGAATCTTGAAATTTTCGTAAATTCATTTTTTTGCAATGGACTTATGGACCAAATCCAGCCATTTTTGTCCATAAGTAAAGGTTATCATAATTAATTTTTATTTTACTCTTATTATTGAGAAAATTTTTCTTATTTTCACATATTTGAACATTAAATTAAGTGTTCTTTAATGTTTAAATAACATGAAACATAAATGTTCTGTTAATTTTTAATACGAAATCCGAAATCCAGTTAAATCAATACATTAAATATTACATTAAATCATTAGATAGCCCTCAAGTATCATAGGTATACCTAAAGTATGATGTCATGAGATATGACACATTAATTAAAAAATTTGAAATACCCATTGTGCTCTAATTTTATCCACTACTTAATACTCACTAACTGCTACACTTGATTATATTTAAGGTATTAATATTATTGATTAAGTAGACCTTCATTTCAAAAATTTATATAAAGTAAGCAGAACCAAATAAAAACTTCATACTTTTATTTTAATTTTCTTTTTGATTATTAAAAGAAAAATAAAAATGAAATATCCACGGAAATTCTCATTTACTTTTTTTCATTTTGTTTTAAAATAAAACTGTTATTATTATTACTCAAATTTTTATTCGATTTTTCTTTCGTTTAAATTTTCTTTAAAAGTTAAGTTTCTGGAAATTTTTAATTGTTTTTCGTTGTATATACTTTTAAAATTTTTTTTGAACCGTGTTTCTGGAAAATAATTTTTATTTATTTAAGTCTTTGTACTTAATGTTATTTTCAATTATTTTCTTTTAACACGAATATAGGTTTACTTGTGCCCAAATAATATGTAAATAAACTTCCCAACCCATCATTTCGAAATCTCACTTTAATGAGACAGAAGTCTCAAGGGACCGTTTGACCGTAGGACTTTTGCCATGGCACAGTAACAAATTTAAAACAAATTGGAATTAACAATAAACGTTTCCTGATTTAATTTGAATTTTTAAAAAACCAATCTAGAAACAATTCATTAAGAATATATAGATATGCCCTCTCTGACACTAGAAAACAAAAAAAAATGTATGGAAAAAGAAAATATTGCATATTGAATGAATTATTCGGTTTCATCAGAAATAGTACCTCCAAAAATTTTTATCATTGAAAATTTAAATTTATATGGAAATTTTGACATTTTCTATCAGCAGTAATTTAATTACGGATTCGTATAATTTAAAAGAAAATTGTTAATCAATTATTTTGAAATGAAACTTATTTAAAAAACTAGACCTTCTTTTAAAAATACTTACCCTTATATTTTGCGCAATAGTTAATTTAATATTTATGCTTCCCTTTGAATTGTTTCTCATTTTTATTCATTTTGATATCAAAATGTAAATACAGAATGTAGCACATATACTCTCTTTTTAGCTCTACTCCTTACATATATTAACATACAACTCCTAAGCCTCTATTGAAATGAAAATGGATTTTTTACTATGAGCATGTTTTTTTTTCGGACTGGCAAGATTTTAAAAGCCTAGTCTCCGATTTTTTAATGGAAACTAAAAAGGAGGAAAAAATAATGTAAGTCCCAAAAATTGTCCATTTAATTTTTGGCGGATAATTTATTAAGTGGGCTAAAAATAAATTTTTTTCATTATTCTTGCAGTATTTAAGTTCTACTAAAAAATTGAAGACCACCTTTTTTTCAATCACGTTGATCCTAGGGCTGGAAATAGGAAATGGAAGGTTATAAAACACACCAGCTTATGTGAGAAAAGACTAATTTTATATTTGTAAAATGACTTAACGCATGTGAAAATAGTATAAATTTCAAGAATAGGGTTTTTTTGTAAATTTATAAGGATAATATATTTTCAATTATAAAAACGTTTTTAAGTATTTTTGAATTTTATTCCTGTAGCTTAACGCGCTATAAAGAGAGTATAATTTTGTACAGTTATTACACAAAAAAAGCGATTTACCTTCTAATATATAATGTTCTGAAAATTTGATGATTTTTCTAAACAAATACTTATTTATACATATTTACTGAAGTCAAGTAGCGAAAATTCGAGCTAATGCTGTCCTACATATAGAAAACTGTACTTTTTTCTAAACATTTTAGTACGATTTAAACTATGTTGTATGTATTCTGTATCCTAATTAAAAAGCTTATTCATAGAGCATAATATTTACAACAAAATTTAACATACCTATCATAATTCATAAATAAATAAGTTAAGTAGGTTCTTAGTATTATATTATATTGAAGCTGCCAAAATACAAAATAATAGTTAAGTTGACAGAAGTCGAGATTTTTTTTAAAATCACAATTTTAAGATTTATAACATATCTACAAAGATATTAAAAAAATAACTAATCAATGAAAAAATTGATAAATTTTTCCTCCCCTTATACCATTTTTAAATTTAGTAGCTACATAGGCAAATAAGCACTACATTTCAATAATAAAATCTGAAATTTTTACTACAAATGTATGAACATATACAAACAAGTGTGAAAAAAAACCAAGGGTTTTTAAAAAAGCTCATTTTCAAAATAATATAGTGTTTCATACTAATTTTTTTTTCGGAATATAATGTTGAAGCTTCAATACTAACGTTTAATTTAGGAAATATATACGTTGGTGACTAAGTTACTTCATACCTATAAAAACAGTAAATTTTTAAGTCCAAGTAGCCCCTCTATGGGGAAGGTTGCCAAATTTCTCAAGGATATAATGCTTACTACTCCCCTTCCCCCAAACTTTTTTAGGTTCTAGGAATTAAATTGTGAATTCCACCAAAATTTGGAATTTTTCTTAGAATTTTACTATTTAGGCAAAAATGGTTAAAACTGAGAGACACTCTCTTCATTTTAAAGAACCACTTTTAAATTTAAGAAAAACCTTTAACATATGTTAAAATATAATGTTAAACCTTTAAATTTTGTATATTAAGGAAAAAATATTTAAACAGGTATTCAAGTTACAGGTGTTTAAAAATAGCGAAATTTCAATTTTTGAGCCCCTATAGCTCCTGAACATGGGGCTTGACAAAAACATTTTGTTAACCGACTCTTACTAACCGATTGTTAACCGGATCTAACTTCTCCCAAAATTTCAAGACCCTAGCTTGAACCGTTTAAAAGATATGTGGGGCCAAAAATTTTGCAAAAATTGAGTTTTGCACAGTGATAAATTTTAGTACCGTATGGCAACCCTAAACATTCAAGCGAAGTATTTTTGTAAAGTCTATAAAAGCAGCTCTTTTCAACCGTTTTTCGATTGAAAATATACCTATCAGAACTCTTGTTATATCAATTTAAATGTAGGGCTTTTTTGGAATTTGCAGGGGCTGTCGCTTCGTCACCCTTCAAAATTAAAAAAAACCTTTGACACATGTTGAAATATAATTATAGAGCTTTGAATTTTGTATATCACTAAAAAAAATTTGGTCAAGTATTCAAGTTACAGTTGTTTAAAAATAGCAAAATTTCAATTTTCGAGCCTTTATAGCTGCAAAACAGGGGATGTGACAATAAAAATTTGTTAACCGACTTCTACTTATTTCAGAGGATCTAACCACTCCCAAAATTTCAAAACCCTAGCTTGGCCGGTTTAGAAGATATGTTTGGCCAAAAATTTTGCAAAAATTGAGTTTTGCATAATTGTAAATTTTAGTACCGTATGGCAACCCTAAACATTTATTTTTTAATTTATAAAATTTATAAGACCAGCTATTTTTTGCCGTTTTCAGATTGAAAATAAACCTAATAGAACTCTTGTTATAACAATTTGAATATAGGGATTTTTCCAACTTTGGGGGGCTGCAGCTCCCTAACAGGTGGGGCTACAGAAAAAAATTCTTTTACGAAATTAGTTTTTTTGTAATACCTACTCGTGGTTAAAATTTCTTTTCTATATTTCAAACGATGTAAAAGTTTTTGTAAACATACGGACAGACAGACGGTCGGACGGACTGACAGAGTGAAACTATATAGGCACATTTTTACAACATTTTTTGAAAATGTGCATAAAATGGTTAGGAATTCTTTACTTTACTTTATATTATACCTATTTGTCTAGGAGTAAACTACTCTTTTTACAGCTACACCACACGCCTCTTGAAAAAGAGTAGATGAAAGGAGTAGATAATTAAATATTTATTTTATCTAAATTAAAGCATACGAAGTACAATTTTTATACGGCAGTACGTCAATATGTCTATCTATATATCAGTAATACGCGCGTACGCACAAAAATATCTATTTGAATGTTTTAATTTAGTACAAAAAAATTTATTAATTTTATATAATAGTTATATTTTGAATTTTTTTCAATATAAGATATTTTTTAAAACTTATAATCTTGGATATATAAGAAAAACCAAAAACCATTTGTCAATTTGTAAATTTTAAAAATCCGATTACAGTACATCGCGTTACGCGTCTTTGGGTTGCTCTCATGTAAATTCATGTACCTATTTATTTGTAAATTTTTTGACAGTACGGCAGAAACTGCATGCCGTACGCATTTATTCTGGTTGATCCCTAAAGAACACATAATTTTTCTTAAGAAATATAATTTTTAGTTATTCTCATGTAATATCATGTACTTAAGTACTAATTTACAACTTTTTGTTAGCAATTATATACCATAAACGTTGGTTTTGGTTAGGCCCTAAGGAACAAATAGAGTTTCCATTTCCCGGCACTTTTAAATTTCCCGGGATACGGGAAATTTAAAATTTAATTTTTCGGGAAATCCCGGGATCCCGGGAAATCTGAAAAGATTTAAAGAAAAGTACAAATAATAACATTTTAAAACAAGACATTTTTATAATAATTCAAGTCTTTATTCAAAGATATAACAAAACTATAATAAAATAAACAAAAAAATAAATGTGTAATATTCAAAAGAAAAGATTTGGATTTAAAATAGTAATAATAAAAATATAATTAAACTGCTAAGTGCTATGCTATTTTACTTTTTATATTTAATAAAATAACTTTTCAAGAAGCAAAGTACATTAAGTGAATGGCCACTTAGTAAGGATCTTTTTTTGGTAGAAAATATGGCAGCTATTGAAAATACTCGCTCGCTTTCAGTTGATGTGGCCTTATTGTTTTTAAACAATAGAATAATTTTTTTAAATTTTCAGTCAGTTCACCTGTTAATTCATACATTTTTATTTCTTTTTGAATATTATTAGAATTAGTGTAATCTTAATTAATTGGCATCCTTTTAAAACATTTCTTCACTGCAGTTTCCAAGTTCTTCTGTAAATTTAATTCATCGATGTTACCTTCCATCACTACTTCACTATCGTCACTCTCAATATCAATTGCAGTAGCATCAGGATAAGTTTTTGTAAATAATTTTACCATTAATTCTTTTGCCAACTTTATAATGCAAGCTTTGCTGCTTTTTTCCAAAAAAATATTATTTAAATTTTGTGAATTTGGATTTTGCAAAAATTGTAAGAGCGAAACTAAATCTTTGTTGCGTCTTTCTATTAATCTTGTTTTTAATACTTGTAGCAGTTCAGCACTTAAAACATTTTTTTGAAATATGCATATTACAAAATCGCAATTTTAGACTTGAAAACTATTGAAATGACAACTTTACATGACAATATATTAGTCTGAAATATGATTTTTATTGGAAATTAATGAACTTAAATTTCCCGGGAAATGAAAATAAAAACCCGGGATTCCGGGAAAAGAAAAATTACATATTTCCCGGGAATTCCATCCCGGGATTTCCCGGGATGGAAACTCTAGGAACAAATCATTTAAATTACAAATTATTTTTTTAAGAAAGATTTTTAATTTTTTACAAACATATTTTATATCAACTTTTGTTATACATCTCTCAAACGTAATGGAACTATAGAATATATTTCAAAAGTGGGTTATTTTATTATTACAAAAAACTTCACAAAAAAAGTAACAACAATATACGAAGTAGCAATAATTTTTGATAGTAAAAAAAATACATACAGTAAAGCTCGCTTATAACGACCATGAAGAGACAGAAAATATTCGTCGTAATAAACAAATGTCGTTTTAAAAGAATGCTGTGAATTTTGAAAAATTAGTATAAGAATTTAACATTGTAGAATGTGCTAATTCTAGAATGGGCACTTCGAACTCATTTGCTAGATTTTTATTTGATGTGTCAGCCTCACCCCTATGTATACTGCTTTTTCTCCTAATGAATTTTTTTTTGTATTTTTGATGCGTTATTATGATTTTTTTATATTCAAAAATATATATAAAAATACTAAAATAATCACCGAGCAATATTATTAGATAAAATAAGTTTAAATAAAAGAAAATGAATGTAATAAACTACTTACATTTTTAGGTAAAATTTAATTCATTGGCAAAAAGTGTTACGTTTATTATAATTTAAATTGAACAAAGTTCGTTATAAATGAAAACTACTGTATAAACCAAATGTATTGCTTTCATTTCGAACAGAACTCATTTTTTTTTTAAAGTTAAGATAAAGAAAAAAAAAAAAACAAAACAAAAATTTAAAAAAAATTTCAATCTCCTTGTTCATTGAACATTTGAACTGAACAAAAAAAAGAAAGACATAAGTCGGCGCATATAATAGTTTGATTGAGCTGCGAGTTACAACCGAAAATGAATTACTTTTACCCAGAAAGTCGGCGCATAATATTAGAGTCATAAGCCTTAAATTTTAACAGCGTGACCGTTAAATTCAAATTTACCTTAAATTAAAGACGGGGTTTCACAATTAAAGTTTATATATTTATTATATAAAAAAAAACACAATAAATACTTTATATGTTATATTTATTTAATTAAAGTTTATATATTTATTATATAAAAAAAACACAATAAATGCTTTATATGTTATATTATATTTATTTTAAAGTTTACTAAAAAAACTTCGCGGAACCCCAAACATACTGGTATCTATTTTGTTTCTGAATAACTGACATTTTTACAACAGGTAATTAGGTGTTTTATAATATAATATCGCTGACTTTGCGTCTGCGATATTTTGTTGGAATGTTGGTTATTTCGTGAGAACGGAAATTGTGGTAGAATATGATATTCGCGAAACGTGTAATAATTTAATTATGATTTTTATAGTTTTAAGAATTTTATGTAACATTTTAATTAACTCGAAATATGATATTCGAGTGAATTAGAAATAATTATTTTCACATAAAATTCTTAAAAGAATTTAAGGAAAATAAATTTAACATTTATGTTATGTTATGTTTTACAGTAGTGTATCAACGTAACATTTATGTAATAGTATACAGTGGTGTAGTAGCTATAACTCCCCCACCGTTTGTCTGAGGCTCCGACGAAGATTTTTGTTTAGGTATTACAATCTTAAATTTATTTTTATTTTTGATTTTACAAAAAATAAAGATTACAATAATTATTAGTACAAAAATATTGATTGGTATAAATATACTTAATAGTAAATTATAAGTAGGATTTGTAATTTTTATTTCTTTAATTTCTTTTCTGTTATTTTCTATTTCTTTTAAATACAATTCTTCAAAATTAGTTAAGTTATATGTTTCTTTTTCAATAATTTTTGGCATGAAATATGGAAATACATTTTTATCGTAAATTTTTTGAAATTCATTTGTAAATACTTTGTTTTGTATAATAATTTTACAGTTTTCAAATTTTACTAAACTATTTCTAAATAACTTTAAATTTTTATTACAATTTTGTGAAAAGTTGTTAATGTTATTAAAATTTTTTATTATTACAAGACCTGGTAGTATTTCTTTAGTTATTTCGTCTTTTAAATTTTGCATTTTACATTTACCTTCTTTAAAATTTAGTATGTGGTTCAAACATTCATCATTTAATTCAATTAGGTTGCTTTTTTGTTTTTCCTTTACATTATTACTGTATATGGTGGTCTTGTCATCTATTAAAATATTGTTTTCTTTAAGTAATACAGATTTGTTTTCAATGTTTGGCATAGGTTCAATTAAAATTTTAGAATATTTTGTATTAGAGTAATTTGGGATAAAAACGATAATTATGATTTGGTCACTATAATATGCTACTGTTACTTTGATATCTTGGTAAGTTTCTATGTCATGTATAAGTTTTAATTCGTCTTCTGTTAAGATATTTTTCGAGAGAATATTGAGTTTACTTGTCAAAATGATTTGTTCGATGTTATCAATGTGATTTCGTAGAAGGTTTATATCGTGGTTTATTTGGTACGCTTGTTCAAAAATTTCTACTTCTCTTTCTAAGTAATTTATTTTGATTCCATTTGTATAATTTGAAAGAATTTCGAAAATTAATTTTTGCTGGTTATTTATATGTTTGGTTATATTATGAATTTGATCGGATATTTGTTTGTTTATAATAACTTGTTTGTTTGTTTCGGTTATTAGTTCATGGTTATTTTGAGATAATTTATCTATTGCGTTTTTTATAAGGATTTCGTCTTCACTGTCCATTGTGCCTGTAAGGAATTTTAGACCTGTACCAACTACATTAAGAAGTCCACGTTTGTGTCTTATATTTGGTCTCAGTCTTTTAATTTGAGAATCTAGTAAATTGAAGTTTTCAACCACGGTATTTATTACAAGTGCATTTGGTTTTGAATTTCGTTCTATTATTTTAATATTGTCGTATATTTGATCTTTTGCTATAGCTAGTTGAGTAGTATTTATTATATGCAGAATTTTTTCAAAGTTTTTAATAATTTTAAGTTCGCCTGTTTTTATGGTGATGTAGCCATTATTTTGATTAAGATTCTGTATTTCTATTGTTTGGGCCAGGGTTATTGTCAGTAATGTCCCGATTAGAAGTACTGTCCCTATTGTCATGGTTCGTTTCTGGAAGTATACGTAAATTTCTATTATTATTATTTTTCTTTTAACTTTTGCTTTAATTGTAGGTTAATTATTGTTTTGGTGCTTTTTTCGTCTCTTTACGTGAGATTTATAATATTTATATCCGTTGGGAGTTATAATATGGTTTTCGTCTAAGGGTTCAGCTATTATTTTCCTAAATTTGCGGTGGTTTTTCCCTCCCCTTATTTCTTTTATAAATTGCGGTCCTGTTTCTATATTAACGTCTTCCCTATTTTGATTCAATTTTTCAATGGTATTTTCTTTAATTTTAAATATTCTTTGTTTTATTTCTGGGTATTGGTCTGGCGTTATAGAACCGTGAAAGAAGTCTATTGGCTTTTTTCCAGTCGTACTATGTATAGAGTTATTATAGAATTTTATTATTTTGTGTATTTTTTCTTCTACGGAGTCTTCGTCTACTTTATCGTCATGTCTTAAAAGGCGTAAGTGTTCGTTTATTGTATTGTGAAGACGTTCGACGTCCGCGTTAGATGTATGGTTATTGTTAGAGGTGAAGTGTATGCTAATGTTTTCATCCTCTAAGAATTTTTGCAATGGGAGAGCTTTTAGACCTAATTCGTTATCGACAACTAAATTTTGAATATTTCCAATAATGCTGAGATATTGGGTTAGGGCTCTTTTAAATTCTGTCCAGCTTCTGTTCTCAATTTTTATTGCCTGTGCAAATTTTGTAAACTTGTCGATTGTTGTTAAAAACATATTTTTATTTAGGGTATAGAAGACGTCTGCGTGTATTATTTCTCTAGGGTTACTAGGAGTCTCAGTAATTTTATATTTTTGTTTGACGGGTTTCCTGTCATATTTCTCAATATTGCATATTTCGCAATTGTTGACAAATATTGTTATTCTTTCTTTTAATTTGGGATGGTAAACTTTTTCTCTAAGTTGCATAAAATTTTCATTAATACCTCTATGATTATTTCTGATGTGTTCATTTTCAACAAGTTGTGTCAGTTCGTTTTCGTCTGTAATGTCTTTAAGTAGTTTTCCGCATTTGACAATTTTGAATTTATTATTGTTATTGTTAAAATGGTTTTTTACGGTGTTAATAAATTTGTTAGCAAAGGTTATATCTTCAATTAAAACTGCGTTGGTTTTATTCATATCAAAATGATTTTTTACTATCGTTATTATAGTGTCGTATTCGAGTGATTTTGTATAGATAATTTTTCTATCGGATTTGAAAATTTTTAGATTTTTGATTTTTAATGAACCAGAGTTGGTTTTTTTGATGATGATTTGTTTTCTATAAATATTTATAGGACAATTAGATTCAGTGATAAAGGAATTTTCGGCTTCATTAAAGTTAATTATAAGTCTTGAAAGCGCGTCTGCGTTTCCATTTTGAATTCCCCTTTTATACTTTTTTTGGTAATCATATTCTGCTAATTTCAATCTCCAACGGACAAGCTTTGAATTTGGTTCCTTTATTGAGAAGAGCCAGGTTAATGGACGATGGTCCGTTTCGATCAAGAATTTCCTACCGAAAAGGTATGGACGGTAATATTGCGTTGCCCACACAATTGCTAGAAGCTCTTTTTGGATAGTGCTGTAGTTTTGCTCATGGTCGTTGAGCGTACGACTAGCGTAAGAAATAGGATGACCATTTTGTGAAAGAATAGCACCCAGAGCATATTTACTTGCGTTGGTTTATAAAGTAAATAACTTGGAAAAGTCGGGGTAATGAAGAATAGGATCGTTTGTGAGCATTAGTTTTAGCGTTTCTAAGCTTTTTATGTATTCAGGGTCTTTAATATTTACTTTCATATCTTTCTTAAGATATTTAGTCATAGGTTTTGCGATCATTGAATAATCCTTTATAAATTTCCTATAGTATCCTGTGAGGCCAAGGAATTGTTTGATCTCCTTAGGATTTTTAGGAATTGGGAAATGTTGGACACACGATATTTTTTGAGGGTTTGGTTTTATACCTTCATTTGACACTACATGACCGAGAAATTCGGTCTCCCTTTTTAAAAACTCTGATTTATCCAATTGGACTTTAAGATTCGTATCTTTCAGTCTTTGGAAAATCTTTGTGAGGGATTCTAGATGTTCTTGTAAAGAGGTGGAGAAGATAATTATATCATCGAGGTAGACTAAACAAATTTTGTTAATGTAGTCACCTAGGACATTATTCATAAGTCGCTGAAAGGTGGCTGGGGCTGTCTTCAACCCAAACGGCATACGAAGAAATTCGTAGTGACCGCCTTCCACGCTGAATGCTGTCTTATAAATATCTTTCCTATCAATTTCAATTTGATGGAAACCCTTGGCAAGATCCAATGTTGTAAAATATTGGCATCTTCCAAGTTTTTCCAAAATTTCATCGATGTTGGGAATTGGGTACTTATCGTCAATTGTAACCTCGTTTAACTTTCTATAGTCAATTACGAGTCTCCATTTACGTCGACCGCTTGCATCCAGTTTTTTGGGTACTACCCAAACTGGTGCAGAATATGGAGATTGACTTGGTCTTATAATTCCTTTTTCCAACATCTCTGAAATTTGTTGTTTCACTTCCTCTTTATGTATATATGGGTATCGGTATGTCTTGGCGGCAATAGGTACATGATCGCTCGTACGAATTTCATGTTTTATTGCGTTTGTGAAGGTAAGATCCGATTTTTCGTTATAAATTATACCAGAAAATCTTTTAATAATTTTATGTAAATTTTGGATTTCTTCGGGGTTTAAGTGGTTTGTACGAATTTGCTCTAGTAATGGTACAGTTTTAACGTCATTTGAAAAATAGAAATTTTCATCAGTGACGGGTTCAGTTTTTAACATATTAAATGTGATACTTTTAGGGTTATTGTCTAGGATTTTAACATTTGCATTAATTTTACTATTTTCAACTTCGTAAACACCTTCTTTGATTATAATTTTGTTATCGTCAGAAGTTTTATTTGATATATATGCTAAGCCGGATTTCTGTTTGACTGGTATATCAAGGAAATATTCTCCTTGGGTATCAAGAAGGTAAGTTTTAGAATTTTTAAAATATATTGGAATTTTTTTGTCCTTAATTTCTAAGTAATTATTACTATAATCAATCTTAACATTTAATTTTTTTAAGATATTATTTCCTAAAAGGCCGTCGTATTCATTGTGAAAATTACAAACGAACATTTGTATTTTATTCGAAGGATCTCCTAATTCTTCGAATAAAGGTATTTCTACCATTTCAGAAACATTGACGGTATGTTGGAGCGTTTTGAGAGATATATTGTTAATTTGTTTTTTCCATTTCGGATCACACAATCCAGGGTTGATTATGGAGTGCGTGGCTCCAGTATCGATAATAAATTTTAGTGGAGTAAGTTTAGTTTTAACTATTATATGTGGTAAGATTTTGTCGAGGCAGAGTATTGAAAATTTTGGATATCTTGTTCGTAAGTATCCATAGGTTCGTAGTTTTGTTGGTTTGAACGGTTATTATAAATGTTATTATGGTTATAATTGTTTTGTTGGTTTGGGCGGTTATTATGATTGTTGTTATGATTATAATTGTTTTGTTGTTGGTCAGCGGAAGGTCTATTATAATATTTTCGAGGTTGTCGATTAATATTATTTATACATTGATTGTGATCCCTTTGGTTTTGGGGTCTGTTATTGTTGGTATTATTATATCTGTTGTTATTATGCCTATTATCGTTATTGTAGTTGCGTCTTTGGTTACTGTTATTTGTTTTTTGGTTAAAATTTTCTCTATTTTTTCTATTAGGATTTTGGTTGTTTGGAATGGAATAAGCGTATCCTGCTTGAAATAATATATCCATAGCTTGTTCTAAGCTATCTGGGTTTCTACAAACTAAAACAGATCTCATAGGTTCTGGTATTTTGAAGATAAATGTATGTAGTGCGGAAGTTCTGTTTCTGTGAGCTAGGTCGTCGGCTATAGCTCCTACGCCATAAGTCAGTTGAGTTTTATTATTTAGTCTTTTTAATTTTATTTTAATTTCGTTAAATAAGTCTATACAATTGGTTTTAAAAGTGATGCTTCTCATTGCATCAAATAGTTCTTCGCAAGTTAGTCGGTCACCAAAGTTGTTTTGTAAAACTTGTTTAATTGCGGCCCAAGTCCTGGCTTGACAATTAATTTCTAACGTATCCCTTGCTTTACCAACTATTTTACTTTTAATTACGTCAGTCATTAATACTTGAGAAACATCGTCGAATGTCATGATGACGGGAATGACTCTATCAACTAGGTCGCAGAAATTTTGGAGGTTACTTGAGCTACCATTGAATTCGGGTAGGTTACTCAAGTATTTTAGAGGGTCTATCGTTAGTCTATTTGGTTCATTAGCCATTATTAACAATAAAGATAATTTGTTTGGAAAGTAAGTTAGAGTTAGGTACGTTTTAGTAATAATTTTGTTTTGATAATAATAAAAAAGTTTATATAATATTTGAAAATATTATGTATTTTATGATGAATGTTTGAAAAATTTAATTTATAATTATATAAGTATATAATAATATTATATAATATACACATATAAAAATTTTTGAGAAGTCAATGCAAAATTTTATATATAAAGTTATTAAATTATTATTATATTTTTATTTTATTTGTTTTCAATTACTTCAATTATTTTTTTTTTTTTTGCAAGATCAAAAAGAATAAAAAAATTGTTTTAATTTATGATTCTTCTTTTTTTTATTAAAAACAAGGATTATTTTAATTTTTAAACAATTTATAAGTCAAAATTACGATTAAACTATACATGTAGTACAAATTATAAGAATTTGCTTTTCGTAATAGAAAAGGCAAGTTTATAAAAAAAATTAAATATTTTATATAGTTTCGTAATTGAAAAATTTATGAAATTATTCCTTTTAATATGTTTACATAGAAAAGGAACTTTTATAACAAAGATTTTAAAATTTTTTCTTTTAAAAAAATAAACTGTAGGTATATATTTTGTAAAACAAAACTATTTAAGTTATAGTAATTATTAAAAACATTTGACTTATAGTATGAATGAAAACTTTTTATAATTTATACTTTAAAATTTATAAAAATTTAGAATTTTTATTTAACAATACAATTAGGTATATATTTGTTTTTATATTTACACAAGTAAAGTTTGAAACAATAGTTTTATTATAAATAACTAAAATTAAATTAAAAATTGACGGTACCTTGAACTGGAATTAAGATGAGCAACAGCAAAACAGCAAGGCAGCAATACCGGACTATATAATTTGACTATGCAGGAACACAGCAATAATAATTTATATGAACGTACAGTTACAACAGCAATAAAAAAAATTCTCAGGAATACACACCAAATTTTATTATAATGTCTTTATTAATGTTTTTTCTTTATTTAAGAATTGTTATTGTTTATATAAAAAAATTTTGTACTAAGTTTTAATTTTAATTTATTTTTTATTAGAAAAAAGAATTTGTATACTAAGTTTTAATTTTAATTTTTTTTTGTTTTTTTTTTGTAGTTTATTATTAAAAGATTTTGTACTAAGTTTTAATATTAATTTATTTTTTGTACTAAGTTTTAATTTTAATTTATTAAAAAATTTTTGCACTAAGTTTTAATTTTTACTAAGTTTTGATTTTAATTTATTTTTTTGTACTAAGTTTTAATTTTAATTTATAAACAAAATTTTGCACTAGGTTTTAATTTTAATTTATTGAAATTTATTTGTACTAAGTTTTAATTTTGAATTATTATATTTTTTTTTTGTTTATTGGGAAAAATTCCTCGATTAAGATTTTATATTCACTATATTTTTTCTTAAAAATATATTCGAGGATCCCATCCTCGTCGCCAATTAAAGTTTATATATTTATTATATAAAAAAAAACACAATAAATACTTTATATGTTATATTTATTTAATTAAAGTTTATATATTTATTATATAAAAAAAACACAATAAATGCTTTATATGTTATATTATATTTATTTTAAAGTTTACTAAAAAAACTTCGCGGAACCCCAAACGTACTGGTATCTATTTTGTTTCTGAATAACTGACATTTTTACAACAGGTAATTAGGTGTTTTATAATATAATATCGCTGACTTTGCGTCTGCGATATTTTGTTGGAATGTTGGTTATTTCGTGAGAACGGAAATTGTGGTAGAATATGATATTCGCGAAACGTGTAATAATTTAATTATGATTTTTATAGTTTTAAGAATTTTATGTAACATTTTAATTAACTCGAAATATGATATTCGAGTGAATTAGAAATAATTATTTTCACATAAAATTCTTAAAAGAATTTAAGGAAAATAAATTTAACATTTATGTTATGTTATGTTTTACAGTAGTGTATCAACGTAACATTTATGTAATAGTATACAGTGGTGTAGTAGCTATAACTTTTCACCTGAAAAAACGCAATATTCTAAAAAAAATCTTTCTTTTGGTTGTTGTTTCATTAAAATTGGTCAAATAGTTTGTCCTAAAAAGGGATGTTTATATTTGTATGGGAAAAAATAAGCCGATTAAATATTATGATTTAAGATAAGTAAAAAAGAACACAAAGATTTTTTTGAAGTAAATGGCTTCATAAATAATTTATATGTATTCATATAATATGTATATGTGTAATATTTTGAATGCTTTGTTTTTTGATATTAAGAGATATAATCATTATGAATATGATGACTATTATCTATCAGGATGATCATTATATCAATATGATTATGTGATGCTTATTTTGCTTAGGTTTAATATATTCGTGAATTAATAATTAATTTAAAGAGATAGAATTCAAAAATTAGAGCTACAGTTTTGAAATTCACACAAAACATTTTTTGGACATTTCTGAGGTTCCCTATTCTGCCACACAACTTATTTAAACCAATATGAATTTCTTCAAAAGTAATTATACCATACACGGTTAGTTTTATAATTGTGAATCAAGAACTTACATACATATATGAAGTTTCAAAATGTTACGGCTTCATTTTCGGGGGGCGGCCATACAACTTCTTTGCACCAATATAAATTTCTTGGAAACTGATTATACTACGAGGATGAAAATAATACACGTTAAGTATATAATGTTTCGGGCAACTGCCATACAAAGTTATCAATTCGATAACTGTGAATTTAATGAAGCTACGAGGTTAAAATTAAAACTGGGCAGGTAAAGTAATAGGGCAAGTTAGTTGGCAAAGTTGGACATCACTCGGACCAACTTTTAGGGTGGGCTAGTTTTTTTTTTTTTTTTTTTTTTAAGCAAAAATTATGGTTTAATGAATTAAAAATTTAATTTTTTTTTTTGTTCTTTTTTTTAAGCAAAAATTATGGGATAATAAGTTAAATTTTTTTTTAACTATTTTATTTTTTTATATTTTTTTTATAATATTTATAATAGCATAGGGGAAATAAATAACGGTTAGTGGGTATGCACGGGTATCTAAAAGTTGACAAGGGCAACTATAATCTTCCTCGTTTTGAAAAGAAATTTATGCTGTTCTGTTAATTTTTGTATATGTATTTAAAATTAATACACATATTCGTCGATTCGACGTTTTCTTAGCAATAAGAGAATAAAAATAAGCTTACTGTTCTAGGGTTAAATTATAATTTTTATAATGGAAACTTAGACAAAGTGCCAACTTTCTAAAAGTAAAACTTTTTGAATAAATAAAAGATTGAAACCCTGATCAAACAATTTATTAACTTTTATTTTGAATCTTTTGATTTTATAACTGACATAATACTCACATAGTATATATAAAAAATATTAATATTTTATTCTCAAATATTCAAGAAAATTTTGATAGGTAGGTATTACAATATTTAAATATTAAATTTATTTATAAAAAAAAAAAAAAAACAAGTAAAGAAACAGTCAGTCGGTGCAACCGACTTAGAAATACCCTACACCTATTTGGTTCAAATTTAAGGACATATCCATAAGTCGTTTTAACACCATAGAAGCTGTTATTAATTTGATCGTAAGACATAGCTAACTAAATTAACTGTATAATACTAAAAACATTTTCTAATTACCCTATCTATTAAAAAATACTACAAATTCTTACTAATTTATCTATTTAAAAATATTAAAAAACAAACAAACTTGAAATAAATGAAAATATATTTATTCCAATTCAATTACAAAATGAAAAAATTCTAATTATTAAATTTTGTGATAAAAAGATAATCAAAGCATAATATATTTAATAATCCAAATTTTTAAAAATTGCAATTATTTTATAATGGTTAGTTTATATACCTAATAGAAAAGCTTATAAACGCAAAATATGCAATAAATGTATTTCTAAAATACAATTAAAAATTTACACCTTTTCATATAATTCATTTAAATATAAAAATAAATTTTACATAAATGCAGCAAGTACCTTTGAACATAGCTGAACCACTACAATTAAGTCTAGATTTCGGAGACACATAGGACATAGGAAATATATTCTTTGGCTTCGAAATTAAACTCGACCACAACCAATTCCCATGGTACTTTCATTACTAGTAACCTACTGTTAAATTTCATCAAAATACCGGCATTATTTTTTGAGTTATGGTGTTTGTAAGATATATGTTTGTTAGTCCTTGAACTTTGCAAGGGTTCCAGGACCCGAAATTATGGTACGATTTCGCCCATATGCAGTCCCGTCATACTTTCAATACTAGTTAACCCTTGTACACAATTGGAACGCTCTATCTTAATTTTAAGTTACTAGTTTTATTAATTTCGATGATAAGCTTTTACACATTGGGGGGTCTAAGAGAGGTTCTGAACCACCACTCCAATTGATCCAAAATTAGGGGGGCACGGAAGAAATAGTAAAGAACACCCTTGTGGCAAATTGGAAGCTTCTACATTTGTTTCAAGTTACTATCTTTATTAATTTCGAAAATATGCTTTAAGGGCCTAAGAACTGAGTGGCTGGTCCCCGATCCACTACTCCAATGGGGCCCAAATTTCAAAGACACTTACGAAATAGGAAGGGACACCTTGATACCAAATTTGGAGGTTCTATCTTCATTGGTTTCGGAATTATGCTCGTTTGGCCTAAATTCGATCAAAAAGTTCTAAGTTCCGAACCCATTGTCCAATCCTCACCGTACGTAATCACCGCCGTAGTTTCGCTGCCAATAACCTACAGCACAAATTTCATGAAGATAGCCTCATTAGTTGTTGAGTTATCGTGATTTTTTATATATGTTTCTTAGCCCTGACATCGATTAAAAGGTCCGGAATCCGAACCGTTGGGCTGATTTCGCCCTTATATAGTCCGCGCTGTACTTATAGTACTAGTTAACCCTTGTACACAATTTGAACGGTCTATCCTAATTTTAAGTAACTATTTTTAGTAATTTCGATTATAAGCCTTTAAAACTTGGGAGGTCTGAGAGGGGTACAGAACCACCACTCCAATTGATCCCAAATTAGGGGAACACGCAAGAGATAGTAAAGAACACCCTTGTGGCAAATTGGAAGCTTCTACATTTTTTCAAGTTGTTATCTTTATTAATTTTAAATATATGTTTTAAGGTCTTCGGAAATGTGTGGCTGGTCCCCGACCCACGACTCCAATGGGACCCAAATTCACAAGACACTTAGGAAATAGGAAGGGACACCCTGATACTAAATTTGGAGGTTCTATCTTCATTGGTTTCGGAATTATGCTCGTTTGGCCTAAATTCGATCAAAAAGTTCTAGGTTCCGAACCCATGGTCCAATCCCGACCTTACGCAATTCCCAAAGTAGTTTCATTACTAGTAACCTACAGCACAAATTTGATGAAGATAGCGTCATTAGTTGTTGAGTTATCGTGATTTTTTATATTTGTTCGTTAGCCCTGAAACCGATTAAAAGGTCCAGAATCCGAACCCATGGGCCGATTTCGCCCATATGCAATCCCCGCCGTACTTTCAGTATTAGTAACCTACAGTTAAAATTTCATCAAGATAGCTCCATTATTTTTTGAGTTATCGTGCCTACGGACGGACGGACGGACGGACGGACGGACGGACGGACGGACGGACGGACGGACGGACGGACATGGCTATATCGACTAAGGCGGTCACGCTGATCACAAATATATATACTTTTCCATATCTAGCTCGCTTCCTTTAGGTGGTTACAAACACCATACCAAAGTTAATATACCCCTTTACCTATTCTATAGGTGTAGGGTATAAAAATATGAATAAATTAAATTTTTTTGCAAGTAAAATTTAAGAAAAACAAACAATCGAACCGAATCATGATGATAAACTGATTTATATTGAATAAATAAATTGTATATTGAAGAGAAACTAGTATCGCCCTGTGCTCGAAATTCGAGCTATTTTTGCTTTTATAAAATTCGTTTTGGGTAAATTATATTAGACCAGTCCGGTGCAAACTTTTTTGACATTCGGGCCATTCTTACAACTTGGGTATATCAATGGGCCGCATGAAATGCTATGATTAATAACATGAATTTAGAAAAATATATATAATATGTATATTTAAATTTAAATAAAAAATAATTTTATTTTATTCATTAGCATGGAATTCCACAAGAAAATAATATACAAAAATCTTAATTTTGTATATGGTTGGTATGGTTACAAATATTTTTTGTGGTTACTATTGCTAAGTTGCTAATTTTTTGTCTGTTTTAAATATTTTTTCCTAATGATAAACCAAAAGTTAATGTTGATCTTGTGTTTTTTGTGAATAATGAATTGCAGTTTAATTAAAAAAATTGTAATTTTTAAGTTTCACATTTATATTTTTTAACAAGTACAAAATATCTGAGACGCAAAGAGATTTTGAAGTTGATCCGAGGTACAAAATATCTGAGATGCAAAGAGATTTTGAAGTTGATCCGAGATTTTATACTTACACCTAAGGTTATACAATTTATGTTATATGTTAGAAATAGAAAACTTTACTTCACGAAACGCACATAATTTTGGTTTTATGTTTAAAAAAAAATTATATTTTGAAAAAAATTAAAAAAAAATATTATGAAATAGTAAGAAAAAATATATTATTAAATGGGCCGCACAATATCTTTTTAGGGCCGCATGCGGCCCATGGGCCGCAGTTTGCACGGGTCTGTATTAGACTAATATTACACGACAAATTATTTTTTTTTCCCTATACATAATAAAAATTATGCCAACAATGTTGTCATCAATTCTTGCGTTTGAAATTTGCTTAAAAAAAGAATTTATAATATTTCTCAATTATAAAAATGTTGTTAAGTACCTATTTTTGAGTTTTATTCCTATAGCTTTAGCCGTTTTAAAGAGAGGATAAATTGATACAGTTAAATTAAATTTAAATTCTAAATACATATAAATATTATTCTAATAATATATAATGTTTTGAAAATTTGATTATACATATTTCTAAACATATGCATATATTTATTAAAGTCAAGAACCCAAAATTCGAGTTAATGCTGTCCTTCATAATATATCAAACTTAACTTTTTTCTAAACATTTTAGTACGATTTGAACTATGTTGTAGTACGTATTCTGTATCCTAACCGAATTAAAAGGCTCTATGAATAAATAATATGTACAACAAAATTTAACATATCATAATTTATAAGTTTAGTACTAAATATTATATTATATTGAAGCTGCCAGAAGTATAAAATAATAGTCAAGTTGACCGAAGTTTTTTTTTAAATCTCAATCTTAAGATTTATAGCATAAAAAAAAAGTTTTTCAGTAAATCAAAGAATACATTTTTCCTACCCTTATTTATTTAATAGCTACATAGGTAAATTTTTACTACAAATGTATGCCTATCTAAAGTTCTGAAAAGCATGCGAAAAATAATTCTGAGTTCTTTAGTTTACTTTATACCTTTTTGTCTAGTTTATTTATTAAATATTTCCTAATTTTTTTATTTACATAAATATATTTTTATATATGGTCATGAGCCATGACTCATAAGTTTCTTAAAACAAAAAAATACTATTGCTCGCATTCCTTTATGAGAAGTAAACTCTTTTCTACTCTCAACTATTGTCAGCTACACCAGCTCTTGTAAAAGAGTATATGACAGAGTAGATAAATAATTTCCGGCAGATGGCTTTAATCAAAATTCATTTGAATAGGTTATGTTAAATCAAATTTTTATTTGTTAACCAATAAGCACTTACCCTCTATAAGTTACCTTCCATTTTAAAAAATATTCTTTATATTTATATCAGCAATAAACCTTCCTTTTTTCACTTTGTTTTGATTATTTAAATATATTAAATATAATTAACTTAGCAAATGACAGGCAGTTTTAAAATGTCAAATATATATATGACAATTAATCTGACAATTATGTTCTTCTGAAACAAAAATTAGGGTTCCATTTACAAATTACGCCAATCTAATCTTCATGTAATTTTTTTGATATATAAAATTAGTTTTATATCTATTTTTATTTACTAAAAATAGTTTTTTTTATTATAAAAAACATTATTCGATGTTAAAAATGTAAAATAAACTTTTCAATTAGAATGAAATCAAAACATACGACGTACAAGTTTTATACGGCAGTACGTCAATACGTCTGTCTAAATATCCATAAATAGATACGCGCGTAGAGTATTTAATTTATCGAAAAATATTTATTTGAATGTTTTAATTTAGTACCTACAAAAAATATTTTTAATTTCATATTATAGGTATTTTGAATATAAGATATTTATACCCGTATGACTATATAGTCCAAGGGTATAATAAATTTGCCATTACGTTTGTGAAGCAGAGAAGGATAGATAGATGGGGATCAAGTGTATGGATCGGATCAGAATCGAAAAATAAATCGATGTAGCTATGTATGTCCGTCCGCCCGTCCGTCTGTCCATCCGTCCGTCCGTCCGACCGTCCATCACGATAACTCAAAAAGTAAAGGAGCTAGGATTATGAAATTTTCACAAATTCGTTTTTATGCAAAAACCGGAATCGCTATTTAAATCCAGACATTTTGGTTCATGGGTTCGAGTACCTGGCATACAACTTCTAAATTTATGTGAGCATTACTCTACACCTGATGAAGCTGGGTGTCTGAAATTTTACAAAAAATAGTTTAGTGTAATGGCCAAAGTTACTGCAAAATTTGGTTGGTCTACTGCAGAGGGTTCGAGTAGCTGCCATACAACTCCTTCTTTTGTATGAGCATTACTCTACACCTAATAAAGCTGAATGTTTGCAATTTTGCCAAAAGTAATTAACCGGATGATATAATATGTATGTTACAGTCATACGGGTATCCCAGAGTTGACACAGTCTACTCTACTACACTCTTCCTCGTTTTACATAACTTTAAAAATTTTTTGACAGAAACTGAATGCCGTACATGCTGATTTTGGCTGATCCATAAGAAACAAATCATTTTTCTTAAGAAATATTATTTTATTTTTTTTTTAGTTTCTGCAAACATATTATAGGTATTTTTTAATAAACAAATATTTTTCAAAGATATTATTTTAAATTTTCTATTTTTATTTTTCGCTTAGTCATTTTTAAATCCGAGGTACCAGTACGTCGCGTATTTCGATTGCTCACATGTAAATTCATGTAACTATTTATTTCAAAATTTTCTAGAAATTTCCAGAAATTATACACCGTACGCGTTGGTTAGGTCCTAAGTAACAAATCATTTAAATTACAAATTATTTTTTTAAGAAAGATTATTTGTTTTTTTCTTAAATGTTTTGCAAATATATATATATTTTAATATCATGACTCTCAAACGTAATATATATTTCAGAAGTCGGTTTTTTATTGTACAAAAAACTTAACAAAAAGCAACAACAATTTACGATTTATAAAAAATTTTTTTTTTTATTACTGTATTATAATAAATTGCAAACAAAAACAAAATACAGTACTTTTCGGTTATAACGAACATGATGGGACGGAAAATAATCGTCGTAATAAACGAATGTCGGTTTGAAAGAATGCTATGAATTTTGAAAAATTAGTATAAGACTTGAACATTGTAGAATATGCTGATTGTAGAATGGACACTTCGAACTCATTTGCTAGAATCTTATTTGATGTGTCAGCCTCAAGCCTATGTATAGTGTTTTTTCTTCAATTAAAATTTTTTTTTTGTATTTTTGATGCGTTATTATGATTTTTTTTATATTCAAAACTAAATAAAAAGACTTAATTAATCGCCAAGCAACATAATTAGATATAATAAGTTTAAATAAAAGAAATATCAATGTAATAAAAAACTTACATTTTTAGGTAATATTTAATTCTTTAGCAAAAAGTGTAGTTTATTATAATTAAAGTTGAGCCGAGTTCGTTATAAATGAAAACTTCTGTATAAACCAAATGTATTGCTTTCATTTCGAACAGAACTCATTTTTTTCGTTCACTTTTTAAGATAAAGAAAAAACAAAAACAAAACAAAAATTTAAAATAAATTTAAATCTCCTTGTTCATTGAACATTTGAACTAAACAAAAAAAAAGAAAGACATAAGTCGGCGTCTATAATAAATATTTTGACTGAGCTGCGAGTTACAACCGAAAATGGATTGCATTTACACAGAAAGTCGGCGCATAATATTAAAGTCATAAGCCTCAACTTTTAACCGCGTGACCGTTAAATTCAAAATTACGTTAAATTAAAGACAGGTTTTCACCTGAAAAAACGCAATATTCTTAAAAAAAATATCATTGTCGTATGAAAACAAAAAAAACCTTTCTTTTGGTTGTTTTTTCATTAAAATTTGTCAAATAGTTTACCCAGAAAAAGGATGTTTATATTTGTATGGGAAAAAATAAGCCGATTAAATATTATGATTTATTTCAAAGGTAACTATAGGTATATATAATCAATAAATTGATAGTAAATAAAAATTATGAAGTTAAATAATGTTCTTATAAATACAATACTTATGTACCTAAATAACACTGTGCAAGTACCTATTGGTAAACAATTATTTTTTTTAAAGCTTCCAGTGCTTTTTATTTTTTTTTTAATTGTATAATATTAAAGTTTTAATTAATATTTATATAAAATACATATATGGAATAAAACTTATGTATGTATATATCTTTTAACTATACAATTTAATAATTCGTTTTGGAAAAATATTAATATAAAATCGGTTGGTAGTCCTGAATTCAGAAAAATGCAATTACATGGGTTTGCGGAGATGAAGTTCATTAAACCGAAGAGATAAGATAGAGCGATAAATTCGGAGATCTAAAGGAGGTGATAGTATTATTTCAAGCAAGTTAAAAAATTGTTGCAGATGGGACCGGATTTATTTTTATAGCTCTGCGGGATAATCAAGTCTTGAAAGTATTTTCTTTAATTAAACCATAGGATAATCGCGTCTTGGAAATATAAAACATTTGATTTGAAAAACATAATTAGCGCATGTTCGCATTTAATAGTGGTAAATAATCATTGAAATATAAAGTGGAGTAAATGTTCATGCGAACACTTCACACTACTAGATAACTTTTATTTTTATACTAGTGTAACAATAAGGTTATGGGTATAATTAGTCATCCATTTGTAACGCATCGATTTAGACATGCTAGATATATACTCAAAAGTATGGATCGGAACAGTTTGATTTTCTGGATTTTGCTTTAAACATATAAGTACTTAATCTTTTGTTTAATTTTATGACATATAATAAGTACGACCCACATTAGCTTTGTTCACACGCCTCATTATAAATTTTATATTACATTCGTTTTTGTGTACGATACTTAATATATTTAATTTTCTGTATATATTTAAAAAACTTTACGTATTTACCTCTTTAAAGTTTAAATGAAAAAGTAATTGAGCATAATATAATTAAATATTTCTTTCATCACTCATATCTTATTCAGTATTTCAATTTTCAATTATTCAATCAATATTCAATCAATGAAGAACATAATACAAATTTTTCATTTGTTCTCTGCACTGAATCGACATTGTAGCAACCATTATTAAAATTCGACTTTTTATGAAATCATTAAAAATATGAAGAATTATTTTTTTTAAATAGGAAAAAAGTAAGGTATTTTTCGTATTAAAGAAATTTAAATGATGCATTTGTGCATGTTTCACAAAATAATGAATATAAAAATTTTTATTAATAATTCATTAGTTCAAGTTAACACTTCAATGAATGATAATAATGTACAAGATGAAGATATATTTTTATATACAAGTAGAACAAAATTCAATTATTTAATTTCAGTGAAGTCAATAATACTATTATAATTAATATAAAAAGCAGCTTATAGAAACTGTTTTTATTAAGTATATTTAAATTTCTTATAAAGTTTGAATAACGTAAAAACACTCTTTTCTAAACTTGAACCTCATTAGAGACTTACAGTATACTTTATAATAATAGTAATAAGAGACGTAATTCAAAATAAATTTTGACATTCTTTTAATATATTTTTTCATCTATATAATGCTTTATCTAATAACGACTTATAGTTGTTTTTTAAAATTCAATTTTCTCACGAAAATATTCCTTTCAACAGATTGAAATTGTAAATTGAAATTTTTGCCTGGAACTATATTTAATTATTTTGAATATTCACAAGAAATTAATATTGTGTATAAGTTAATGGAGCATATTAATGGGAATATTAATATAATATTTTTTTCAGAAAATGAAATGTTATTTGTAATATTCGTAAAATTTTATTTCAATTGTGCAACTTTAATTATTATTATTGCAAGTAAATTATTTAACAATAATTAATGTTCGTTTAAGGTTTGAATTAAAAATTTTTGGAAATTGGTTTTTCTTTTATAACTCATATACATACATTTATTTTATTAAATGATATCTCTTCAAACTAATAATTAAAATAACTACCAGTTACGAAGCTACGGCCCCACAAAAATTTGGAAAAACCTTAGATTATAATTGTTATAATTAAAATTATATAGGTATATTTTGAATTTGCAATTGGTAAAATAAATAAACAGATGATTTATAATTAATGTAAAATAAATAAAGATACTTTCTACTACCGTTAGGCGTACCTGGATATAAATATTAATTAATTAAAGCTAAAAACCTGAAGAAAGTATTAGTCTGTTTAGTATGTCGCTCTTTTCAGAATCTCTTACCTTCTAAAAAACTTTTCAACTAAACTATTTTCCTTGGTTTTTATACCCGTACGAACAAAATGTCGCGGGTAGTTTAAAATTACTCCTCCGTTTGTAACGCATCGATCTAGACAAGTTAGATATAGTGTCAAGGGTACGTATCGAATCAGCATCGAAAAACGAATCGATCTAGCCATGTGTGTCCGTCCGTCCGTCAGCACGATAACTCAAAAACTAAAAGAGCTAGAGTTCTGAAACTTTCACAAAGTAATTTTTAGACAATTTGTGGGTTCCCTATTGTTTTTGGTTAAAATCGGATAAAGGCTTCTGGTAGCTGCCATACAAATTTTTGGGGAATTTATTTGGATATTTCAAACTTAATAACTAAAAAAAAAAAATTACTAATAAAAATACAAACTAAATAGAAAATAAACAAAATGTTATCATATTATTATTCATTACATGGTGCAGTGGTTAAGGCAGTACGCTTTTAATAAAAATTTGTGGGTTCAAATCCATTTTGGGGCAAAACGTTTTTTTATTTTTTTTAATTCTATAAAAAATTTTACAGAAAACTCGCATTTATTATTTTAATAATTATTAATTTCTTTTTTTTTTGTTATTATTTTTATTTTAAAATTCAAAAGTGTGTTACAAAACAATACATATACTAGGTATATATACAATAATTTTAAATTATTTTTTTTATTATTTGGCATATACGTAAAAATCAAATAATATGATGATATTAATTTTTTTGACTAGGTATTTTTTTTTGTTTTTTTCTTTTTGATTCTTCGTAGGTTTGCACTATTTACTCTCTCTTACATAAACAATTTGATTATATGCAACAAGTTATTTCAATTCTGTTACCAAAAATTTTATAAATAGAAATACTACATTAAAACTAAATGCAAAAAATTTTATATATGGAAATACATTGAAACTAAAAACAGCACACCTCACCTCACCAACTTATAAACATATTTTTGGAATTTATATAATATTTTCAAACTTAATGACTAAATAGAAACTAAATAAAAAAAATAAACAAAATATTATCAAATTATTAGTTATTGAATGGTACAGTGATTAGGGCGCTAGACTTCTAATAGAAAGATGTCGGTTCAAATCCATGTTGTGGGAAAACTTTTTTATTTTTGAATTCGTCTTTTTTTTTCAGCATTCTTTTTGTAACAAAATCCTTTTATATAAGAAATTTTAATTCTATATAAGAAATGAATAATTCTTTCTTTTTGTTATTATTTTTATAACAAAATTCAAAAATGTTTTTCAAAAAAATATAATTATAACCATATAGGTACCTACATATTTTATGTACAATAATTTTAATTTTTTTGTTTTATTATTTGCCACACGAAAAAATCAAATATCGTATTAATTTTTTCTTTTTGATTCTATTTAGGTAGGTACGCATTATTTACATAAATAATTTGATTATATTTAAAAATTATTTAAATTCTTATGACAAAAATTTTATATATAGAAATACATTGAAACTATATGCAAAAAAAAAAAAACAATTTAATATTCATTATTAAAAAATGTACACACTTCCCCTCACTTCGCCAACATTTACATTTATAATTTATTTTTCTCTTTGAAATTAAATGCAAAAACAAGAAAACAAAAAATAAAAACGAAGCAAGAAATGTTCCATCGATGGCTTAGGGGTAAGGACGCCGGCCTTTTTATAGCAAAGTGCCGGTTCAAATCTTAGTCAGGGCATATTGATACCCGTACAAATAAAATGTTTTTTTTTTAAGTTCATCTTTTTTTTCTTATTTATTCTTTTTGTAATTAAATATAATTTTTTTTACGTGAGAAACTCTTATTCTATAAAAAATTTTACAGAAAACTCTCATTTATTTTAATAAATATATACAATAATTTTAAATTTTTTTTTTTATTATTTGTCATACACGTAAAAATATAGTATTAATTTTTTTGACTAGGAATCTTTTTTCTTTTTGATTCTATTTAGGTACGCACTATTTACTCTCTCTTACATAAACAATTTGATTATATGCAACAAGTTATTTCAATTCTGTTACCAAAAATTTTATAAATGGAAATACATTGAAACTAAATGCAAAAAATTTTATAAATTTTTATATATTTCATTAATGCAAAATGTAAACAGCACACCTCACCTCACCAACATTTATATATATTTTTTGAATTTACATAATATTTTCAAACTTAATAACTAAATAGAAACTAAATACAAAACAAACAAAATGTTATCAGATTATTAATAATTGTATGGTACAGTGGTTAGGGAGCTAGACTATTGATGAAAACGTCCTGGTTCAAAAGCATTTTGTGGCAGAAATATTTTATTTTTGAAATCGTCTTTTTTTTTTTATCATTCTTTTTGTACAAAATCCTTTTATAAGAAATTTTAATTTATTCATTTCTTTCTTTTTGTTATTATTTTCATAACAAAATTCAAAAATGTTTTTCAAAAAAATATAATTGTAACCATATACATATTCTATATGACTATATACAATAATTTTAATTTTTTTGTTTTATTATTTGTCACACGAAAAAATCAAATATGGTATTAATTTTATTGTGTAGGTACTTTTTTTTCTTTTTGTTTCTATTTAGGTATGCACTTCTTACATAAACAATTTGATTATATGTAACAAGTAGGTATTATTAAATTTTTATGCCAAAAATTTTTTAAATAGAAAATAATGTTTAAGAGAAAAGTGAGTTTAGAAAAGAGTGCGTAGATTCTTCTTTATTGTATACAGTGATGCCAACTTTTTTATGTGAGATAGTGCTGTTTTCTCCTAAAATAGTGCTAAAAAAGTGCAAAATCGCTAATTCAAAAGTGCTAAAATAGTGCTAAATTTTATCCAGTCTTTAATTAAAAATTCATAAGAGAAAAACAACTAAAATAAATTAACAAAAAAATAACTTCATTCTTTTACAAAAATAACAATAAAAATATTAAAAATAACAATCAAAATATTAAAAAAAAACATTATTCAAAACTCAAAGGTATTATCGGCTATCGTATCGTAATTCGTATTATTAAATATTATATCTTCATCTTCATCGTCATTAATTTCTTTTTGAAGATCGTATGCTTTAACAGTTCCAATTTTATTTAAAATATTATTTGGAAAAATATATGTATTGCAACATTTTTCACTTCTCTGAAGACCATATCTTATAACAAGAATTGCATTTAATGTTTCTATCACCATTCTATTCCTAAGTTTGTTTTTAATTAAGTTCATCTAGCTGAAAACTCTTTCAATTTCACCATTTGAATGTGGCAATGAAAGTATCTTAAAAACAAAGTCACAAATTAAGTTGAAAGGATTTTGCTGAGTACAGTCTTTATATTCACTAATTTCGATCCACAATTCTAATGTTTCAGTTGCCAACCAGTTAATGTTAGTTATTTTATTAAATTGAAATTCTATTTCCGTTATTTTTCTAGGGTTCGAATAAAAATGCTTTAATAAATTGGAAATTGATTTTTTTTGGCGATTTAAAGTGTTGTCTATTGATATTAATTCCATCTTTTGAAGAATAGAAATATTATCCGGCAAACGACATTTCAATTCTGTAAATAATTTTTTAATAAAATTTGAAAAATTTTTTCTAATATCACTTTGTCTGGGAAGAGAATTCGTATTAATGTATCAATTTAAAATTGTAAATAGTGATTTAAGATAACATTATTGCTTTAAGAAGTTTTAAAATAAGAAAAAAAAAATTTATTTTGTTAACAAATGCTGTTTTAAGTGCAAAAAGTGCAATTCATTTATAATAGTGCTAAATTGCACCAAGGTGCAATTTACATATTTCGGTGCATTTTGAGAAGCGAAAGTGCTAAAAATGCACTGAAAAGTGCTAAATTGGCATCACTGATTGTATATCTGATTCTGATGCTAATCTGCTATTTTATTTTCCTTCGTCCTCTAACCTTCTCCTATTCTCTAAATTTTTTACTTGTTATATACTATTTATATTTTGAATATTAGAATTTGAAAAAAAATTGATATTATAACTATGTATCAATAAAAATGCAATATGTATGTATTCAAAACTTTTAAATATCGTTTTTGTAATGTAACTGTAATGTAAAATTTAATGTAACAATAATATAAAATAAAATAAAATAATTTTTACTTTACACAACAAAATTAGTTTTTAAATTTATTCTTCTCATTAATGATTAAAGTAAAACACTGAGAGTTACCTATTTTTATTTTTATTTATAATATAATTTTTTTTTGTTTTCTTTAAAAATATTAAACTTCTTGGCATGTTATGTATTAAGTAATAATATATTGTAAATATTTTTTTATTTTATACTTTGTTATGAATTATTTTTGTAGATTACAACTTTATTTTATTTTAAAAATTTTTATTTGGTTTATTAAAGTATTAATATTTGGGTTTTTTGTAGATGTTAATTTACTTTTAAAGCTATTTTAATTTAACCTAACATTTTTTGATATTTCTAAGATATTTTAACTACTAACATAACATAAAGGAAATTATCCACAATTAGTTTATTCTTATTATATCCTTAAAAACTGAATAAAAGTAGTTTATAGTAGACAAATCTATTCTAAAACATTAGAAAACAATATTTTCATTTAAGTAACAATATGTTATAGTATTTTAGGTAAAATATCGGGAATTCGTGCGGGTATTTAAGAGTTGGCAGGGGCAACTGTATTCTTCGTCGTTTTCATTAATTGTTGCACCCAGAGTTTGAAATTTTAATTAAAAATAATACAATTAAAAAATTTATTTCAAATTAAGTGAATTTTAAGTTAAAATAATTTAATTTCAATTTTCTGATGAAAGAAATTTGTTTTATTTTTTTTTGCTTCAGGTCCTAACCTACCTGAAGTTGAATTCAAAATTAATTAAAGAATATTTTCTTTTCAAAATTTAAAAAAAAATATAAAATTTAAATTAATACTATTAATGGCGCCGTGAAATAACGCCATACGAAACAAAGCCATAATGGTTTTATTTCGCTATTGAATGAGAAATAAAGCCATGTCGCACATTTTTTCGCGTATGGCTTTATTTCTAATTCAAATACGAAATAAAATCGTATCATTTTCTAAAATTTTACGAAATAAATCCATATAGGAAAATTTATGCAAATTCTAGTTTTATTGTAAACAAAGTAAAAAAAATAGATATTAATAAATTAGTGTAATTAGCAAGTTTTAAAATTTGTTAATAAACTGGAATAAAATATGTTAAAAAATATGATATTTTTATTACGAAGACTGCCACCGCTGAACCTCCGCTAACTCAATTATTGAAGCTATATTTTGCATTCATACCTATTTTATTCGAAAAATAATACCAATCAGTATCTCATACAGGCACATGTAATAACTATTCTATAAAAGAAGCAATCCCCATTTTAAATCCTACTCTAAATCCCTCTTAATTCAGAATCTCACATTCTGGAAAAAGCGTATAACATTTTTTTTGAACCCAATTCTAAAAATCCTTCCTAACTATTTTAATAACAAAGTAATTAAAATAGTGGAAACTGCCGCTTCCCAACTCCCGCTAAGCATATATTGAAACACTAATATTATACTGAAATACAGAATTTGTAACCAATATTTTAAAAACAACCCCCAAAAATTAAATTTTCCTAAATAATATATATCTAAACAATAAAGTAATTAATTTGGATTTTAAGCGTAATCCGTTGGTTTCAAAAAATCAGTTTCAATTATTTTTTTAGCGGCATTTTAGAGTTGTTTCAAAATCGGGGAATTCGATTTGTCCAGAATATTTATATATATGTTTATACGAGACTGTCAATTAGGAGGGATTTTAGAGTTGGATTCAAAAGCAGGGAAATACGCCTTTTACAGAATATTTATAAATACGTGATATATGTGAATCTGTATATGTCTATATGTCAGATTCTCAATTAGGAGGGTTTGGAGTTGGATTCAAAATCAGCATTGCCGCTTTTTCCAGAATATTTATACCTATATATTAAATTTTAAAAGAGTTTTTTTTTAGAATTTTTATTTTTTTTCGAATTTTTATTTATAACTAGCTAATACACGGTGCGCGTTGCTGCGCCTCTCAATGGTGGTTTAATTTAAGTTGATGTTACGGCAAAAAGTTAACACAAAAATTACGCACGGTTAACATATCGCACCTTTAGAATAAGAGAGCAACATTTCAAAACTGCAAGTTTTGAGTAAATTACGTTTGAATATAGTACATTTTTTATATGGAAAAACGAAAACAGGTGTATATCGTTTTGTGTGCATAAAGCTCACACAATTTTTTAAAAAAGTAGAAACAAGTAAAAATATTGCAGTATTATATTGATAATTTTAAAAATTCCCATATTTTAAAGAAAATTAAAGGCTGCCACATTTTGTTTTAAATCTGTGTAATCCTAGTTTTTTATTTTTGACGAGCCCTAATTTAAAATGTTACGGTTTGAATATAAATTATTTTTAATTATTAAGGAAATATTTCAAAAATTAATAATACAAATAATATATTTTTTTAACAAAGAATCTTAAAAAATGCTTTATTTCCAGCTATTTATACAAAATTAAAAGTAAATTATTACAAATTAAAAATTATTCTGAATCATTTTCAATTTCTTGCGAAATCTGGTTCGATTCTGTATTTTGGACTACTTTTAGCTCCGTAAAAAATGAATGGAAACTTGAAGGAATAACTTTAGAATTGCATAAATTAATTAAATCTTTTTTTTTTAGCACAGAAATTCCACGTGGTTCACTATATGCTAATTTTATTTCCAATGGCATTTTAAACTGCTTCTTACTGCGTCTGGTTTTATTAGTTATTTCAATTTCAGAAAACTTTTCTTCGTCATAACTCATTTTATAAAAAATTGTATAAGGACATTTTTTTTCAACTCTAAGTACTTTAAGATCGTTCCAGATTATCTTTTCACCTTTTGTATTTGTATTAAAATTATCACCACAACATGCAGTTAAATCTTTCAAATCAAGAAAGTCATTGAAAACTATTTCTTTTACATTAAATTTAGATCCTGTCTTGGTCATTGATTCGGAGAATAAATCGCATTTCCTTTCAAGTATCTTAATTTTTCCTTTTCTATACATGAATGCATGGCATCTCCTTCGTTCTGAGTATGTCCAGCTATCAAAAAATTATGCGTTATAGAAGGTATGTTCAAGTTACTTGTTGCAAATAAATACATACAAACCATATATTTATTTTTTTGTTGGCCAAAACAATTATCTGTATAAAATATAGTATCTTTGCCTATACACTGTGTCTTTAAAAAGTTGTAAACGCACGTTCCGATTTCATTAGCACCTCTCTGGGCTTGATCCACATTCCACAGGTAGCAATAGCCTTTGTTATTTGCCATATCAAAAACAGTTAAATTGTAAGATGCAAATTTCCGAGAGTAATGAAAATCAGATACTTTCCCAGAGGGAGTATTTAGTAAGGCCTGTAAATCATAACACGCAACCATACAATTTTCTGTATTTATAACAGCGAAATCTTTATCTTTAGATTTTGCTTCTCTCGAAGCAATGACGGCAGTCTTATGGGTTTTAATTATTTCCTCCAAATCTTTTTTTTTCAATTTCATTGCTATTTTCATAGGATGTGCATAGTGAACATTGATCCTTTTTGGGAATAAAGAAACCAATATTAAAAAAATTATTAAAAATACTCCTGTAAATATGAATTTTGGGAGGCTCTTCGCCCTTCTCTTGGCATTTTTCCACATACAGTCTATGCATTTACAGTCAATTTGGTTTGACAAATAGAATCTTTGTCTGGTGAGATCACCGATATTCCAATAGTTCGTTAATATTTTGTTCCTTTGCTCTTGTGTTATTAACTGTCTACATTTATATTTGCAATTCTCCTTTCAAGGGCTTTTAAGCGTTCGCTGTGGCACCTTGCCAGTGCTAGATACGTATTCTTGACCAGAATTGCGTTTTATCTTTTTTATATTTAATTTCCATTTTTCCATAAATTTTTGCCGTTGTCTTGTATTTACTTTTTCAGTGGGAAAATTAATGATTTCATTGGCTTCATTATTGTCACAATCACCGTAAAAAACAACATTAGAGGAATTACAAAGTATTTCTGGATTAAACAATTCACTTCCAAGATTATATTCTGTTGAAGATTCATATGAATTTTCTCGAATTGAAATGTTATCGTTTGCAAATTGATCAAAGTCTTTATCTGCAACTGAATCGTCAGAATCAAAATCAGGTTCGGAAAAAGAGTCATGGTCATCTGAATTTCTTTCAAGCGAAATATTTTTTTCTGCAATGAGAATAAGGTCTTTATCGCCTACTGGATCTTCACTTTCAGTATCAGATTCGGAAGAACACTCATGTGCAACAGGAAGAAGCCAAATTCCATCAGTGTTGGGTTTTAAATTTTCTTTGCCTACTGAGGTCGACGTGCATGAATCAACCGTAGTAACTAAAAAAGGAAGTGATGACATCATTTGAAAATCGCAATCATTGAACTGTTGTATCATTTGAAATAATTAATTTTCTTACCTGTTGGAAAAAGTTTACGTTGAGCAGGTGTACTAACAAATTTAGTTATTTCTTGAGGTGAAAAAGATGATTTCGGGACAACGTCGTTACTATTATTGAAAAGTAAATTTTCAGGCCTACCTAAAGCTGTAAAAACATTTTTTTAACATTTTAAACTCGGAGAATATATATTTTCATAACCCACCTTTGTTATTTTCTTTTTGTTTATTAAGAACTAAATTTACAAATAATTTTCCTCGATTTGATTGCATTTTCGAATATAAAGTATTTTTTTTTAAACAAAATATCAATTACACAATAATATTATATTAATATCAAATTCGTTAATTTCAAGTTTTGAAATAAAACTAAACAAAATTCTCCAAAAAATATAAAAAACTTACAAACTTAAAGAAAATTACGGTAAAGTTTCATTCTCTGTTTTACACATTTTTATAAATCTAATTTTTGTTAGTGCTACAACACAAAAAGAAACAAAAAAAAATTATAAATTTCAAATGAAGACCGCAACATTTTTATATGATGCGGTATGGAATTTCAAAATAATTAATATTTGAATATATTGTTAAAAACAATACCGATCCAATTTGTGATAGCGCTAAAGAAAGTGAATGTTGTTACAATAAGGTTGCATTTTCTCGAATTGTAGTAGTATTTCTTTTTGCTTAGAGAAGGGATAGTTGAAATATTGAAAAATCAATACAGTCATATTTCAAATTAATTCGCAGTTATAATTTAAAAATTTAAGCAAAACTGCCATATTTTAAATTATTGCACCTTTCCACTGATGAGTAGGTTTAAATACAAGACATAACATAAAAAGTTGCTATGTTTGTTTTAACAATAAAAAATTAGACAAAAAGACTCACTTGGAAAATCAAGTGTAAAAATGACAAATTTTGAGATATTAAGACGGCGATTACATCAAAATGTAGTAAAAGTTTTGGGCTTTAGCGGCGTGTACTCAACTAAAAAAATCACTATTTCGTCTTATTGCCCTCTTATTCTAGAGGTGCGATATGTAAATTTTAAAATGGATGAAAGCAATCTTTTTAAAACGATTTTCTAGGATTATTCTAGTAATTTTTGAAACTTTATGTAATTCAAAGCAGTACAAACTACTTTCCAAAATTTGACGTTACTTCCAAAAATTTTTTTTGACTAATCTTAGGACCCACTGTTAACAGACTCAACTCCATTTTCAAGTTGCTTCACACATATAAAATTTGAGGTCAACCGGTCAAATCGTTTCTAATTTAAAGTAAAGTATTGAAAAAACCTATAAAAAGCTGTTGGGCAAAATCGGACAAAATTTGGACCCAAAATTATTTTTGACCACCCGTCGGCCCGACATGGGTTAACAAATTCCAAAACTGTTATAGTATCAACTCAATCAACTCAATAGTACAATAGTGTCAACTCAATTCTCAAAGAGCATGACGTATACAAAATTTGAAGTCAATCGGTCGAACCGTTTTCATTTTAGAACAAAGAAGTTTAAATACTTGCACCACAGCCCCAACTTGGCGGTCCTTTTGTTCGGTCAAACAAACAAATAAACAAAGTTTCGCTTTTATATATATAGATTATTTTAGTTTGGAAAATTATATTGCTATTATTTTCAAAAATAAAATTACATTTTTAAAAAGGAAATAAAGCCATAGGGAAATACGAAAAAATTAACGATATGGCTTTATTTCTTATTCAATAGCGATTTCGTATGGCGTTATTTCAAGGCACCACTATTAATATGTAGCTAACATTTTGATTAAAGAAAAACTTCTAAATGCAAGTTAATTAACCCTAAAGTACTTCTTCATAGAATATTAATTCTTTATTAGGTAGTTTTTGCATTCATACAACGTTAAACTTGAAAATTGGAGAACTTTAGTAGATTACAAAAACTACAAAAGCATTTAACTCCAAACAATATTATTAAACTTTGTTTAAAAATTTTTGAATTTTAACCCTAATTAAAAATTCCACACTCTTAATTTAACATGCCAACCAACAGAGTAGTGAATTAAACCTTTTATGTGGATTAAGTTCTCGGTTCAAAACCCCCTGTCAGATCATAATAGCTAAAAAAAACAATAAAATAAAATAAGATTTAATTAAAATGTATATAATATAATAACTATTATGTAAGATCATAAATGGCGCATAAAATTAAAATTATTGATTATATTTATAATCTTATATAAGAACTACAACCGAGTTATCAGCGGTTTAGTGAATATAACAATTAAAGAAACTTAAGCCTGGTCTAAATAGACTTGGTGAATCCTTTATACTATTTAAAGCAGGGGAAAAGTAATATAAAATGCTATGCAAGATAGGTAATAAATTTTAAAATTCCATGCAAATTAGCTTTCAAGTTTCCAAATTTATTTTTTTCCTTTTCTGTAATACATTCGTTGTATGACAGAGTTGATACCACTGTCCATAACTCTTCTAGTGTGATTTAGTTGCGTTAAATAATTTAAAGAATAAAAAAATGATTTTAAATTGATATGGGATGTAACATATCCTAGTTTTAAATTAAGGTTAAAAATAACTAAAATAAATTATTTTTTTTTTAAGTTTTTTACTCAAAACATTATAACATGGATAATGATTAAAATATGTCTATTAAAATTTATTGTAATGAACATGGATAATATATAAGGCAAGTGTGTTGAAAGAAAATTAACTTAAACGAGGCAGATTACAGTTCCCCTTGTCAAAATACAAAAAAATAAAAAATTAGCCTTTTTAGTTGCGAGAAATCTCAAAATTTGCAAACGAACATACCATATTATATTACTTGCCTACTTTTAATTTCAACTTTGTGGTGTAAGTAATGTTCAAAAATGTTTTATTTCAGCTGCCTAAAAATGAAATCTTAACTTTTTGAAATTTCACAGAAGTGCTGGTCCTATAATATACCTTACCGTGTGTAATTTTCTTCATCCCGGTATTATTAGTTTTGAAGAAATTCATATTGGCTCAATTAAGTTGTATGGCAGCTGCCCCAAGCCTTTGTCCGAGTTTTTCAAAAACAAGCAGAAATCTACACATTTTCTAAAAATGACTTTGTGTGAATTTCAAAACTCTTCTTCTTTAGCTGCTTATCCACTACTGGATGTCTGCGATCACATTTCTGAAGCTCTCTCTATCTTGTGCTGCGTGCATTAATTCTCCCACCGTTTGGAGGCCCGTCCATTGCCTGATGTTTCTAAGCCACGACATTTGCTTTCTGCCGACACGTCTTCTGCCTTCAATTTTACCTTGCAGAATCAGTTGTAGAATATAATATTTGTCATTGCGCATTATATGACCTAGATAAGATGTTTTCCTACGCTTGATTGTTAATAACAACTCACGGTCTCTATTTATTCTACTTAGAACCTCACTATTGCTCACTCGATCTATCCATGATATTTTCAATATTCTACGGTATATCCACATTTCAAATGCTTCAAGCTTATTGATGGTCGTTATTTTTAGAGTCCACGCTACCATACCATAGAGGAGTATGGACCACACGTAGCATTTAACAAACCGGATTTTTGTTTCGAGATTGATGTCACGGTTTCATAAAACTTTTTTATATTTTACAAAACTGCTACGAGCATATTCAATTCGGCATTTTATTTCCATATCTGAGTTCCAGTTTTCATTTAGCCAACATCCTAGATATTTAAAACTTGAAACTCGTTCAATTATGGTGCCATTTATGGTTAATGTTGCGTTGTTGAATGTGTTGGTTCTAGAAATAACCATAAACTTGGTTTTAGCGATATTAATATTTAAGCCGAAAAGTCTGCTGCGGTCGCTTACTGAATTTATAAGTTCTTGAAGTTCAGTTATATTATCGGTAATTAATGTTGAATCATCTGCGTATCGTATGTTGTTGATATTAACCCCATTTACTTTTACTCCAATATTTGTGTTATGTATTGTTTCCTCAAATATAGCCTCGGAGTACAAATTAAAAAGTAAGGGTGACAATACACAGCCTTGCCGTACTCCTCTTCTAATTTCAACGTCTTTTGTAATGAAGTTTTCTGAAACTACATAGGCTTTTTGGTTCCAATACAAGTTCTTGATACACTGAATTTCTTTTTGATCTATATTAATTTTACTCAAAACCTCCATAAGTTTATTATGTTGAACGCGGTCAAAAGCTTTTTCATAGTCTATGAAACAGAGAAAAATATCCTTATGAACGTCTCGGCAGTTTTGAACCAAAACTTGGAGGCCGAAGAGAGCTTCTCGAGTACCAAGACCTGCTCTAAAGCCGAATTGTGTATTACTAATTGTTCTTTCACATTTCTTGTAGATTCGGAAGTGAATAATTTTTAAAAAGATCTTTAATGCATGGCTCATTAAGCTTATAAGCCGATGGTCACTACACTTTTTTGCATTTACTTTTTTAGGCAGCGTAATAAATGTTGATTTAAGCCATTCTTCTGGGTATATTCCCGTATCATAGATTTGGTTAAAAATTCTTTCTAAGATGGTTAAATTGTCATCATCAATTAATTTAAGAATTTCTGCGGGTAATTCATCAGGGCCAGTAGCTTTATTATTTTTTGCTGTTGTAATAGCTTTCCTGATCTCATCTTTTGTTATCGGCGGACCTGAGAGTGTTGCTTGTGGTAGAGTGTGGACTTCGGTTCTATTTAGATCATTGAATAACTCTGCTATGTATTCTTCCCAAACTTGTTTTTTCTTGTCTGGATCCAGGATTATTTGGTTATTTCTGTCAACTAGATTCGAATATATTTGCTTACGATGAACTCCAGCAGCTTCCTTAACTTTTTTATGAAGATTAAAATCATCATGTAAGTTTTGTAAATTTTCAATTTCTTGACATTGTGAATTTAGCCACTGTGTTTTTGCTGCTCTAATTTTTGATCTTATTATGTTTTGCAGGCGCTTATAGTGGTCACCATTTCCGGTGTTTTTATATAAACGTCTCTGATTCATTAAATCTAAAATCTCATTTGTCATCCACTTCTGCTTCGGTGTATATGTTCGTGGTCCCAGCTTGGTTGAAGCTACATTTTTCATTGTGTTCTTCACTCGGTTCCACAATTCATGTCCACCTACATTGTTCACGTTGTTGTTTCTGATGAGAGATGTGATTTGATTATTAAGTTCTTCTGCAATTACAGTTTGGCTAGAGCTATCCATTAATTTTCCTAGATCTAAATGTTTTTTCCGTGTTGGTTTTTTCGCTACTGCTAGTTTGATTTTGACTTGCGATAGCAGTAAGTTGTGGTCTGATGGGACGTCGGCACCTGGATACGTTGAAACTCTTGACACTGATGTACTGTATCGTTTATTTATTAAAATAAAATCGATTTGGTTTCGGATTACATTTTGATCGTTATCTTGTGGGGATTTCCATGTGTATAATCGGCGAGGTGGTAAAGAAAACCATGTATTCATGGCTTTAAGTTCTTGCTCTGTACAAAATTGAACTAGCCTGTCACCCCTCGGGTTTCTGGTGCCTAAACCATGGGGTCCAACAATATTTTCTACTTTACCACCTCCTATTTTGGCATTGAAGTCTCCCATAACGATGTTAATCTCATGCCTTTTTGTTTGTTTCATAAGTTCTTCGATTTCACAATAAAAAGATTCAACGTCTTCATCAGATTTATCTGCCGTTGGTGCATATACTTGAATTATATTCAGGTTTACGGGCTTTGCACATATTTTAATCATCATAGTTCTATCCGAGTTGGGTATGAAGCCAATTATGCTTTTTTCTATTTCATCAGAAATAATTATACCGACTCCATTTCTATGATCTTTGTTTTGATTTCCGGAGTAATATATTGTTCCACCTGTTGTTTTACATTTCCCGGAATCTGGCCACCATGTTTCCGATACACCAAGTATACTTATTTGCAATCTACTCATTTCTTGTATAGTGTTTGCTAGTTTACCACTTTCGTAAAGACTACGTACATTCCAAGTACCTATTTTTAGTTTTCTTTTTGTTTTACCTCCGGGGATTCTTAGCACCCTCGTATTGCCGGAGACTGAGGGCCTTATTTCTGGTTGTACTTGCATAATGTGATTTTCTTGAGATGTTACTTCAGTGGTTTCTCATTGCCTTCTGAAGGATTTCCGGTAGTTTTTCATCTTTATAAATCAGCCGCCCTTAGCATAGGGTTCAGACGCTGTTTGTAGCCGCCTACTATAGGTCAGACGCTACGTTTATTTCCTTGACCTTTAAGTCGAAATGTCGGAGTTGCTTCAGCAGATAGAATTACATCACTTTCATGTAGAAGTTCTGATAGCTATGCTACCAGTTCTACTATGATTGTTCTGTGTTCTATCATGCCTACTTCCTGAGACGCTATAAGATATTAGATAGCCATTCAGGTTACTAATCCCTCTTCCTTTTCTACTTCCAGGTAATTTTCACATTTATATAGCGAGCCGCTTGTTCCAAGTCAGACGCCCGCTCGTAGCCGCCAAGTGTTGGACAGACGCTACCCACGTGAACCCTCGCCAGGAGCCCTTACAAGGTACTATCAGCCGGGCCAGCTGAACCAAGGTTTTTTAACGAGGTTGTTACTCCTCCCCCTCCTCCTTTTACATCCGGGCTTGGGACCGGCAATGGCGGAGTTTTCAAAACTCTAGTACTTTAATATTGTACGAGTACATTAGAAAAAATCAAAAAAAATTTTTATTTACTAAAAAAAAATATATAATAAAATGATACTGTAAATATTTTAATGTATTTTGTTTCAGATAAAATTTTTGGAAATGCGTTAATGACCACAAAAATGGATTTCCCATTTTTTTAATTATTTAAAAAAATTTCAGAATTCAAAAATGTCGTTTACCTACTCTTCAAAATTAATCTCCTTTAATCTATCACCAGTATAAAAATTTTACTAAAAAAATTTTATTAAAATTGCAAAATATAATATATTGAAAATATATAGGTATGTGTCATATTTTTGTAATATTTTATATATAAATATAAAATATATTATTAATTTTTATATGTTACAATAAAATTTGTTACAAAAGATATAACCAAACAATGGCAAGGAAACTATTCAAATTGAAATGTATTCACAGGTATTGTATACCACAAATCGTGAACCTGTAGACAGAACAGTTGACAAAATTATATTTTTTTTTTCAAAAAAAAAAAAACAGTTGATAAAATTTTGAAATACGAGTGTAAAATGAAAAACAATTGAAATATGGGTAGGTAACAAAAACATTAAAATATTTTCTTTATAATTTTAATTCCTTTATAAAAGATATTATTTTTATTTAATAAACATTTAAATTATTATTTTTATTTTAACAACTACATTTAAATTGCAAAACAAAATAAATAAATAATTTGTCAAAAAAGAGGTTAAAATTGGAAAAGTGGAATTTTTCTTCAATATCACACAAAAAACTCTCTTTAGAAATTTTAAAAATTTATTCATTAATGTGAAATATGTGTAGTTCCTATATAATATATATATACATATATGATTCGCCTTTGCTTTTCCCGATGTATCGAATTAAATAAAGTTATATATATATTTATATCGAACGAATTTGTTAAAAAAAATAAAAATAACTTTAGATTTAATTAAAAATATTCTTTATTATTAGTGTTTAATACATCTGATTTTAATTACAATCAAAACAAGTCTCCTCTATTTCTCAAAAATACATTTCTTTTTATAATTTTAAAATCAACGGTACTTTACTTTATCTTACTTACATTATATTTTCTTATATTTAAAATTATTACCATATATGGTAATGATAATGGTAGGGTGACATCGTAAATGTCGTAAAAAAACTTCAACCTGATACAATGTGAAAATAACACAATGTAAAAATTTTTGAACACATTGTGTCGAAAATACAATGTATTTTGTTTACAATTCTGATTGTGTCAAAATGAAATGTCAAAAAATTTAAATTTTTTCTACAGAAACTTTCTTTGAAAAGTATAAATTAATATTTAGAGAAAATGGATATTAATTTCGTTAAAAAATGTTTCTTCAATTATTTATTGGACTGTGGTGAAGAAATAAGAGTTTCCATGACCACAATAATAAAACTTAACTGACAAAAATTCAAATTAAAACTCCAAAATTCAAATAACTTTAAATTTTTTTTTTGTGTATCCAAAAAATTTTCGATACTCAATTTAACAACACGCGTCGTGAAAATGGGTCGCGAACACAATGTAAAATGAATTTACGATCATGAGACAATGTGAAATTTTTAAGTTTACATTTACGATCATGCGACAATGTATTCACGACGTCGCAAAGACATATACGATGTCAGGGAAAATATTAATATAGGAACAAATGGAAATTAAATATAGAATATTATAAATTGGTATAAAAATATAATAAGTAGGGACAAGTTGACCGGTGATAGGAATATAATAAATAGGGAAAAGTTAACTATAGATATATATTGGATTGGATATTATTAATATATACAGAATAAATATATCGTATGGTTATTATAAAATATTTTTATTATAACAAAATTCCATTAAATTTAGGTTTTCTTTAGAATTCATTAGTATTATTTTGATGCAAACTTGAGGTTCTCCAGGATACTAGCAGACCAGAAGTCATTAGGAATCTGTATAGTTCAATTTAGAAAAACTTAAGAAGTGATAGAAAAGTATTTAAAATTATTAGGCCAGGATTCGCCTTGCGTTTTCCGATGTATCGAATTAAATAAAGTTTCCCGATGTATCGAATTAAATATATGTTTTTTTTATTAAATTTTATGCTTTACGAATTGAATATTAAATATATAGTTGTTACATTTTTAAACTCCATCTTTTTTGAATAACTTACAAATATGTTTTATGTTTAATTTATTTAAACTAGAACTGAGTGAATTTCAACAATTTAATCATTAGTAAGATGTAAAGTTCAGTGTGATATTATAATTATTTTATATTTTAGGTTATTTTCATAGTACTTTAAATAATCCAACATTAAACACCTACTTAATTCTTAAAAACAAAGATATTGAAACGTGAGATTTTGACACGCGAGATTCTGTACCCAACCCCCTGCAATTGATTTCGTTTATTCCTCGCGTTTTATATCTATATATATAAAAATGAAAGTTTGTTTGTTTGTTTGTTTGTTTGTAGCGAATAGACTCCTAAACTGCCCAGCCGATTTTCATGAAAATTTGTGTATAGAGGTTTTTGGGTACGGAAAGAAATCGTGGCCCAAAAATTTTGCTCTAACGGACCGCCAAGTTGGAGCTGTGGTGCAATTATTCAAACTTCTTTGTTCTAAAATGAAAACGGTTTGACCGATTGACTTCAAATTTTGTATAGTGATGGTCTTTGAGAATTGAGTAGCCACTATTAACATTTTTGGAATTTGTTAACCCATGTCGGGCCGACGGTTGGTCAAAAAAAATTTTGGGTCCAAATTTTGTCCGATTTTACGAAATTCTGCTTTGGCTTAAAAGAAAGCCCCAAAAAAAATTTTGTTGAGTTCCATTAACCCATTGCGGCCCAACAGCTTTTTATAGGTTTTTTCAATACTTTACTCTAAATTCGAAACTGTTTGACCAATTGACTTCAAATTTTGTATACGTGATGCTCCTTGAGAATTGAGTTGACACTATCAAAATTTTTGGAATTTGTTAACCCATGTCGGGTCGACGGGTGGTCAAAAAAAATTTTGGGTCCAAATTTTGTCCGATTTTACGAAATTCTGCTTTGGCTTAAAAGAAAGCCCCAAAAAAAATTTTGGTAAGTTCCATTAACCCATTGCGGCCCAACAGCTTTTAATAGGTTTTTTCAATACTTTACTCTAAGTTCGAAACTGTTTGACCAATTGACTTCAAATTTTGTATACGTGATGGTCTTTGAGAATTGAGTAGACACTATTAACAGTTTTGGAATTTGTTAACCCATGTCGAGCCGACGGTTGGTCAAAAAAGATTTTGGGTCCAAACTTTGTCCGACTTTACGAAATTCTGCTTTGGCTTTCAAGAAAGCCCCAAAATAAATTTTGTTAAGTTCCATTAACCCATTGCGGTCCAACAGCTTTTTATAAAGTTTTTGGTTATTTTACTCTAAATTAGAAACGATTTGACCGGTTGACCTCAAATTTTATATGTGTGAAGCAACTTGAAAATGGAGTTAAGCCTGTTAACAGTCGGTCCTACGATTAGTCAAAAAAATTTTTTTGGAAGTAAATTACGTCAAATTTTGGAAAGTAGTTTGTACTGCTTTGAATTACAGAAAGTTTCAAAAATTACTAGAATAATCCTAGAAAAATCTTTTTAAAAAGATTGCTTTCATACATTTTAAAATTTACATGTGTAAACCGTGTGTAATTTTTGTGTTAACTTTTTGCAGTATTATTCAACCATTAAGAGACGCAGCAACGCGCACCGGGTATTAGCTAGTATATTATAAAAAACAAGGTAAAATGTAAAATTAATACAAAGGCAAAAAAATAAATCAATAAGCAAACCTCTGGAATTGTGCTTTAGAACAGTTGCATATATTTTTGTAATTTTGCTTACCCAAATTCATTAAGTTGGAAATATGCTTCATTATTCATAATTAAATTGTTCGGTAATATTTTGTAAAAAAAAGGCAGTAAATTTTAATGGCCATTGGGAAAGTGTATACTTAGGTCCGTTGCTCGTTCGTGTAATTTGTAAAAAAAAATATAAAAACGGAAAAGTTATTAAATTTTTAAACCCCAAGGTGACTTTTGGCCTATCTTGTATATTGATTATGAATGTTACAGAAAATTTTATTATCTGAATCCAACTAAAAATTTTTATTAGAACATTTGTTTAAAATATTTGACCACGATATTTAGCTAATTTTGGGAGGACCTCTTGCTGTAGCTTCTAAACGTGTGAGAATTCCATAGTTTTTAAATAAATTTTGTAAAATAACAGACGACTGCCTAAATAAAAATTTAAATACACTACTTCCAATAAATATAAGGAAAATGCACTTTAAAATTGATGTTTTTTTTAAAACCAATTATTAATCTTTTTAACTTTGTTTAACCTTATTTTACTTACGGGACCTTAATCATTCGCTCGTCAAAAAATAAAATTTTTTTTAAACAAAAAAAGTATGGAAAAGAGATCAAAACAAAGCAGAACTTCCTCTCTCTCTTATATCTATTTACTATAATTTGTATTGAAAAATCACCTTCAGAGGATAGGGTAAAAAGTATAAATGAAAATGTTAACAATATTTTTTTCAAACTTTTTTATTTCCTAGAGGAGAAAATTTTATCCTTTGTTTGTGCAATTAATTAGAAATAATCAAGGGTAGGGAAATGGGTTTTATCAATGTAAACCTACATTGTAGTCTTTATATTATATATTATGAAAGGTTATGCCTTATAGATCATGTTCTATGAAAAATAGGTATATGAATATGTATATGTCACTAAAACCATTTATTTTATAGTCTGTGTCATTAATAAATTGTGTTATGATTTTTATGGTTACACGTCAACAATATTTTTACTGAATTTTTGAAATTTCTTTTTATACCCGTATGACTATATTATAGTCAAAGGGTATAATAAATTTGCCATTACGGTTGTGACGCAGTAAGGAGGGGGGGTAGATATAGACTCAAGTGTATGGATCGGATCAGAATCGAAAAAAAAATAGATTTAGCTATGTATGTCCGTTCGTCTGTCCGTCCGTCCACACGATAACTCAAAAACTAAAAGAGCTAGGATCTAGAAATTTTCGCAAAATCGTTTTTTTTTTGCAATAGCCGTCATCGCTGTTTATATCCAGCCATTTTGGTCCATGGGTTCGGGTAGCTGCCATACAACTCCTATTTTTATATCAATATTACTCTCTACCTATTACAGCTGCGTGTCTGAAATTTTGCCAAAAGTAGTTTAGTTTTATGCCAAAGTTTATTCAAAATTTGGTTGGTCTACTGCAGTGGGTTCGAGTAGCTGCCATACAACTTCTTATTTTATATGAGCATTACTCTCCACCTAATGAATCTGGGTGTCTGAAATTTTGCCAAAAATAGTTTAGTGTAACGGCCAAAGTTTCTGCAAAATTTGGTTGGTCTGTTGTAGAGGGTTCGAGTAGCTGCCATACAACTTCTTCTTTTATATGAGTATTATTCCACAGTCCACTACACTTAATAAAGTTGTATATTTGAAATTTTGCCAAAAGTAATTAACCTGATGATATAATGTATATGTTACGGTCATACGTGTATCCCAGAGTTGACACAGTCTTCTCTACTACACTCTTCCTCGTTTTTTTATATAAATTATTTAAAAGTTTGGTACAAAATGACTTTTGATGTTGATAATTTTTAGCAACCATGTGATTCATATTAAACAAAGAAATTTGAACACTTCAGTGTATCCTATGTTTCTCCTAGTATTCTCACAGTTTTCATTGAAAAAGAGAAAAAGTTAATTAAGTTCTAGCACTAGTCAAGTGCAAGCAGTGACATACTGAAAAAACTAATCAGTAAAATTTAAATACCTGTTACTGGTACTTGAAAAAAATGTGAGCACAAGTAATTATACTTTTAATGGGAGTTACCAGCAATTTACCAATACTTTATAGTTATATGTACTTTGTCATTGGGTGTTGCATTTCAACAGTGAAAGGGCGTAAAGCAATTGAAGCAAGAAGCGTTGATAAAGGTCTTTCACCTTAAAGTATCTAAGCTTTTCAAACAAGTTTGGCACTTATTTGATTTTAATATATATGTTATATATTATTCATAGTCTTATTTCCAAATTTAAGCCTTATCTTTATTTCGTACCTAGTTTTAAGATTTTTGATATACTGTGTGTTTCCAACAGCACTTGGGAATATGTGTATTCAAACAAAAAAAAAATTGTGTCAAGGAGCTGGCGAGGAATTCACTTGACACTTTTTTCGATCATTTCTCGATTCCAAATGTTGAACAAATTGAGCAGTTCTTTTGAAGTTATGGATTTTAAATTTGAATTTTTGTTTTAATATAAAACTGTAAAATAGAAAGGTAAAAAAAATTGATGTAGAGTTGAATTGGAGAGCCTGAAAAGACCCCAAACTTCTGAAATAGTTTAAAATAAACACTCTCCCTAACATCTTCAATATTTTTTGTTTGATTTAATGCACCAAATCATTAAATGCAGTACACATCTTCGATTTGGAAATATTCTGAATATAATATAGAATACTAATTACAATGCTTCTTACTAAAATGTACAATATTGATTTTCATTGTAAAATTTTAAATTATCACAAAGTATTTTGGGTTTAATTAATATTATTCAAATTTACGTGGTATACATGCTGTCATAATATTTAATAATTATAAAAAATTTTCTTTGTTCAAGAAAACTAATAACTAAAAACTCTTTTGAAAATTAAAAATTTGTAGCAATAAAATGCAGTTTTATATGACGATTCAAAGTTTTAAGGGTATATATATATTGATATTGTAAAGAGGTGGGAAACAATGTAAAATCATGTTTATGAATTGGATTATAATCGAAAAGTAAATCGATCTAGCTATACGTGTCTGTCCGAGAACTCTAAAATTAAAGAAGTAAGGATTCTGAAATTTTCACAAATTCGTCTGTATATAAGTGCGGTTTTTTAATTCACTCAGTTTGCTCAACGAGTTCAAACAGTTGTCCCACAACTTCTAAATAAAGATAAATGTTTTTAAAATTTTGCGAAAATTATTTGAGTTATATAGCCTAACCTTCCACACAATTTGGTTAGTTCAGCGGGTTCGAGCAGCTGTCAAATAAATTCCGTTTTAAAATGCTATTAACTTATTAATTTAATGATGCCTTGGTTTTAGAATTTTGCAAAACCAGGAAATTATGTCTATATTGCGTTCAAGTGCGTATTCTAGAGTTGGCGCAGTCTACACTTCTTCTTTTTATTATAAATTTATTATTCACACAAACAATAACTCCAAATATTTAAATATTATTAATCAAACAAAAGTAATTAAAATTGGAGAGAAAACTAATTAAATTTTTGAAATTCATTTCTGACGTTCAAATTATATTATTATTATTTCAAATTCTTTTTTTATTTCATTTCGCGTACTACTTCCTCAAAATATTAATTTTATCAAAAACCAATGGCAATGATAATATTATAAAATATTCAAATCAAATAACTCAATTTTTAAATAAAATTATAATATGTCATTAAATCTAAAGTGTATTTCAACTTCAATGATTTAATAAACTTTTCTGAATTCTTTTTCTACGAACCGAAATGAAATATTTCATTAAAAAATTTCAATTAAAAAACTTAATAAAAATATTTAATAAATTTATTGATTTTTATCAATAATTTTTTAATTGCAATTCATTTTAAAATTGATTTTAATTAAAGTATAGCTAAAAGCTATTTTTTTTCAATAATTTTGATGGAAAATTTTTGGAAATTTGTTAAGTTGAATAAATTAAAATAATAAAGGTTTCCTAAAGTCAAGAATCGTCATTTGTTGGACTTGGGTAAGAAGCCATTACACATTTAAAATATTTTGCATATTTTTCAAATGAGTTAAATTTCTAGATTTTATTGAAGTAAACAAAAAAGTTTTAAGGACGAGCCTACATGTAGGAATTGTATTCCATTTTATTATAAAATAAATTGTGATCAAAAGTATTTTGAAAAATTTGAAAAATATGCAAAATATTTTAAATGTGTAATGGCTTCTTACCCAAGTCCAACAAAGTATCACTAACCAAATAATGAAATAAGCAATTGTTTGATAAGTGAATGTTTTTCTTTGATTTAAACTTTGAAAGATGTAATATAAAATACACTTCTGTTGCAACTAAAGCTATGATATGAGGGACAAGTGATTGGTATAAAAGGGCCTGTTTTACAGGCCATTTGAATATCACTTTACCACTGTACAAAATTTAAGATTCTGGTACAAAAGTACTTGTTACAAAATTTACCAATAAATAGATCTATATTAAAAAACTAATTTTTTTAATCTATAACTCAATTTAAAGTATTTCTGATTGATGTTCGAAATGGACAGACAGAAGCCTTTCAAATTTGATATGCATTAAAATTTACTTAAAATTTATTTATATGTTTTCCTGTAATTTTCCATTCTTTAAAAATGTTGTGTCATTTTATATTTTTTTAAAAGCTATTAAAAATGACTAGGAAAAACGATTAAGGGCTTTATAAAAAAAACTTATAAGGGTACATTTTAGAAAAAAGGATTTTATTTAAAAATTATTAATCATATTTTTTTAATTTTTATCATTATCCATTGTGCATTGAACTTTTTTTTAAAAATAAATATATTTGAAACTAAACTACGTTTAATGAATTTTAGCATTCCAAAATTATAAGTTAAATTTTTTCTTATAAAGTTTTATAGATTCTAAAGTTATAGAGATTATAGAATGAGGAATAAATAGGCCTCCTGCAGTTTTTATATGCTTTAACCCTTTAGCTTTGCTTAATTTTGATGTATGACACAAATGAAAGGTTTCAATCAACCATTTCAAATCCCACATTGATTTTACAAAAAAGTATAAAATGATGTCATGAAAAATTGTTCAAAACATTTATTTATTATTACAATTAGTACAATTCAAAATAATGTTTAGAAGAAGCAGTTGTAATTTTTTAAATTCGATCTACATTCAAATTCAACAGAAAATTTATCAGAAATCTGTGTTTTTTTGCCGGTTTTATCTTTTACCTGTATTTCATTACCCCTGTATATCAAGACCCTTTTAGCTATTTCATTTAAAATATGTTACTAAATCTTAAACTTACTAAATCCCCGATAAACAAATTATTGAAATCTTCATTCTGTATCGTAACTTAACCCCTATATATTTTTATTATATAATAATATTATCAAGAAAGCAAATAAAGGCAATGAAGCTCCTGCAACAAATGCCCTTTAAGCAAATGATTGGATTTGTGATTTCCTATCCGACTTTAAAACCTATTTTATTTTTTTAACTGAATAATATTATGAAATAAAGGCAAGTAAATCCAAAGTTAAATGAAAGAAAGCTACATAACAAAATTTTGCAGATTATAATTTCAATACTTTTTTTAGAATTCGGTACGAAATCCCTGGAAGATAAAATTGCCAAAGCCAAAACCCCCAGAGCCGATAACACTAATAAACAATAATCCAAAACCTTTACTTTGTAACCAACTTAAAAATCTCTTCAATTTAGAATAGTGAATAGATATAAAATAAATATTCTGGAAAAAGCGAAAGCCCCTGATTTTATTACGAACTATAACATCTCTTCTTATTCAGAATCTTCACATATACTTAAATACAACAAAATTTGCCCTTGGACATTTTGGTTTTGGGTATTTTGTCTTAATGTTCTTGAAAATTTTTGTTTTTTTTTTTTGCTCTTAGACATCTTGGTTTTTGGCGATTTTGTGCCGTTCACTTTTTCGTGTGACTCGTATAACAAAAAATCGAATATAATGTTAAACTTTCTAAACATATTAAATATCTCCTAAGAATTTTAAAGTTTTAGGTTTGAATTATTGGTTACTTTCGAAAAATTAGCTACTCGACCATTAAATGAAATTTCATTAAAAATACTATGTATGCTATGTATAATTGTATATTTTAAAATATTTTGGTTTTTAATGTTGTTTTTTATTTGTATTTCAGATGTGTTAGGAATAGTAATTCAGTTTAAAAGTTGTACTATAATTGGGATATAAAATGTTAACAACCTTTTCATATTTAAAATTTTTAATGTCACGAAAATTAATGGGGAATTATTTCCAATATGATTTCCTTTTGATTTTACAAACTCATACTAATTATAAACAAGATATACCCACCTATACTTTAATTTTAAAGTCATGGATTTCAAAATTTTATTATAAAAATATTTTATTTGCTTGATTTAACTTTAAATAAATCATTATTATTAGATAGATGATTTTCAAAAAACACTTCCTTATAAATTTTATATAATTAAATTCTTGTGTAAAATAAACGCTTGAACAAATTCAGAGGTTCAAAACATTAATAATATTATAAAATTAAATTAATTACTTTAATAAATTTTATATTCTGTGATATATACAGTTTTTTTGGATCAACATGACCGATTTTGAATTTTATGGTGTTTTTATTAAAATTAATTTGAACATTTCAACTTGAAATAACTAACCTTAAGCAACTATATTTCATTATAATTTTCATGTAGGTAATATATACTCTTTCGTTGGTTTGTTAACAATTTAATAGGCTGATCAATTCGACCAGGATCGTGAACTTAAAAAGCGAATTAGCACCAAATTTTGTGCTTTGGTTTTTTAAGTTAATTTTTAGAACAATTTCGTATTGTTCGGAAACTTGACGATTTATTACAGTTTGTAACTGTATTTCAGCGGAAAAAGCTTCTGTTAGTTGTCTGATATTTTTTTAACGTACGGTGGTCATTTTTTTTTTTATTTTAAACCATAAATGTTAATATTATCCATCGCATTGATAATGTTGAGGATAAGAAATGGAGGATATCTTTTACTTTTGATCGTAGTTTCCACCTGCTTCATCAATGAGACACTTAAACTGAAAGCACTTTTTACTAACCACATAACATCCTGTGATTATGTCTTCATGTCCTGTGATATTTCAATATTCCATAACTTGCGCAACGCTACAAATCTTACAATTCTAATTTTCATTTTAGTATAATTAAGATCCAACTTTGATGACTACTTTGCAGCAATTGGCTTTCCATTGCAATATGATTTTACACCTTTTCAAAATGATGCAAAATTAAATGTATATTTTTTTTTCTTGCAAACTTTTTTTAAAAAACCGTTCCAAGTTTGAATTGAGAAAAAAATCATTTTATTTTATCTAACAGTCATGGCGAAGTTCATAAAACGGTTAGGCGAACCACATGTTTTAATTTTTGAATAAATCCATTTCACATATTTACGCCATTATTCCAACCTTTTTGTTAAAATGTTAGATGTGAATTGAAATTTATAATTTCGGAAAAATGTTTCGAGTCAAGGACATTTTTCAAAAACAAGGACATTTTTCAAATTCAAGGACATTCTTCAAAAACAAGGACAATTTTCAAATTAAATCTGTCATTTACTTCATTCGTTTTATATTATTTTATTTAAAATAGTTGTCCAAGTTAAGTAATTAACCAACTTATAAACTTCCATTTACTGAAAATAATTCAGAATATTTTTTAAAAGAACGACCTTATATAATTTACAAAATTGAGGTAACTTTAAAAAACCAGCAAGCCAACTTTGTCTTTTTTACCACTTGAAATTTTTTGGCAAAAATTTTTGTTAGTAAAGTTTTAAATGACTGAAAATTTTCGAAATAATTACTTATTATTATTTAATTTAAAAACTTTTTGTTTTATTGATGATTTTAGATTGAGATGTAATAAATATTAAACTTCTACTAGTTAAATGAACAAATTATTTTAAGACTTGTTTTAAAAAACATCATTCTCATTTTAAATATATAATTTGTTAAATGTAGTTAAACTGTTTTGTATTAGACATTAAGCTTAATACAAGCTTTAGTTGAATGTACATTTAGAGTACTATCACTAGACTAGTAAACTTTAAAAATTTGTGTTAATTTATAATATTGCATCTCTAAAAAAAAATAACCAGTTATTAATGTTAAATTATTTGAGTAGTAAAAATTTGGGAGCCATGCTTTCTACTCGTAATTTCAGAAAACACGCAGATTTCAGGCTATGTTAGTTTTTTTTCTGCCTATTCTAATCGCCAACGCCTTGACTTAATTTTTTTCAAGCTAACTGAAAAATTCATGTTATTTTTAGCAAGCCGACTGAAAAAAGTACCCAATTTTACCATACATACAAATCGAGGCGTATGTGCTGGGCGTATAGGTCACGCACGCATGAAGTCTGGCTTTAAAATTTAGTTTATTAAAACTAATTCTAAAAAGCTGTACATAATTCAGTTCAAAGTTAGCTGAACGAACAAAATGCCAGCCGCTAAAAGGCATATGATTGTATAGAAAAGAGAGATTTAGATTAAACGAGTGCTAGCTTCATGTGGTGGAAACGAATTGGAGCAGTCCATTGTAGATTAACCAAAGCAGTCTGAAAGATATTTTGAGAACCTCAAAATATATTTTAGACTGATTCAATGCGGATTTCAAGTTTGACATGAATTTTCAAGAATTGTTGTGAACGTAAGTAATAAAAGGATGTTTCATGACAAAGGGTTGGATATTTTGATTGTATATCACAGTTAAAATAACTTTTTTTCTTCTTTCTTGTTTAAAAAAATTTATAATAATATCATTTTGCTTTAACATTACACTTTAGAAAATAAGTATTAAGTAACCATTGATAGGTAAACTACTAAAAAAATGTATTTTAATTTACTTAAACGAATAAATAAATTTTTTAATTTTCAATTTGTATAATTATTTCAAATCACGTATTTAAAATCATAATAGAAAGAAAAATGCATTGTGTACCTGTTTAGAATTTCCCAGCAAATTAATAAAATAACACGATCAATTTGAAAAAAAAAACTTAATTTAAATTTTTTTTTTACAATAAAACAAAACAAATTCTTCAGACAAAAAAATATTATTAAATACTTAAAAATACTGAACACGTAAACAAATAAAATAATTAAAAATATCTTGGAACCATCTGGAAATTCTTTCAACATTTAAAAATTAATATAGTAAGTATTCAAAAAAATGTATTTAACACTTAATATTTTAAGAATAAAAGTGTTTTTTAAATTTTAAATTTATTTGAAAAAACAAAAATTTTAAAACAATTTTAATTTTGATTATATCGATTATTTCAATTAATAATATACCAGTTAAATAAATATTTATATCCCCTTTTTTCTTTTTCAAGGTTAAATTCCAAAGTCAATTTATTTGAACCTATGTTTAATTGTATAAAACGATTCTAATTTTAAAGAAACTTTAGTATGAAGAGAAGCAAATATAATGTGTGCTAAATGATTTTCTTTTTCCCTATCCAGCCGATGGCGTAGTGGTTAGGACTTTGGCCTTTCAATTGAAGGGTCTCGGATTCAAACCCTGGTCGGATCACATCTAGTAAAGAAATTTATATTATAAAAGTTTATATCAAAATATAAAATATATACCTACCTCCAACACCTGAAAAGATAAAGAAATAAATAATATTCGCCTATGTATGTAATAAAAAAAAATTAATACACTTTTCTTTTATTTCAGGTTCAAGGTCATATAGCGCTTAGTTATTAGTGTTGCAGCGACATTTTGAACCAGTTTGATGGAAAATTATTATGTTCGGGAGATTGGGTATCATGAGTCAAGATTAACATACACAGAAAGCAATATGACTACATAAATGCCTACTCCAAATTATATTTGTACAAGAAAGTAAAAATCATAAGTTTTGATAATTTAATTGCCAAATTCAATTCGAGATCATTTTGTTTAAGGCATTTAACAATTTAAATTTTATTTTGTCAATATTCTTAATATAATAAGTTTGACGTAATTAGTCGAAATTTTATAAATTATATATTAAATTTCTCGAATAAATAAGTAAATATTATAACCATATATAGTGATATTATTCAATAATTTAAATTATTTTTATTTGTTAAGAGATATAACTTTTAAACAATATTTTTTTATTTTATTATTTAATATAGTAATCTTTATTTTAAAAAGAATTAACTTTGAATAATAAAATTTGTGCGCATCATTTTCTCAACAAATTGTTTTAAAACTTTTTTATTATATTTATTTTAAATTACAATTTTGGTCTATATTTTATTTAATCATAACTTTTAAAACGATTTGTTATATTTATATAATACTAGCTAATACCCGGTGCGCGTTGCTACGCCTCTCAATGGAGGTTTAATCGAAGTTGATGTTACTGCAAAAAGTTAACACAAAAATTACATATGGTGTAAATGTTAATTTTAAAATGTATGAAAGAAATTTTTTAAAACGATTTTTCTAGGATTATTCTAGTAATTTTTGAAACTTTCTGGAATTCAAAGCAGTACTAACTACTTTCCAAAATTGGACGTAATTTACTTCCAAAATGTTTTTTTTGGCCAATCCTCAAGTATACAAAATTTGGAGTCAACCGGTCAAACCGTTTGTAATTTAGAGTAAAGTAACGAATAAAACTATAAAAAGCTGTTGGGCCTCAATGGGTTAACGGAGATCAACAAAATTTTTTTTTAGGCTTTCTGTTTAGCCGAAGTAGTATTTCTCAAAATTGGACTATATTTGCTTCCAAAATTTTTTTTGACTAACCGTCGGGTCGGCATGGGTTAACAAATTCCAAATCAATTAATAGTACTATTCTCAATTCTCACAAATGAACACGTATACAAATTTTGAAGAAAATCGGCCGAACCCTTTATAATTTAGAGTAAAGTATTGAAAAAACCTATAAAGGGCTGTTCGACCGCAATGGTTCAATGGAACTCAACAAAATTTGTTTTGTTTTACCCAAAGCAGTATTTCGCAGAATCGAACAAAATTTGGACCCAAAATTTTTTTTGGTCAACCGTCGAGCCGACATGTGTTAACAAATTTCAAAAATGTTAATAGTGCCAACTCAATCTTTAAGGAGCATCACCTATAAAAAATTTGAAGAAAATATGTCAAACCGTTTCTAATTTAGAGTAAAGTAATGAAAAAACATATAAAAAGCATCAGAACCTATAAAGGGCATATATAAATGGGAACCTATATTTCACAGAAGAATTTTTTCTGCAGCCCCAAGTGTTACGGGGCTACAGCCCCCCAAAGTTGGAAAAAGCCCTATATTTAAATTGTTATAACAAGAGTTCTGTTAGATATATTTTCAATCTGAAAACGGCAAACGACAGCTGGTTTCATAAACTTTAAAAATTTTTAAAAGTCAAATGCGTAGGGCTGCCATACGGTACTAAAATTTTACATTACACAAAACTCAATTTTTGCAAAATTTTTGGCCACACATATCTTCTGAACGGTACAAGCAGAGCTCTTATAATTTTGGGAGAAGTTAGTACTCAGAAATTAGTAGGAGTCGGTTAACAAAATTTTTTTGTCAAGCCCTCTATTTAGGAGCTATAAGAGCTCGAAAATTTAAATTTTGCTATTTTTAAACACCAGTAACTTTACAGATTTTTTTTTTCCAAATTTTTTTTTAGTTATATACAAAATTCAAAGCTCTTTAATTATGTTTCAACATGTGTCAAAGGTTTTTCTGAATTTTGAAGGTTGACGAAGCTACAGCCCCTGAAAATTCCAAAAAAGCCCTATATTTAAATTAATATAACAAGAGTTCTGTTAGGTTTATTTTCAATCGAAAAACGGTAGAAGAGGGCTGTTTTTATAGGCTTCACAAAAATATGTTGCTCAAAAGTATAGGGTTACCATACGGTACTAAAATTTACCATTATGCAAAACTCAATTTTTGCAAAATTTTTGGCTCCACATATCTTTGAAACGGTTTAAGACTGGGTCTTGAGATCTTTTGGGAGACGTTAGATCCTCAAAAATTAGTAGGAGTCGGTTAACAAAATTTTTTTGTCAAGTCTCCTGTTTAGGAGCTATAAGGGCTCGAAAATTTAAATTTTTAAAAATTTAACATTTTAAGCTTTAATTTTTAACCTTAAATTTTTTATTTTCTGCATTTTAGGGGGCTAGTACTACTTTAATAAAAGTATATATTGAAAAAAATATTTTTTTTTATTTTATTTTATTTTACAACTGATTTCGCTCTACAAAGAATATCAACATTTGTATTAATATTTTATGGTATACATTTTATGTGATTGATTAAAATTTAAATTTTTATTACGCTCCATGCTAAAATCTTTTATGTATTATAATAAATAATTAAATGTCACTCAATAATAAAATACTTTTCTCAGATTAACCTCGAAACAGTTTTTTTAATTTAAATTTTTCCTTTTAATGAAATATTAAAAAAATTTAAAATTATTGGTATGAATTAACACGAGTAAATTTATATTTAATATTAAATGTATAATACAATTAAAATTTTTTATCTTAATTAATGCTGAATGCATAATAACATGCAATTTTTTTTTCAGTTTAATGAATAAATTTTTCAATATAATTAAATAGTTCGTTTGTTTCAGGTTCATTTTCATTGAAATAAGAAAAAGAATTTAAAAATTAATAATTAAAGGAAGCAAATTGTATTCTTTAAAATTATCGGATTATTATAAAATAATTTTTAAAAATTTCACCAAATGTAATAATAATAATATAAATTACTATAGACTTTTAAATAGGGCGGCTCCTATATAAAATAGAAAACAATAACAATTCAAACTACATTATGCAAGAAAAAAGGTTTATACAATCCATTTTGGATTTATTTTCACGTTTTTATGTTATATAATGTCAATTAAATATTTAATCAACATTCAATGAAAAATATTAAGAATTATGTCTATATACTTCAGATTTTTCTCATATTCAAAAATATACTCGGGAAAATTAATAAACGGGAAGTTTAAAATAATTATATTTTATTTCGTGGTATGAATTTGATTATAAACATTATTATTTAATGAGTTATACCATAAATTTATTTTCATAATAATTAATTAATTAAGATGTAATTTTTGTTGTATTATTTTTATTAACTGAAATTAATATTTTTTTTTTTAATATAATTAAAAAAATTTTAATTAATTAGTTTAATCAATAATGTGTTGACAAATGTTATGATGTAAAAAATAATAAGATAAATAGGTCAAGTAATTGAAAGCTGTGAAAAAAATGGGCAGAAATCAAATAACTGGCCCACAACAGAGTACGTAATAGAAGCTTTGTGGACGCCATATGTTTCTGAAACATAAAAAAAAAAAAAACTTCCAGGCTGTAATGATATTGAAACAATTAATTTGTAAATCTAAATTACATTGAATAAATTGCATAGTTACCTCGATGGTATAGTAGGTAAGCATTAAACGAATTAACCGAGGAAGTGCGACTTCGATTCTTTTATGGCTCGTAAAATATTTAACTGAAAAAAAACTCTTTACCAAAATTATTTTTTTTTTTCAAAACTTTTCACCAAATCTCAATTCTAAATCTCGATTCTGAACTGTCTTTGTCTACTAAGTGCAATCTCTTACCAAATCTTTAATCTAATATAATATCAAAAAAAGCAAAGCAGTTAATTTAATTAATTAATGATATTATGGTCTTATGAATAGACTCTAAATGAAAAATAACTTTAATAATTAAAAATTATTATATAATTCCATTAAATCATTAATATAATAACAATATGATGTTCCTTAGAAGATATTCTGATAATTTAATTCAATTAAAATTATTATATCTTAGGTATTTTATTACAAAAGGGATTGAATGACAGCGTACAAGAATAATTATCCATTTTTCTATATATTTTTATTAATTAATTTTAAATATTGAAAATATCCGAAGGGATTTATTTAAATTGCTATAAAATAATGGAATTCATTTGACAAGCTTGTAAAATAGAAGATTATTCGAATTTTTATCTGACAGTTAACATAATAAATCAATTTCATTAAAAACCGATTTCTTAGCCTAAAAAGAAATCAGTATACCAGTTTTTTAACAAAAACTGTATCTATAGATATTTTCTTTTTCTGAATATTTTTGTATTTATTTTCTGATTAAAACTATATCTGCTCCGATTTTTTCAATATACGTTTGTCATTTGAAAAAAAATAAGATTAAATAAATTTTTATAGTAATAAGAAACAGCCAAGTATTCGCTAATTATTTACATTATTTGTGTTTTAAAAAGTTTTTTAATTATATATTTAGGTACTTATTAAAATAAGGGAACTAATTACCTAATTTAATAAAACCAAATTAAAAAATTTTAAGTTTGAATATTGCTGGATAAAAGAACACTTTTTATATAATATAGGTTAATAATATTATCTCTTATCTCTTAATTATAGGTATACTATGTTATAGATTATAGAATACGCAGCAAATTTCATGAAAATGAAGGTAAAATAATTCAAATTTTTAGGAAATCTTAATTATTTTATCCTAAGCGTTCTTTATTTATGGGCTTTTTCTAAAATATAATATAACACCTATAAGTATGCAAATTATTGGTAATAAATAAAAAACTTATATGTTGTCAGTTAATCAACCTAGATCGTAAATATTTTTTACGTTATTAAATCGAATCAATTTGTGCAAAAAGCATTTACATATATTTTACTTAAATGTTCCCATAAGAGGATTGTACTCTGCATTTCTCAACTAATATTTCATTTAAGAATTATTGGATTAGCATTCAATCATTAACCCTAAACCTCGTAACATATTTTTCTCGTAACTTCTTAACAGGCTACATATTAAATGTGAAAGTAATTTATAGTTTTTTAAATTTAATATTTTCATTAATCTTATTAATCGAAAATAATTTGTTAATATATATTTGTTTTTTAATTTTAGTTTAATAGATTAATTAATAAATTTTTTTTATAGTGTTAAAAAATATAAGAAAATAACAGAAATATTTAAAAAAAATTAAAAAATTTTATTTCATTTGTCATACTAAAAAAAAAAATTTAACATATATGTATACATTTACAAAAAAATATTAAATATTCAAAAACAAAAATAAAATATAAATAAGACAAAAATAAAAATATAAAATTATTATAAATTGTTACTTGCTATGAAAATTATAACTGTTTTATTATAAATTATGAAAATCTGTTGAAAATAAAATAATTCAAGATAAATATCTAATATTCTCTTTTACATTCCTCACAAATGCGAGTGGATTATGAATGTTCATTACATACACTTTTATGGCATGAATCGCACGTTTGTTTTTGCATTCTATTTGTTTTGTATAAATAGCAATTCCGCCGCTTTGGAGATGGTTTCCTTCGGCCGGTAGGTTCAGGTTGGGTATTTCGTACTGTTATAAGTTCCAACACATTTGAGGAAACTAATTTTGAAGTTGCGTGGAGTTCAGATACTTCCAAGCGTTCTTGTATTTTCGGATGAACTAAATTTTCTCCCAGAGCTCTAAGAAAAAGGTTTCTCTTATTACTCTTTTTTTCATTCCAAAAAGGAAAATTTTTGTACCAAATAACATATGCAGCTATATTTGCTACATCCAATATATTCTAAAAAAATATAATGGCCATCGGTTAGTTTTTCTTTTAATCATATATTCATGAACCATCTGGTCCATAGTATCAACTCCTCCTTTCGTTTCATTATAATATTTATTAATTTCTGAAATTGGGTTCCCATAATCTTCAATCAATATATTATCAGAAAAGTGCATAGTAGACATAAAAATTACTACTTTTCGTTTTTTTGGGACATGTGATGCAATAGTAATTTTCTTTTGGAATCCAAATAAAGTTGTTCCTGATTTTCTCAATTTATTTGGAAGGAATTCATTTAGAATACACGCTTTATTTTTTCTTAGAATACCCACTAGTGTTAATCCATTACAAAGCAAATTTTGTGCTAAATTTAGACTTGTAAAATAATTATCCATTGTTATATTTCGAGAACTTCCAAAATATGGTTCACATAAAGTTTCTACTACTTTTTGTCCTAAAAACACTGCTCTTGTATTCCCTTCTTTTCCTAAATATGGTATTCCATTTAGCGGATAAGCGGTTTTAGAATCACAAAGCCACAATATTTTGATACCATATTTATCCGGTTTCCTAGGCATATATTGAATGAATGGACAGCAGCAGCGGCATGGCATAAGTTGCTCATCCACGGTTAAATTTTCTGATGGTAAGTAATATTTTCCAAAATGTTTGTTGATTCTTTCCCATATATATATTACGTATTGGTGCTAATTTGTCTTTTTTACGACGTTCACTTCTGGTACTTTTTTCATCAAACCTTATAAAGCGTAAAATTTCCTCAAAACGTGTGAGTCCCATAGTAGCTTTGAAAATTGATGGTCCGTATAAAGGATCCCAGAAACTCCTATAACATGAATTATTAGACTTTATATGTCCGGCAGATATTAGCAAACCAAAAAATGCATGTACTAAATCTAAATTTTTCGAATTTCGCTATTAATTTTATTATATCATTGCAAATTTCATCTGTAACATATAATTTGAAGCAATCGATTGGATCATTTACTACATATCCTGGTGGAAGAATAATTTTATTTGTAGCACCTTTTATTATATTTTGACGTCCAGTCCTAAATTGATTAAATGGCATCCTGGCGCATTTACTTCCATCTTTTGAAATTAAATCACTCAAGTGAGTTTCATTTTGTATCTCAATTTCCGTGTCCGTGGATATTTTATCTTTCAGTTCTGAAGCATCAAATATATGCTCCTCTTCAGAAACACTAAAATTTTGATGTAATTCTTCATCAAAGAAATTCACATCCTCATCTTCGTTTGAATTCAATAAAGCGGCAATTTCTGATTCAAATAATTTACGTTTTGTCATATTGCAAACAATTTACAAACAATAAATTTATCTAATACGCAAATATGTTATGAAATAATACCAATGAACTTCACTTTAGAAAATAGTTTTAATAACTACTTACACGAAAATGCAAATATTTTGAATGATTAAAACAAAAAAGTACATACATAGCCTACTAGGCTATGTTAAGAAGATTTTATGTTAGAAATTTAAAATATTTTTAAAAATAGTAGAAAAAAACAAAAATAACGTTTTCTTATGTTTTTTTTGACAGTCTTTATTTCAAAAATAGATTAATTAAAGATTTTTTTAGGTTTTTATAAGTTTTCGGATGATTTTTTGAAATATATAAAAAATTCATAGCCTGATAGGCTATGTTAAGAGGTTTAGGGTTAAAATGATTTTGGTTAAAATATCGTTCAAAGGTTTAATAGATAACAGGACTCGCAGTTCCAAATATAAAAAAGCTCCTTGCATTATACCTTACAATCCATTAAAACCTTGACAAATTAATTAAAAATGTTAATGATTCTCAAATTCAATAACTCTTCGCTTCAAAGTTCAACTTTAATATTTAGTTCAACTGGGTGTTAAATTAGATGCTATAATTTGGATAGATCTTTTCATACTTTTAAATATATTCAAATATTATATTTAAAGATAGATAGATAGATAGATAGATCTTTTCATACTTTTAGATATATTCAAATATTATATTTAAAGAACTCTAGAGTGGTGTTATTCAACAGTAAAAATTTCCAAAAACTTGTTCAGTTATATGTGAAATTATGCATGAAGAGCAAGAATTTTAAAAAGTAAATAAAAACTTTGGATAAATCTCATATGATATTATCTAAATACATGTGAGGTGTGGTTAGAAAAGTAAAAAATATATGAAATTTTCTATAAATCTTAAGAACAAGTGAATCTTTTTGAACATTATAAATCTTCTAATTGTTAGACCGTAGAACACAGTATGGAAGATAGTAAATAATAGGACTCATGAGACTAATTCAAAATCAACTAATATTTACTTCATGGTAAAACTCTTTTTCAGAAATTTTTAGTCTATTTCTGGTTTTAATTTTATCTCCTTTGGTAACTTAAAGTTTGCTGTCCTAGATGGAAAAATTGACTTGTTAAAACGTTGGAAAACTTGAAATTACCTTGGGAGCAATAATTTTTCTCCCATTTTTTTAAAGAACTCTGTTTTAACATCTTGTTGCATAATGCTTTATGGTAACGAAAATCTGTTTAACTTCTGACTTTTCACAGGCCTTTAAATAGTTTTTCACTTGACAATAATTTAAAATCTTATATAGTGCATTTTGATTTTATAATAAAGGATTTAATTCTGGTGATAGTAGATTGTGTTAACATTTAATTTAAATTGAGAATATATTTTCGTTGGTATAACCATATATTAGAAGGAAGATATTATATAAATATGTGTAACTTTAATATTACAGTTCTTATTCAAATTATTAGTAGGTACTGTGAAAAGTTTTTTAATTTGTTAAAAATTTGACTTGTAAATTTTTGAAAAAAAGGAAAAAAAGAAAAATGGACTAAAGAAAATTTGAAAAACACAGTTAAGGTATCTGAGTGATGCGACATCCAATCAGAAGTTTTAGTTTAATACTTTAATTGAAGGCGTATTGCAAATTAGAAGACTGCACATCTAATAATTAGTGACAGTATAGTTTAATAACTTTTAACATTACTTTAAAATCAAATAATTCGATAGAACTTATGATCGTTTGGTAAAGTTTGTTCTAATACGAATTTTGAGGCATTATGTTTTTTTTAAATGCGAGACAAAGAGAGTTGTGAAACCACCTATTGGAGCTGTGCATAGTTCCTATACGACTTTAACACATCAAAATAACAACCTTTTTTAAAACAGACTTTAGGAACGGATCTGTGATACAAATATACGGGATATATGTAGGATATATATATAGGCTACATATATCCTTGGTCAAGGATAGGGATGTGAAAGAATTTTTGGAAATCGGATTTGGGCATTGTAGGATTCTGGAATTACGGGATATAAGGAAAATTAGATGGGATTTTAGAAACAGATGTTTTCTTAAACCTTTTTATTTAGTACACATATGAATAACCTACTTTAGGGAACACATTCGACGGGATATGATTCCATATACGTGATAAGCATATGACATATGGATTTTAATAAACTTCGTTGTACCACCTGGTTAGTTCAGCTGTGTAGGGATGGACATTTTCCTTCTCTACCGTTGAAAATTTTAAAAAGGGAAATCACATTTGTTTTAAAACATTTAATTCATAAAGAAATAGTTTCGGCTTTGTATCTATCTACAGCAAAGAGATGGAATTTATCGATGTGAAAATTTAAATTTTAAATATTCCTTTTAAGTTCGAATGACATTTTAATAACTTTGAAAGCTACTGTAATTTCTTGTATAACATATTATTCTTTATCTAATATTCTTATCACATTCTGTAAACATTTTTGGAACGAATGTTCGTATCGTGGATTAAGTGCTTCCTTGTGGCCAAATGAGATTCTTCTCAGTTCTCAGGGGCCATCGAGAAATATAATGTTTTCTAAACAAAATTGTTTTGATACAATATTTAGGTTTGTACAATTTAAAAAATTTTTTTCTCCTGCGGTTTCTTATACAAATTTCAGTATACTTTTTATAATATTATTCAAATCAAGTTGACGTGTTGTATAATATAAATACTTAATAACTATAATGACTTATGTAATATCTGCTGTTATGTTTATAAGGTAAGGTTTAATTGGTACAAAAAAATGATCTTGTATGTATTTCTGCTGAAAGCGAATTCGCCTCAAGATATATTTCTATTAATTTTGCATTATTTATTTCAAAGCTTCGGTAAAAATATTTATTTTTGTAATTTTTTATTTGAAATTAATTTGACTCAAAGAAAAATATTTTTATTATATAACTATTATATACACGTATATAATTTTTTTTCCTGTAGGAAATAGGTGGAATTCCGCTTTAAAGAAAAATAGATAAAAAGTAGAAGCGAATTGGATAAAAGAATAATATTTTTGCCTATTTATAAGAAAAGAAATTCCTTAGAAATTTGGAATTTGTTTCTCGGAGTAATTATATTCTTATAACACCCGCGGATTTACGTCTCAATACGCTTTCTCCAAACTATTGTAATATCAATAGTACCTAGCAGTTTTTTTTACTTACACTTTTCGAAAATATAAAATTACAGTACTATTTGTCGAACTAAAATTTTACCCGAACTTAAAAATTTATGAAAACCAAAAAATTTTTAGGAGCTCCATTTCTTCAGGATCAGAAGTTATACTGACATGATTTAAAAATGGTACAATCCGATTTTATAATAGAACTTTAATATAAGCTGAAAATGCGGTTTAAGAAGTTCGGTTTCCTATATTTTCAAAACTCCAAAAATGTGTATGGACAGTTTTAGAAAAAGCCAAGAACAGTGTGCATCTCATAATTTCGATTATCAAATTCATTAAATATTTAAATATCTTAAAATTTTCAATTAATAATTTGGATATTCGAAACAAAAAGTCAAACTTATAATCCCATACATATTTTCTTTCAGAAAAAAAAGTATGAAATTATTTTTCAATTTACTTTTATGAATAAGTTTATTTAAGATTTGTTAAGTAATTATTATTTTATCAGATTTGTTTTACATAGAAATATAAACATTTATTTAATAAGATATAATTTACTCCGACTTTTTCTTTTCTAGTTATTAGTATTATTTATTCAAGGTTCAATTTAATGTAAAAAACGTTAAATATTATTAGTTAAAATCTAATATTATTTACTTTCGTATTGTATTTTAAATTAATTTGATGTTTAATTGATGGTTAATGTTGAGGAAAATGAACATGGGAATGAAGATGATTCTGAACAAGAATCCCTAAAAATAATACTTCATAACTCCATATGAAAGGCTTATGAAGTATGAACAGCTTTGTGTAAATATTTTGAAGTTTTTTTGAGAAAAATTTTATGCTAAAAATATACCATTTTACTGGTTTAATTACGTTTTATACCCGCATGACTATAAGCCAAAGGTATAATAAATTTTCCATTACTTTAGATATAAACTTAAAGGTATGGATCGGAAAATAAATCGATTCAGCTATTTATGTCTGTCCGCACGATAACTCAATAAATAAAGGAGCTAGAATCTTGAAATTTTCACAAATTAGTTTTTATGCAATAGCCGTTATCGCTATTGAAATCCAGCCATTTTGATCCCCGGGCTTGAGTACCTGCCATATAACTTCTTTTTTTATATGAGCATATTACTCTATACCCATTGAAGCTGGATGTCTGAAATTTTACCAAAAATATTTTATTTTTATGGCCTTAGTTATGCGCTTAATTTCGTTCGGGGAACAATATTTTATCCAATATTTACCATCTCTAATTGTAAAACCCCAAAAATCCCTAAATCCAAATTTCCAAAATCCTTCTATATAGCTAACCTCAACCCCAAAGTGTACATTTCCTTAATACGTCTTGTCGCAACTTAATTGAAAAAGAAGTACCTATTATTAAAGTTTCACACTTCGCTCCACTGCTCCTCATAAAGTTTGGAAATAGATATAATTAAATGTTCACAGAACTTTAATTTTGAGCTGTAGAATAGTTTTTGTACTTAAAATTTTATTAAATATAGAACGAATTAATTATTGTGTAATATAAAATATATTTTACAATAATTTAATATGCTAAAAAATGGAAAAAAATGATTGATTAGAAACTGGCAATAATCTGGATTATGTAAAACTTGATAATCTGTTTTTCGAAGTAAAACTGATTATCTTCTTTTGACATTATTTTTAATCCTTTCACAAGTTCAATCATAAAATATTGTATAATTATTGAACCTCAGTTAACTGCCATGAACAAAATATTTTAGTTCCCCAAATTTTATTAAAAAATTTGTCATTTTTTTCTGACAGTTTTTTAATTAAAAAAAAAAATCTTGTATCATTATTGAAGATCCTTTTTCTTCGAAAAAGTTTAAAGAAAAGTCACCTATTAGAAGACATTTTAAAAATCAAGTATAAAAATTCAAGTTATGCTCACTGACGTTATACATAGGAACCAAAACCAAGGTTATTTCAATGCTCACATTTGGGAGCGATATTTTGGAATATTTGACTCATGTTCTTAACAGAAGCCAAGCTTCATTTTAAGTTTAACGGTGACTTTAGTTGAAGATTTTTGAACAATATAGTTGTCGTGACTGGTGATTTATATGGTATAAAACCTAGGTAACAATGTTATTCTTAGCCATTTGCTTCGATATGTTGAACTTTGAAGATGTGGTTCAATTAATTATTATAAATTTTTTAAGCAGTAAGTTAATTAAAAACTACGAATATTGTTAAAAGAATGTCAAACTCAAAGAAATGTCTACAAATTTGTATTCTAAATTTAATATAAATACACATATTATAAATACTTGAAATTTTCAAAAAATTTTGAAAAAATGTGCCTATAGTTTCATTTTGTCCGTCCATCTGTCCGTATGTTTACAAAACTCTTTGTACGTTTGAAATAGAGTGAAGAAATTTTACCTACGAGTAGTTATTGAAAAAAAAAATTTCCTGGGAAACTTTTTTCTGGAGCCCTGTAGATTTTTTTGGATCTAGAGCTCTTCAAAATCAGAAAACAACCTTTGTTTAACCAGTTATAAAAAGAGTTCTATAAGGTATATTTTCAATCTGATGATAAAAGACAACTTATTTCATAATCTTTATAAATTTTTTAAAAGAAAACGTATAAAATCACCGTACTGTACAAAAATATCTCGTTATTCAAAACTCAATTTTTACAGAAATTTTGATTCCTCATTTCTTCTGAACGGCTTAAGCTAGAAACCTGGACTTTTGGATAAAGTTAAATCCTTAGAAATTAGTAAGGGTGAATTTTTTTGTGACGCAGCTAAACAAGCTGTTAGAGGTTAAAAATTAAAATTTTTCTATTTATAAGGACTTAGTAACTTGAGTACCCGTTCAAATTTGTTTTTAGTAATGTACAAAATTTAATTCCCCAGTTTATATTTGTACATGTTTTAAAAGTTTTTTTCTAATTTTAAATGGGTTCCCTAAAATTGAAGACAGTTCCTTAGTTTTAATCTTTTTGGCCTCGATAAAAAACTTCTAATGAAAATTTTGTGAAAGTCATAATTATGTTTCTAGAACCTAAAAATTTGGGGGGAGGGGGGGGAGTTAGGGTTAAACAATCACAAGTTTACTTAGTAAAAATTTTCGAATTTTCCCAGCTGAAAGGCAATTTAAGGACTGACAAATTTATCTTTTTTATAATGCAATAACTTAGGCATCAATGTATTTATTTCCAAAATAAACGTTAACATTGAAGCTCCAACATTATATTTCGATAAAATACTCAGTATGAAACACTATTTTGAAAATGAAAACACTGGAATAAAATGTTTTTGTTTTTTTCATAACTTGTTTTGAAAACATGTTACATTTTTGGGTGTACTAATTATACCCGTGCATACATATATGACATCGGGTATATTAAAATTGCTCCTCCGTTTGTGACGCATCGATCTAGACGAGCTAGATATAGTGTCAAGGGTACGTATCGGCTCAGAATCGAAAAATGAGTCGATCTAGCTATGTGTGTCTGTCCGTCCGTCCGTCTGTGTGTCAGCACGATAACTCAAAAACTAAAAGAGCTACAGTTTTGAAATTTTCACAAAATATTTTTCAATCAATTTCTAGGTTCCCTATTTTTTTTGGTTAAGATCGGACCAAAACTTCGGGTAGCTCTCGAACAACTAACTTTTTTAACTCCAATATTTTCATATAAAAATTTGAAATTTTGTTTATTATTTTGCTTAAGTTTAATATATTCGTGAATTAAAAATTAATTATAAGAGATAAAATTGAAAAATTAAAGCTAGAGTTTTGAAATTCACACAAAACATTTGTTGGACATTTTTGAGGTTCCCTATTCTTTTTGGTTAAGACCAGACCAAGGTTTCGGGGAGCTGCCACACAACTTATTTAAACCAATATGAATTTCTTCAAAAGTAATTATACCAGGAAGACGAAAATTACACACGGTTAGTTATATAATGAATCTAGCACTTATATGAAGTTTCAAAATGTTACGGCTCCATTTTCGAGGGGCTGCCATACAACTTCTTTGCATCAATATGAATTTTTTGGAAACTGATTATACTACGAGGATGAAAATTACACACTGTTAGTTATATAATGAATCGAGCACTTATATGAAGTTTCAAAATGTTTCGGCTCCTTTTCGGGGGGCTGCCATACAACTCCTTTGCACCAATATGAATTTCTTTAAAATTAATTATACTACGAGGATGAAAATTATACACGATTAGTTATATAATGAATCGAGCACTTATATGGAATTTCAAAATGTTACGGCCCCATTTTCGGGCAGCTGCCATGCCAAGTTGTAAATTCGATAACTGTGAATCTAATGAAACTACGAGGTTATAATTAAAACTGGGCAGGTAAAGTAATAGGGCACGTTAGTTGGCAAAGTTGGACATCACCCGGACCAACTTTTAGGGTTTTTTTTTGTTTCTAAACAAAAATTATGGTACCTATAATGAATTAAAAATTTAATTTTTTTTTTTTTTGTTATTTTTTTTAAGCAAAACTTATAAGTTATATTTTATATTTATTTTTGTGTAATTTATAATAGCATAAGGGAAATAAATAACGGTTAGTGGGTATGCACGGGTATCTAAAAGTTGACAAGGGCAACTATAATCTTCCTCGTTTATCTTGCATTTGAGATTTTCTAAAAACACAATCATAAGTTTAAGTTTAAATATTTCGCAAATAATATCTTGATCATAATTTTGTGTAATAATTTGAGTTTCTATAAAATAAATTTTCATGGTTTCCCACTTTATTATAATATTCAAAGTTATTAATTACATCATATAGTTATTAATTACATTTTTTGTATTGTACAATATAATATATACCAATATGGCTTATGTCTGTAGACTTATGTTTTCTTTAATAATAATTAAAATAATATTAAAATATTACGATATATATATATACTATTTATGTATATGTATGGATATACAAAAACTTGGTTTTATTATTTTTTTATGTTGTTTCTTTTTCACTTTTTAATTATGTTGTATTTTTTTACCAGATGCTTATTAATTGAATTTACTTAACATATAAAACCCCTTATTACTAAGCTTAAGGGAAAAATTTAAAGGGATCATTGTAATAGCAGTATGTAACAAAACAAAAACATTTCAAATAATTAAAAAACTAATTCTAGAGCTATTGTCTTCAGTGTAGAGCTAAGTGCAAATTCTTAAATTTAAAAGAATTAGTTTGGCTTAGTAAAACACATCAGTTCCATATTATATGGGCATTATTTGCACTAATCAATTTTCGCTAATCAAATTTCACTAATCACTTTTCACTATTACTTGATAAGTAAGTATCTTTAAGTTGTCAACACTTTATTAAATTATAATCAAATTTAACTTATCAATTGTAATAGTTATTCGATTATTTAATTAGTTTAAAAACTTAAAAAACTATTTTATTTTAAAAAGTTCTACAGGAAAACTGAAAAACAAAAGTAGAGTAAATGTACGGGAAAACTAAACAGGCTTTCATATATATCAGAAAGATGGATAATTTTTGAAAAGTTCCCAGAGGAAAACTTGGCATAAGTGTATGTCGATAATATTAATATTTCAGCTTAAAATTCCTCTATGTTCTAATTAAAACAATAAATAATCTAACCAAATTGTGTCATCACACAATGAATAATGTATTAGACCTTGTCATCACGACCCTTCTTCTATTTCGATACTTCCTGAACTATCTGAACAAATCTGACAGGCGGACAGATGATAAGTAATTTTCTAGGCTATTATGAACTCTAAATAATTTTTGCGTATGAAAAATTAACAAATTTTAAATCAGATTTTTATTCTTTTTTACCATGTTTGAAATTATAAAAAAAAAAAAAACAAAAATACTATAATTTATTATATTTTCGTGTAAAATGTTTTATTTTTGTTCTGTTTAACTTTTCAGAGGAAGTTATTATTCCTTTTTTTATTTTAATTTCCCTTTTATTCCTTTATATAACATTAATATGTAAATACATAATATAATGTTATTATAGTATAAGAACATGTAATTACTTTAATTGTACTCTAGTGCAGATGATGGGTGAACGATCAGATCTGTCTTCGCTTAAGGTAAAAAGTGTAATAATAAATTTTAATTATAATTATGTATAAATAATTATTTTTATAAAGAAAAGATGAAAATCAAAAAAAAAAATTGATAAACTTTAATGATTTAATTGTTAACTTGACTTATTATTATTAAATTATTAATGAGGATTTTTGAATTTTTTTTCTAATTTAATCGAATAAAAATATTTCTACATCGTATGATTTCATTGATAAAAATAGATAGTGATTTTCAAATTCATTTTAAATGTTTTATTAAGAGAATTATTAAGAGAATATATATTTGAATACAGTTATTCAATATGAATTTTCGAAAAATTTTGGTTAATCTTTGAATAGACTAAGTGCACAAGCTTTTTCAAAAAAAAAAATCAATTATCATGTGTAAACACTTAATTATTTTTACTTGTACTTTTATTTTCCAACCACCTTTACTAAAAATTTTTCCTGGTGATAAGTAATTGTTAACTATCAAGTAATGGTACTGGTAACTGAAATAATACTTGAATTTTACAGAATGATGTAATTAGATTAAAAATGAAAGAATAGTAATACCTAGTTATTATACCCGTATGACTATAGGCCAAAAGGGCGTACTAAATTTATCATTACGTTTGTGACGCAAAGAAGGAGGAGGGTTAGTGTAGTATCAAAGGTATGGATCTGATCACAATCGAAAAGTATATTGATCTAGCTATGTATATCCGTCGGTCACCAAGATAACTCAAAAAATAAAAGAGCTAGGATTTTGAAATTTACATATCGATCGTTAAAAACTAAGTAACATATTTATAATTTTACACAGGATCGTTTTGAAAGTTTGACAACTCGCAAAAAAGGATGCGTGCAAGTTAGAAGATTGTGCCAAAGGTTTTTTGATTTTTAGGTTTTTTTCTTTAAAAACTACTTGTGTAAGCTTTTAACTTTAAAAACAAATTTAATAAAATCTAAGTTTTTTACAGGAGGGTCTGCATAATTTGTGCACTTAGCATTTTTGCATATATTATTTGTAGTACAAAAATTCTAAGTAAGCACTTAGCATTGTTGTATTTGATTAGTTTATAAATTTTGTGGTGCTTCTAAGTGCCGTAAAGTGCTAAGTGCCGTACTTAGCATGTTTGCGTTTAATCAGTATTGGGAGCCCTGCTTGGGGGCTGAGACCGTTTATAAGGCCTTAATATAAATTCCAGCGATGTACCATCACGTGGGGTATCATTGAAAAGGTATTGGCCAGCCATATTGAGGGTGATGTTTCCTGGTCACACTACTTGGATGCTGTGGGAGTTCTTAGCCCCTTACTATAAAAATCGGCGATATACTATCATGTGGGGTTTTATTAAAAAGATCTTGGCGACCTATGTTTGGGTGTGATGTAGTTTTTAGGTCCATACTATAAGCGTCAGCGATAAAAATATTTTTTAAAATGCCATCTGATGAAATCAATGTTTGAACGAATGCAAGCACGTATATTAGAGGCTTAATTTCAAACCACTTAGCTAGCATTTTGTTGTCAAATGCCTTAAAATTACATTGGCTTGTTGATTTGTTTAACCAGAAGCTGTGAGAAAAAAGTCACCACTATGAGACAAAAGTCCCATAAAAAATGTTAAAAGTCCCATGGTACTACTGTCCCATATATATATTTTTGTTTATTATTAATTCAAATATATTTTATTTACTTAAAATGTTTAATTTTTAGTTTTGCCTTTGTTTAAGCCTATAGATATAAGAAAGGATTCCAAATTTTAAAACAGCAAGCGATGGAAAACTTAACAATTAAGTTGATTTTTTTCATAATTTTTTGAATATTTCGAAAGGCAGTGGATATAAAACGTAAAGCAAATGTTATTAATAGAATTAGTTTATTTTAAATTAGTAAAAACTTATACCTTCCATATTAAAAGGCTTTTAATTAAGATTCTTTATATAAATCCAAAAGTGATTCCATCACCAATTCATTTATTTAAAATCGAATTATTAATCAGATATTAAATGTTTTGAAAATTAAAAATTATACCCAAGAATTTAAAAGAATTTCCAAATTTAAACTGATTAAATATATTACAAAAAAAAAAAAAAAAACCATAATAAAGTATTTCTTTAAGAAAATTTTATTAGTATAGAGTTTTAATTTAATATTAAAAAAATTATTTAATAATTACCTTAGGGTTTTTTAATTAAACAGATTAATTTTATGATATTAATATTACAAATTTTTAAATATACAAATTAATAATATAATAACTTTATTATAATAAAAAAATTATATTACAGTTAATTAATTATTTTTCATTTCCTTTTTCCCAACTTAAAATTTTGTTTTTCCCTTTCTTTTTCCTTTATGGTTTTTATTTCAAATATTTTTTGGGTTTTGTGTATGAAATTTGTATGTGTATTTGGTATTAATTCATGAATGTATAATTTAAAATTAAAATTGAAATATTGTATATATATATTTATCTATAAATAATTCAAAAGGACAATAAAGTATGTAAGTGTTTATTAATGTCAAGGATAATAAATAAAATAATTTAAATCAAATTGTTAAAAATTATTTAAATTTAACTACTAGATGTCATAAAAAAAGTTTGTTTTAATGGTAATTTTTTGAAAGTTGGTAATTTCTAGAATTAGTTTAAGCTTTGATATCTGACCGATAGGTCAATGGTAAAAGGGGCGGCTTTCCAATCGAAAAGTCTCGGGTTCAAACCCTTGTAGAATCATATCTAATAAAAAAATATAGTGTATATTATAATAGTTCAATATGAAGTTCAAATGCTAAATAGGTAAAAGATTATTAAAACATCAGGCAATATTTACTATTGTCTGGTACTACAAATAAATAAATAAATAAATTTAAGCTCATATTGTGATAACAAATAATAAATACTGTCTTTGTATTAATTTTAAAACAAAATAACCAAAAACCAAAACCAAAAAAAACCAATCAGTCATTTATCGAATTCGTATGTTCGGGAACATGATAGTTTGAGAACTGATAATTTCAGAACGCATTTTGAATTTCTAGATAAATTTTAAGTTTAAATGTATTCGACTAAAGAACTTTAGCTAAAAATGTTATATATGCCTACCTCATAAACACATGATAATATTTTTTTGTTATTGGGGAATTTTTTAAAATTATAAAAGGAAATTAAATTTTCTGGTTGAATAAAGATGAGTGAAAATGAAATGATTCCTCAAATCATATACTTCCGTTTTCAAATATATGATGTCATGTTTAAAAATTGAATATTGTAAAAGTTACTTACATTGAAAAATTTAAGTATAATTAATTTTAAATTACGAAATAATTAAAGAGGAAGTATGAGTATCCATAGTAAATATTGCATTAACCCATTTTCTACGACTGTATTATATATATGCAGCAAAAGAGGCGCCACATATTCAGTTGCTTAGACTAAGCTGTTTGTAAAATATTTAACTTTAATCATGCCAAAATAAAATTTGAAAATGTATAAATAATACTACTGTATCGTAATACTAATTTGTCATCATTAAAGTGTCATTTTTTGACCACTTAAAAGTATTATTATTCTTTTCTTTAAAAAAGATTGTTAGTAATTAAAATAATTATGATGTTTATACCGGAGATTATTTTTTCAGGAGTTGTTGTCAACTAACGCCTAAGATGACTTCTCCTAAAATGGAATTTCAACAATACTTAGTGAGTTCAAGTTCATTGTGGAATGTTAAGAATAAATTAAGGAAATAAATAAAAGCCAATTTATTTTTATATTTTATTTGAAGTTGAGATTATAACAAGTAAAGAAACAGTCAGTCGGTGCAACCGACTTCGAAATACCCTACACCTATTTGGTTCAAATTTAATGACATATCCATAAGTCTTTTTAACGCCATAAAAGCTGTTATTAATTTGATTGTAAGACATAGCTAACCAAATTAACTTTATAATACTAAAAACATTTTCTAATTACACTATCTCTTAAAAAATATTACAAATTCCTACTAATTTATTTATTTAAAAATATTAAAAAACAAAAAAACTTGTTATAAATGAAAATATATTTATTCCAATTCAATTACAAAATGAAAAAATTTTAGTTATTAAATTTTGTGATAAAAAGCTAATCAAAGCATAATATATTTAATAACCCAAATTTTTCAAAATTGCAATTATTTTAAATGGCTAGTTAATATACCTAATAGAAAAGCTTATACGCAAAATATGTAATAAATGTATTTCTAAAATACAATTACAAATTTACACCTTTTCATATAATTCATTTAAATATAAAAATAAATTTTACATAAATGCAGCAAGTATCTTTGAACATAGCTGAACCACTACAATTAAGTCTAAATTTCGGGGACACATAGGAAATAGGAAATATATTCTTTGGCTTCGAAATTATACTCGTTCGGCCTCAAATCGATCAAAAGCTTCTAGAATCCGAACTCATTGACCAAACTCGACCAGAACCAATTCCAATGGTACTTTCATTACTAGTAACCTAGAGTTTAAATTTCATCAAAATAGCGGCATTATTTTTTGAGTTATGGTGTTTTTAAGATATATGTTTGTTAGCCCTTGAACTTTTCAAGGGTTCCAGAACCCGAAATTATGGTACGATTTCGCCCATATGCAGTCCCCGTCACACTTTCAATACTAGTTAACCCTGGTACACAATTGGAACGTTCTATCTTAATTTTAAGTTACTAGTTTTATTAATTTCGATGATAAACTTTTACACATTGGGGGGTCTAAGAAAGGTACAAAATTAGAGGGACACGCAGGAAATAGTAAAGAACACCCATGTGCCAAATTTGAAGCTTCTACATTTGTTTCAAGTTACAATCTTTATTAATTTCGAAAATATGTTTTAAGGTCCTTGGAACTGAGTGGCTGGTCCACACCCACTACTCCAATTGGGATCAAATTTCAAGGACACTAAGGAAATCGAAAGCGACAACCTGAAACCAAATTTGGAGGTTCTATCTTCATTGGTTTCGGAATTATGCTAGTTTGGCCTGAATTCGATCAAAAAGTTATAAGTTCCGAACCCATTGTCCAATCCTCACCGTACGCAATCGCCGCCGTAGTTTTATTACCAATAATCTACAGCACAAATTTCATGAAGAAAGCGTCATTAGTTGTTGAGTTATCGTGATTATTTATATATGATCGTTAGCCCTTCGATCGATTAAAAGGTCCAGAATCCGAACCAATGGGCCGATTTCGCCCATATGCAATCCCCGCCGTACTCTCAGTCCTAGTAACCTCCAGTTAAAATTTCATCAAGGTAGCTCCATTATTTTTTGAGTTATCGTGCCTACGGACGGACATGGCTATATCGACTCAGGAGGTCATGTTGATCATAAATATATATACTTTTCCATATCTAGCTCGCTTTCTTTAGGTGGTTACAAACACCATACCAAAGTTAATACACCCTTTTACCTATTCTATAGGTGTAGGGTATAAAAAAGGTTGAAAACTAAACATTTATATAGGTATTACTCAACTTTTCGCTTTGTAGCAACTCTTTTAATTGGCTGTAAATAATTATATTTAAATACACATATTTATTTTTAAAATTTGTAAAATTTAAATGTGCTTACAATCAATGTGACTTATAGATTTAAGAAAAGTGACACCTTTATTTGTGAACCGACGTTTTTAGAACGGCCTTGAAAAAGGTAAAAATGGATAAGTGAAGTTGAACTATTCTACTAGAATGACATTTAATTTTGGTAATACTCAAGATAATACATGAGAATATTAAGAAAAATGATATTTTTTCACCTACACATTCAAACCTCGAGCAAAATACTAAACCATATTACCTATACAACAAGTGTTCTGTAAGAAAAATTTTAAATTTTTACCTAAGCAATTTATATTAAATTAAATATCTCTAAACTTAAATTTAGTACATTTCTTTACGTTCCTCTCCCAATTATTTGAATAATAAATTAGTTCTCTTGTATATGAAATATTGTATATATATATTTATCTATAAATAATTCAAAAGGACAATAAAGTATGTAAGTGTTTATTAATGTCAAGGATAATAAATAAAATAATTTAAATCAAATTGTTAAAAATTATTTAAATTTAACTACTAGATGTCATAAAAAAAGTTTGTTTTAATGGTAATTTTTTGAAAGTTGGTAATTTCTAGAATTAGTTTAAGCTTTGATATCTGACCGATAGGTCAATGGTAAAAGGGGCGGCTTTCCAATCGAAAAGTCTCGGGTTCAAACCCTTGTAGAATCATATCTAATAAAAAAATATAGTGTATATTATAATAGTTCAATATGAAGTTCAAATGCTAAATAGGTAAAAGATTATTAAAACATCAGGCAATATTTACTATTGTCTGGTACTACAAATAAATAAATAAATAAATTTAAGCTCATATTGTGATAACAAATAATAAATACTGTCTTTGTATTAATTTTAAAACAAAATAACCAAAAACCAAAACCAAAAAAAACCAATCAGTCATTTATCGAATTCGTATGTTCGGGAACATGATAGTTTGAGAACTGATAATTTCAGAACGCATTTTGAATTTCTAGATAAATTTTAAGTTTAAATGTATTCGACTAAAGAACTTTAGCTAAAAATGTTATATATGCCTACCTCATAAACACATGATAATATTTTTTTGTTATTGGGGAATTTTTTAAAATTATAAAAGGAAATTAAATTTTCTGGTTGAATAAAGATGAGTGAAAATGAAATGATTCCTCAAATCATATACTTCCGTTTTCAAATATATGATGTCATGTTTAAAAATTGAATATTGTAAAAGTTACTTACATTGAAAAATTTAAGTATAATTAATTTTAAAATACGAAATAATTAAAGAGGAAGTATGAGTATCCATAGTAAATATTGCATTAACCCATTTTCTACGACTGTATTATATATATGCAGCAAAAGAGGCGCCACATATTCAGTTGCTTAGACTAAGCTGTTTGTAAAATATTTAACTTTAATCATGCCAAAATAAAATTTGAAAATGTATAAATAATACTACTGTATCGTAATACTAATTTGTCATCATTAAAGTGTCATTTTTTGACCACTTAAAAGTATTATTATTCTTTTCTTTAAAAAAGATTGTTAGTAATTAAAATAATTATGATGTTTATACCGGAGATTATTTTTTCAGGAGTTGTTGTCAACTAACGCCTAAGATGACTTCTCCTAAAATGGAATTTCAACAATACTTAGTGAGTTCAAGTTCATTGTGGAATGTTAAGAATAAATTAAGGAAATAAATAAAAGCCAATTTATTTTTATATTTTATTTGAAGTTGAGATTATAACAAGTAAAGAAACAGTCAGTCGGTGCAACCGACTTCGAAATACCCTACACCTATTTGGTTCAAATTTAATGACATATCCATAAGTCTTTTTAACGCCATAAAAGCTGTTATTAATTTGATTGTAAGACATAGCTAACCAAATTAACTTTATAATACTAAAAACATTTTCTAATTACACTATCTCTTAAAAAATATTACAAATTCCTACTAATTTATTTATTTAAAAATATTAAAAAACAAAAAAACTTGTTATAAATGAAAATATATTTATTCCAATTCAATTACAAAATGAAAAAATTTTAGTTATTAAATTTTGTGATAAAAAGCTAATCAAAGCATAATATATTTAATAACCCAAATTTTTCAAAATTGCAATTATTTTAAATGGCTAGTTAATATACCTAATAGAAAAGCTTATACGCAAAATATGTAATAAATGTATTTCTAAAATACAATTACAAATTTACACCTTTTCATATAATTCATTTAAATATAAAAATAAATTTTACATAAATGCAGCAAGTATCTTTGAACATAGCTGAACCACTACAATTAAGTCTAAATTTCGGGGACACATAGGAAATAGGAAATATATTCTTTGGCTTCGAAATTATACTCGTTCGGCCTCAAATCGATCAAAAGCTTCTAGAATCCGAACTCATTGACCAAACTCGACCAGAACCAATTCCAATGGTACTTTCATTACTAGTAACCTAGAGTTTAAATTTCATCAAAATAGCGGCATTATTTTTTGAGTTATGGTGTTTTTAAGATATATGTTTGTTAGCCCTTGAACTTTTCAAGGGTTCCAGAACCCGAAATTATGGTACGATTTCGCCCATATGCAGTCCCCGTCACACTTTCAATACTAGTTAACCCTGGTACACAATTGGAACGTTCTATCTTAATTTTAAGTTACTAGTTTTATTAATTTCGATGATAAACTTTTACACATTGGGGGGTCTAAGAAAGGTACAAAATTAGAGGGACACGCAGGAAATAGTAAAGAACACCCATGTGCCAAATTTGAAGCTTCTACATTTGTTTCAAGTTACAATCTTTATTAATTTCGAAAATATGTTTTAAGGTCCTTGGAACTGAGTGGCTGGTCCACACCCACTACTCCAATTGGGATCAAATTTCAAGGACACTAAGGAAATCGAAAGCGACAACCTGAAACCAAATTTGGAGGTTCTATCTTCATTGGTTTCGGAATTATGCTAGTTTGGCCTGAATTCGATCAAAAAGTTATAAGTTCCGAACCCATTGTCCAATCCTCACCGTACGCAATCGCCGCCGTAGTTTTATTACCAATAATCTACAGCACAAATTTCATGAAGAAAGCGTCATTAGTTGTTGAGTTATCGTGATTATTTATATATGATCGTTAGCCCTTCGATCGATTAAAAGGTCCAGAATCCGAACCAATGGGCCGATTTCGCCCATATGCAATCCCCGCCGTACTCTCAGTCCTAGTAACCTCCAGTTAAAATTTCATCAAGGTAGCTCCATTATTTTTTGAGTTATCGTGCCTACGGACGGACATGGCTATATCGACTCAGGAGGTCATGTTGATCATAAATATATATACTTTTCCATATCTAGCTCGCTTTCTTTAGGTGGTTACAAACACCATACCAAAGTTAATACACCCTTTTACCTATTCTATAGGTGTAGGGTATAAAAAAGGTTGAAAACTAAACATTTATATAGGTATTACTCAACTTTTCGCTTTGTAGCAACTCTTTTAATTGGCTGTAAATAATTATATTTAAATACACATATTTATTTTTAAAATTTGTAAAATTTAAATGTGCTTACAATCAATGTGACTTATAGATTTAAGAAAAGTGACACCTTTATTTGTGAACCGACGTTTTTAGAACGGCCTTGAAAAAGGTAAAAATGGATAAGTGAAGTTGAACTATTCTACTAGAATGACATTTAATTTTGGTAATACTCAAGATAATACATGAGAATATTAAGAAAAATGATATTTTTTCACCTACACATTCAAACCTCGAGCAAAATACTAAACCATATTACCTATACAACAAGTGTTCTGTAAGAAAAATTTTAAATTTTTACCTAAGCAATTTATATTAAATTAAATATCTCTAAACTTAAATTTAGTACATTTCTTTACGTTCCTCTCCCAATTATTTGAATAATAAATTAGTTCTCTTGTATATCTCTGCTCTCTGTACTTTGTTCTGATAAAGTGTATTTGTAGTATAATATGATATTTATGCATTTTATTATAATAAAAAAATTTTACCGTTACCGTAATATTTTCTTAAAAATTATTTATTTTAGAGCCGAAATATCTAAGCAAAAATTAAAGGTAATAAAATTTTCTTTTATTTATTTATGATGTTTGAATGTTTCAACTTTTCCAAAGTTTTCTCATTTCAGAAATCATACCAACCTGTGTATATTTTCCATTTTTATTTTGAAGTTTTGCTCTTGGGAACGTCGACATCCTCCTAGTATTCAATTATTTATATTTTGAGACGAAAGTATATTTAGATATTTAATGTTATAAATATTCTAATAAGAATCTCATTATTGTTTGATGTAGACATTTTAATATATATTATCATTTATTTAGTTTTATTTGTGTCCTAGAACTTCAGGTAGAGAAACTTTAAAGATACAATGGTAATATAATAAAAAAATAATAATATTATTGACACAATTTTTAACTCATCGTGTTGAATAATATTAAGAGAAATTTGGAAGTCCTATTTGGGAAGAATAATTAAATTTATGAAATGTTTTGGAGTTTTGGAGTTGGATTCAACATCAGGGTATTCGCTTTTTCCAGAATATTTATAAATCTATTTGTAAAAGGCAGAGTCAATCATTTTGAATATTCCTATTTTTATATGGAAACACTGGCTACGCATAGAAGTTATACCTATCAGGTAATGAGTATCAGATAATGGTACTAACAACTGTAACTTAAGTACTATTTTATTCCGTATTGTCGAGTGATAAAAGTCTCTTTAATTTATTAACATATGGTGCCGTAGGATATTTTAATTTATCGTTATATTAAGCTGAATTTTTTCAAACATCTTGATCCATTATTTCTTTCAAACGGTTTGTGTTAGAGCTTAAAATTTTGAGAAGAGTAAGGTGCTTGGATATAATTATGAGTTTTCAGATAACTTTTTAAAACAGCGAACTTGCGAACTTTGCAACGGAAAATTATGAGACGAACAGATGCTTCCAAAAATATCACTTAGAACAGATGCACAAGGGTTTAGTAAAAGAACTTTTTAGGTAACATTAATGTATATTTTTTAAATTGGTATTATTATATAGGTACTTTTAATTGAACTTGCCTGTGTCTATGGCTTTATTTTTCATTCTGTGAGTTAGTGATACATTTATATTAGAAATCTGTGGTTCAGTGGTTAGCAAAGTGGCTTAGAGTGTAAGTAGATCTGAGTTCGATCCTCCTTTAAAGACAAAAATTTTTTTTTTTTTTTTTTTAAATTCAACAGAAATAACAAAAAAAATGACATATAAAATTAATTTATTTGTATAGTTTCTTTAAAAATTTGTAACTTTAAGAACTAAAATAGGTACTTCACTTTTATAATATAAAAACATAGACCAAATAATTATATAGGCGATCAGTTTCATATAAAAAATTTTTAGGATTTTTTTTAAGTCAGCCCCGTACATTTTTGGTTCATTAATTTGAAATTTATACAAGTAGGTACATAAATAAAAAAAAAAATTAGATGGAAATTAAAAAAAAATTTCACTAAGAAGCGAATTTGAACCCGATCTCAACATTTTATAAAATACGAAACATGCAAAAAGTAAAATACGTAACTTATTCATCTTCAAATTTTTAAAATGCAACAAAAATTTATCAGTCATTTGTTGTTGTTTCTTACTGAAACTGTTTCTTATACCAGCAAATATAAAATATAAAAGTAAATTGCTGGATTAATTTTAAGAAAAAGAAGAACTATCTTTCGTTTCAGCAATTTAATTTTATATTTTATATTAATACACTTTTAAATGCAAAAGATCTGCCATCAATTTTTGGTTAGTGAAAATTTTAAAAATTTTAAGCTTAAAAGTTTTCAAACATTAAAAGAACTGTTTCTTATACCAGCAATTTATTTTTAAACTGACACAGTAACAAATTCCCAAGATCTACCTTAAATTATTTATTTTCTACATTTTAGGGGGCTAGTACTACTTTAATAAAAGTATAAATTGAAAAAATATTTTTTTTTTTTTTTATTTTATTTTAACAATAAATTGTTATAAGTGGAACTTCTTATAAAAAATTTAATTAAATAAAATTAATTTATTTAATAAATATAAAATTTATATATATTTTTTTTAATAATTAAAAATTACTTAAATGCCTTTCTTTTAAAAAAAATTCCAGAAAAAAATTAATAAGTAGCCATTGACCTAATTATTACTGACTTTAATAAGAACAAAAAATTTTCAGTGAAAATTTAAGATCAACAAAAATAAATTTTAATATTAATTTATAGAGTCAATGTTATGCAGAGCAAATACCAGCAGCAGTAATTTTGAAGCGAATTTTTTTTTTAATTTTCGTATAAAAAATTTTCTTTGAAAATTTTTTAACGTGTGCAGAACATATTTTTTTTTACCATTAAATTTCTTAAATAAAGCAGCACTCAATGGAAAGCTTAAAGTTCGATTACAATTGCTAAAAATATAGCTTTTCAAGTTTGGATCTTAATTTTAATTCCAGGTTGTTTGTTCAAATTTCCTGTTTACACAAAAACGATAGAGCTTTCCAAAGACCTTGTTATTATTATTTTTCATGAGATTTTACAGAAAAAAAGCCAAGTCCCGAACAAATATAAATGATGGGGAAAAAAAATTCCGAATGTTACAAAATTTTGAAAAGCAGAATCCTTAAATCCTACAGTTGGTGCAATTGAATTTCAGAGCAAAAAGAATTCGGTAAGATTTTAGAGTTGGTTTCAAAATCAGGGTTTCAATAATATTTTTAACAGGGTTTGGGGGTGGCGGCCCTCATTTTAAGAATTTTATTGGTGAAATGTGTATTTAAGCAAAAATAAATACTGTTTATGGAATTATTTTTTATCGAGATGTTCTATTGTACGGAATTTTGTTATTATCGGGATTTTATTTAAAGTTTTTTTTTTCCATTTGATATGTGACATTTTACTCTCATATATTTTAGAGTCTTATTCTCAAAAAGAATTAGTAATTACATTTGATATTACTTAACACACTTGATTGGATTGACATTATGAATTTTCCCGAACTTACCTACACACTTTTATATGGAATACATTGTTCTTGTTCCTAATTGGGCGATCTTCGAATTCGTAAAACTTAGCTTGAATTCGTAGTTTCATGTGAAATAGGGTTTGAGTTCAAGCTCTCAAGTTTATGAATTCGACCAGACCAAGTATCTATGTTAAAGCTTTATGTGATATACTAAATATAATAACTTAAAACTTGATTTTCAATATTCTAACATAATATTAAAAGTAGATCAATAATAACATAATACATGGTCGAATGCATAAAAACGAAATTGAACTCAAATCTTATTCTTTCAAAGAAAACTACGAGTTCAAATCTAATCTTGATTTGGAAAGATGAGTTTTGAGTTCAAGTTCAGTTTTATGCATTCGAGCCATTGTTATTAGTATGAAACATAATTATTTACATTAATATTAATAACCATGTACGTATATATAAAAATTTATTGTTATTATATTGTACTATGTCGAGCACAAATATGTACACATGTATAATATAAGTAGATATGTTAACATTTCATACAATACTAAATTATAAAATAAATTTCTATAAATAAAAATCTATTGTTTTTTTTAGCACATTTTCAAAAAATTTTGTAAAAATGTGCCTATATAGCTTCACTTTGTCCGTCCGTCCGTCCGTCCGGCCGTCCGTCCGTATGTTTACAAAAATTTTTACACCGTTTGAAATAGAGTAAAGAAATTTTAACCATGGGTAGTTTTTGCAAAAAAAATAATTTCGTAGAATTTTTTTCTGTAGTCCTACCTGTTATGGAACTACAGCCCCCCAAAGTTGGAAAAAGCCCTATATTTAAATTGTTATAACAAGAGTTCTGTTAGATATATTTTCAAACTGAAAACGGCAAACGATAGCTGGTTCCATAACCTTTATAAATGTATAAAAGGCAAATGTTTAGGGTTGCCATACGGTACTAAAATTTAACATTACACAAAACTCAATTTTTGCAAAATTTTTGCCCACACATATCTTCTGAACGGTTCAAGCTGGGGTCTTGAAATTTTGGGAGAAGTTAGATACTCAAAAATTAGTAGGAGTCGGTTAACAAAATTTTTTTGTTAAGACCCCTGTTTAGGAGCTATAAGGGCTCGAAAATTAAAATTTTTCTATTTTTAAGCACCTGTAACTTGAATACCTGTCCAATTTTTTTTTTATTAGTATATAAAATTGTTCAAACATTATATTTTAACATATGTTAAAGGTTTTTCTTAAATTTAAAAGCGGTTCCATAAATTGAAGAAAGTGTCTCTCAGTTTTACCCATTTTTGTTTAGATTGTATAATTCTAAGTAAAATTTCAAATTTTTGTGGAATTCACAATTTAATTGCTAGAACCTAAAAAAATGCCGGGGACCGGGGGGGTGGGGTTGGAGTTATTTGAAGTTAGATCCATGAAAAACTTGGCAACCTTCCCCATTGAAGGGCTATAACAACTTTAAAATAAAAACTTTACTGTTAGCAGTAAATTTTATAAGTAAGCAGTAACTATTTCCAAGTAAATATTTCCAAAGTTAAACTCAGTATGTAGTACAATAAAAATTTGAAAATGTGCTTTTTTAAAAACCCTAGGTTTTTTTTCAACACTAATTTCAGCTTCCTTTCTGGCTTCCTTTAAAAAGGGTGGACAAAATATAAATTAAATAAATTTTTTTTTTTATTTATAAACAAATAAAAGAGAGAATAAATGTCAAATCCATTATTACACATTATTTTTTAATTGAGTTTCTTCCCATTTTATCTTTTATTTTTTTATTATTTGGTTTGGTCTGCTCTATTTAAAGACACAATAGAAACACAATCTCTTTCAAAAATAGAGAAATTTAAGTGTCTCTTTTATTTGTCATTTATATGTATTATATAGTACTATATATATTTTATATTTATTGATTCAATTCTGGGCTGTGACAATCAAAATAACTGTATAATTCCTTTGAAAAAATTCAATTCAATGGAACTCATTTAAAATAACTGTAAGAGACATCATTTAACCAAAAATCAGTTAAAATACTATAAATTTAAGGATTTTAAAATTGATAATTTTATAAAAATAAATAAGAACAAGTGAGGAAAAAAAGCCACGGGTTTTTAAAAAGCACATTTTCAAAATATAGACTGTTTCTTACTGAGTATTTTATCATTTATTTTTATAAAAATACATATATTTTTTTACCTAGAATTTTATTATCTAACCAAAAATGGTTAAACTAAGAGAAAATTTCTTCAAATAAAAGAGACCCTTTCAAATTTAAGAAAAACCTTTAACACATGTTGAATATAATGCTGCAGCTGTAAATTTTGTATAATTGTAAATAAAAATTTGAACATGTATTCAAGTTACAGGTGTTTAAAAATAGCAAAATTTCAATTTTCGAGCCCTTATAGCTCCTAAACAGGGGGCGTGACAAAAAAATTTTGTCAACCGACTCCTACTAATTTTGGAGGACTTAACTTCTCCCAAAATTTCAAGACCCTTGCTTGAACCGTTTAGAAGATATGTAAAAAATTGTGTTTTGCATAATTGTAAATTTTAGTACCCTATGGCAACCCTAAACATTTGCCTTTTAAAAATTTATAAAGTTAAACCAGTTATCTTTTGCCGCTTTTAGATTGAAAATACACCTAACAGAACTGTTGTTATATTTTCTTGTTATAGGGCTTTTTCCAACTTTGGGGGGCTGTAGCTCCGTAAAGGGTGGGGCTACAAAAAAAATTGTGGTTAAAATTTTTTTACTCTATTTCAAACGGTGTAAAAGTTTTGTAAACATACGGACGGACAGACGGACGGACGGACAGAGTGAAGCTATATAGGTAAGTTTTTACAAAATTTTTTGAAAATCTGCTAAAAATGATGAGGTGGAAGCGGATATAAAAATTCATTTTCTTCGAAAAATTAATGAAAAGAACCGACTTTGTGACAATATAAAAATTTTGTGTAGGTAGTTAGTTACAATATCATCATTAAAATTTTAAGATGATGTAAAATTTTAAAGTTTTAAAATAAATTACATTTAGAAAGGAAGAGCTGGACTCTATTATACCAACTAGCTATCACTAATCGAATACATATTATTAATTTTTTGATAGGAAAGTTTTTTTTACTTCATATAATCAGATTTTATAGGGTGGTTGCCGACTACGTCTCAGCTTAACTTAGCTTTGAGTATTATATTCTACGTTTTTCTATAATAAACTGTGTAAATTCATTCGGTTCAGGCTTTGCACGTAAAAACAACATTATCCTTATCCATCTACTTATGTAGGTCAGGGTTTGTGATCTGCATTAAAAATATTTAGGAGACAAAAGATGGTGCAAATATAGTTTTTGAATAAAGGTATGCTGGTAAATTCGTAAAAAGCTTATACATACGAGTATTTATCTGGTATTAAATTTTTGATAAATTTAAGATGATGTGAATTTTTTGCATAATTTTTGAAATTTTAAAATTTTTGAATAATTTGTAAATAGAAGTTTTGACGCTTCTATGTTTATGTGACCTTCTAAGTGGGTCTTATGTTTTATGGCATATTTTTTTATTTCATCGCTAACAATAGGAATTCCTAGATCCCTATGTAAGTCGGAATTTCGTACGTACCAGGGAGCACTCACCATGTTACGTAGCACTTTGCTTTGAAATGTTTGAATTCTCTGAATATGTGTTCGTTTGGCACACCCCCAAAGTTGTACGCCATACAACCAGATAGGCTTAATTATTTGGTTATATAACAAAATTTTGTACTCTATTGGCAATTTAGATTTTCGACCTAGGAGCCAATACATTACTCTATATTTTTGTTCTAATTCTATTCTTTTCTTTTTGACATGTTCTTTCCATTTTAGCTTGACATCTAATGTCATTCCTAGGTATTTTGCCTTGTTTTCATGAAAAATATCTACCCCATTTAATTGTACGGCTGGGGGATTTTGAATAGGTTTATTTGTAAAATTTACTTGCACTGATTTCAGTTGATTTAGTTTAATTTTCCATCTTTTGGTCCAAAGATATAATTTATCACTTACTTTTTGTAGTTTATTTGTAGCCTCGCCGACATTTGATCCTGCTGCCATTAATGCAGTATCGTAAGCAAAAGTCGCTACAGTTATTTCTTGAAATTGGGGCAAGTCACTAGTATACAGCAAGTATAATATTGGACCCAAGATACTTCCTTGAGGCACACCCGCTTTAATTTCTCTCAGTGTAGAGTACTCTTCATCCTGTTTAATTCTAAACAGTCTATCAGTTAAGTATGATGAGAGTATATCTACCTATTTTTTAGGTAATAGTTGCTGCAACTTATAAATTAAGCCTTCGTGCCAAACTTTATCAAATGCTTGTGCTACGTCTAGAAATATTGTAGAGCATATTTGTTTTTCTTCTAGAACTTTCTCAATTATATCAGTAATTCTATGTACTTGGTCAACAGTAGAGTGTTTTTCTCTAAGACCAAATTGATATTTTGGAATTAGTTTTCTATTTTCTATTATAGGTTTCAACCTTTTTAATAACAGTTTCTCAAAGAGTTTTGACATAATTGGTAACAGAGAGATAGGTCTATAAGACTTTGTTTCGTTTGGAGGCTTTCCTGGCTTAAGTATCATAATTATTTCTGCCACCTTCCAAACGTTAGGTACATAATTTAACCTTAACATAGCATTCATTATATATGTTAACATTGTTATCCCTTTTTTCTGCAGTAATTAGATCGAAACCTGGTGCTTTTTTTGACTTCAGAACTTTAATTTCTTCAACCATTTCTATATGAGTAATTAGTTCAATGGCATTTTCTTCTCTTCTGAAATCATTTTCAATGTAGAGGTCTGACTCTATTTCATTGGGCCGAAAAATTTCTTCCAGGTGATCTGCGAATGTTTCGGCTTTTTCTTTATTATTTTTTGCCCATTTACCATCCATTTTCCGAATTGGTGGGACTGGCACTACAGGTTTTTTCAAACTCTTTGTTGCTTTCCACAAAGAGTAATTTCTTTCTTTGTTAGCTGATAAATTCTCAACATATTTTTCATATGATTTGTTTTTTATTTCAAGAATTCTTCTTTTAAGATTCTGCGTTATTCTATTCAACACAGTTTTATCAGCTGGGTCACGTGTTTCATGCCATCTTCGTCTAGCTCTTCTCTTTAGTTTACTCGCATTTAATATATCTCTAGGATAATTAGGTCCTGCTGTCATGTATTTACATTCTTTTGTATTATTCCATGCAGCATTTTGGACAATTTTATTAAGATTTTCAATTGCTAAATCTATTTCATCTTTAGTTGTTATTTTAACCCTTAAATTTATATTATTTTCTATCTCTTGTTTAAAGTTGAACCAATTTGTTGATTTATTAACAAGTGTAGGCTTATTTTGTTTCTTAACAATTTTTTCATGCAGGTTTAGTACGACAGCCGAATGGTCTGAGTCTAAATCCTCATTATTTTCTAGGCTAATAAAATTTGGAGATATTTTTTTTGTTATGAAAAAATCCAGTAGATCAGGAGTTTTATTTGTATCAGTAGGCCAATAAGTTGGTTCGCCTGTAGAATGAAAATAGCAACCCAACTCTCTAATAGCTTTCCTTAGCTCTCTTCCTCTTGTTGAGGTAAGTCTTGAACCCCAATCGATATGTTTGGCATTGTAGTCACCTCCTAGGATGAACCTATCCCCAAGTCGGTTCAAGAGGTCTTTAAGGATCATATTCTTTAAATTATATTTAGGAGGGCAATATAAAGCCCCAATGTTTAAATCCTGTTTAAGGGACTTAACACGTATTACTGAAAGTTGAAATTCATCAGTTTCTATTTTAAACTCTTCGTGATGTAGTAAAGAGTTTTTCACCAAAATTGCACTACCTCCTCGCGGTTTATTACTAGGGTGTGTCGCATTATAACATGTGAAACCTATTATTTTTAGTTTTGACTGTCTTGTCATATGAGTTTCTGATAGGAGACACACATCAATGTTTTTAGTTTTTAGAAATAGCTCTAATGCTAGTTTTTTATTTAGTACGCCGTTTACGTTCCATGTAGCAATACTAATTTTATTTTGGGCCATTATTTAGAAATTTTTTCGGAGTACCACTATAGCTTTTGCTAGAATTGTTTTCCAAATTAGTTATTCTTTTAGAGATATCATTCATTGAATTTAACAAATTTTGCATCATCTGCATTAAAATGTTATTATTATCAGCTTTAGTGTTAGGTTTATGAATGCTATTTGTACTTTGAGTTATATTCCTAACGTTAGTGCGTTTTATTATTTTTTCAGCTGATTTTTCTAATGCTACATTGTTCTTTTTTGTTGCACTAATAGGTTCTTTTGCTCTATTTTGTGATACTTGAGCATACGATAAACCGTCGATGACCCTGCTAGCATTTAAGCTTTTAGATTTAGGGTTAGGTGAATTCGACGCACCTTCTTTGGTATGTTTTGGATTACTTTTCTTTTTTCTCTTTTGTAATTCTTTTGCAACTACGCACCCCCTATAGTTTGCAGGGTGTGCCTCAAGGCAGTTAGCACACTTCGGCGTAACCTTTTTGTCTTTGTCACAATTCGTTGATATATGTGACCCTGCACATTTTACACATTTGGCTAGACGCTGGCAAAATTTTTGTGTGTGACAATATCTTTGACATTTTTTACACTGAGGAATCAGATTTGATTTTTTCAGAGCTTCAATTTTCACTCTCATATGCTGAATAAACTCTATTTTATAAATCTTATCAATGTCCTCAGTATTTTCAAATGTTAACATAAAAAGAGGTAGTTTAACTATAGTTTCTTCCTCATTCTTTTTAATTTTTTTTCTTTTGTTAACAACTTCAATGATTTTAAAACCCTTACATTTAAGCTCTTGCTTTATATCTTCAGGATCGCATGAAGGATGCAAGTTCCTAGCCATAACTTTAATTGGCCTGATCAACTTGCTTTCATAAGTATGCCATTCTAAATTAGCTTCATTTATAATCTTTGTTAGTTCTCTGTATTCCCCTTCTTTTTCAACATTAATCTTCAGTTGATGGTTATTCATCATATTTATTTTATAGTTAATTTGTACATCTTTCAGTATTTTATTAAATTTGGGGTATACTACAACATTACTTAAGATAACCGGAGGAGGTTTGTTTTTCCTTGTAATGATGGGTTTATCAATTGAAATTTTTGGTTTAATCACCTTTAATTTTTCTACACTATTTTCTTTGTGTATTTCTGGTGAGTGCTCCGCTTTTCTTTTTTTCCCTGTACGTTTTACAATCCACTCGGTTTCCCGAGTTAGTTCTTCTTCATCTGTACAGTATTCTACTGCACTTTTAGTTAATTGCTTTTTCTTAAGCATTTTATTTTCTTCGGTTAAAGTGTGAATCTGACTCATTAAGTCGCTACACATCTTCTCTAATTCACTTATTCTTAAATGAAACTGTTTCTCTACTGTATTACCCACTTCTAGGGGTTTATTCTGACCGTCATCGTTAGACATATATTTTATTAATTTCGAACCAGTAATATTTCTAGTGACATTAGCCTGGATTCCCACTTTGTCACTGGTTTTATTTTCAACTACAGGTGGTGATCTTCCCACTAAACCGCCCTTTTTAAAAGGGTCGGTTGCGTTGAACGTAGATACATTTTTAACCACTGGCGACTTAACTAATCCCTTTGTGGAATTAGCCAAGCCCTCGCCGGCAGCCGTGGTCTCTGCCGACATTTTGGTAGATATCCCTATCATATTTTTATCTTTATTTGTGTTCATTATTTTATATTATTATGTTTTGTATTTTATACCTACTACCAGGTATTTTAACTGCCGCCCCTTTGGGGAACCGACGCAGACCAGAGAGCCGTCCATTCTGGATCAGTCGCTTCTGGATTTTCGTTGGATTTTAGAGGACTCGTACCCCAAGCATTCCTTACTGCGGATGTTTCTAAGCCCCAATCCGCCGGGAATAAAACTACCGATTAAAGAAATTAATTAACCGAGCTTTTATTATGAAAAGTTATTATTCTAAGAATTATTTAAAAGGAAGTAAAGCAACATAAATATTGTCTACTAGTAGATAAATAATGACCATTTTCAAAAAAGTAAACCAAAAACTAAACCCACACCACCATCAATGTTCAACCCACACCACCATCAATGAAATTGCAATCTTATTAAAAAATTGTTATTTTATCCCAAACAAAATCTTAATCTTCCAGTACCAGAGTGCGTACAGTTGAAGTCTGTCCAGGTATATATAAAAAATTTATTTATTGAAGTCTATGTAATAAAGCTATAAATATATTTGCGTTTTAATTTCTGGCATTATTTACAAAAAATTTCTAAAGCGCTTTAAATTCTTTCTTAAAAAGAGAAAATGAAAAACATAAAACGCTTAATTTTTCCATTGTTTATAAACCAAAAAATGTAATTAAATTTTTTTTCATTTTAATTTTCTTTTTATTATTTTTTTTTTTTTAATTTTATTTTAAACCGCCATCTTGATTACACCATCTTTATTCTGTATTTCTATATACAATCAGATTCAAGAGACCTAACCAGGTTAATTACATTCCCAAAACGAATGAATAAAATATTAAAAAAAAAAGAACAAATACAAAAAACAATGATAATTTTATAGCAAGGATATAAAAAGCATAATTTGATTTATAAGCATATATTTTTAATCTTAAAAGGATATTCTCAGGAAAAATCCTTTTAATAAATTTAATATAATTTGGAAGAGATGGTAGAATATTGTTTTTTTTTGTTACAAATTTGTTTATTCCATGATTTTAATATCAGAAAATAAAATTTTGTAAATTGTTCTCAAATTTTAAATTTTAAATCGAAATTCTTAAAATTCCTTAAAAAAAAATCAGTATTATTTACTGCATTTATTAAATAATTTAATTTTTATTTTGAAGAACGATTTGTTCCTTTAAAATTGGACTTTTGATTTCGATTATTAAAGAACTAGGGAAATTAATAATAAACAAGTAGTATGAGTTTCAAAATTCATAAGTTTTACCTACATATTTTATAATAATTAGGATATATTTTTATTTACCTTAAATTATGATATTAGTTCGGTATTTAATTTTACTAGTTATTATATTTCCATTATTTGGGACTAAAATACTACAATTGCGATTTCCGAAATTTGGCATTAAAATTAGGGATCTACTAGAAATGAATTTCATCAATGTCATATTAAATCGGATCTGGGTAGAACATCAGGTGTTCAATATATTGTTAGTCAGTCTTGCCATTTCAATTGTTAGTTATATAAAATGTCGAATTAGCAGACAACTTCTCATGTGAGTTATAAGCATCAATCAAAAATAGATAACAAAATAAGATGCATTTGTCGTGCTCCTGGTATATTTCAGACTGATCAATACTTGATACGGGTCTACGTCAAAATAAATGTCCCAAAAAAAAAACCGGATGATTTGCTATTTTGAAAAAACGATTCCGAAAAAGAATATTTATATACATGTATGTTTCACCAATAAATACTGTATAATAGTGGGGCTGCTGCTGATTTTAAAACTATCTCTAAAATTTCACTGAATTAGTTTTTCTTACATGTATGTTTTAACAATAAAAAATTTTAATGAAGGTCAAACGACCGCTGAAAAAATTATTGAAACCAACTATAAAATCTCACCGAATTAAATGTGTTTTGGAAAATACACTCTGGAAAAAGCTTATAGTCTAGTTTTGTATTCAACTCTCAATTCCATTTTTTCAAAATATTCAAGTTGGGTATTTTTGATTTTCGGGATTTATCTTCACGGACTTTTTTTTGTCCGGGACTTAATTTTTCAGTAAAGTTTCATGCACCCACTTATTCTGCCGTCCTAAGAAAGAAAGTCGTTTCTACATTTTCTTCGTTTTAGGTAATTTAAATTATAGTGTTTCATATTCGCGCACCGCTATGTTGAAATATTTTTGAATTTTTGAAAAACAAATAAGTATGTTATATTTGTAATATAATTAAATTACTTAAAACCAAGAATATGTAGAAACGACTTTCTTCCCTAGGACGGCAGTATTGTATTTAGCTTAAATTTCTTTTTCACAAACTCTGCCTTAAATAATCCTTTAAAATATTTTTATAATTTTTGTAATAGTTGCAAGACTTCGCACGAAATTCAAAGCCATGTTTTCAATAATATTTGCACCAATTCTAATTAAAAAACAGATAAAAAAAAAAAGATAATATCTATAATTTTTTAAATTCATTTTGGTCAATCTTAAAGAATTGGGGGTAAATTAATGTTTCCCTATAAGTAGGAACATATATAGACATAAAAATGTAATTTAAAAATAAAAATTCTTCACGGGACGAAAAAAAGATTAAAAGAAAATTTCGAACACATAATAATTTATAATAGTTTTTTTTTTATAGTGAAAGTTAATTCTATTTTGTTTTTATTTAGGTTTAAATGCTGTCTTATAGTAAATCACTTTTTTTCTTTGATTCTTTTTAAGTTGAAAGCAATTAAAATTTATCGGTTTCTTTTCAAGACAAAACTAAAGACACAAAATATATAAAATTTTATGATTTCATTGTTAAATTCTATTTAGACACTGTGAACTAAAATATATTTTTTTCAAATTTATAGGTACAAAATCTCGTTTTCTTAAATCTCGAAAATCAAAATTCGTTTGTTTATTTTAATTTTCGAAAATTAGAATCTTGTTTTTTGATACCTTATTAAATAAATCTTTATTTCGAAAATATTTTATAAAATGATAAAAAATTACCAGATTTCGAAAAAAAAATTCAAAATATTCGTTCGAATTTAGATTTTTAAATGAAAAATCTAGCTTGAATAATTAAATTTAATGTAGGGGTTTGGAGTGGCAGCTCACTGATATTAAAAAGTAACTACTTATAATTTTTTTTGTACGAAGAATGCTTCATAATCAAACCTTTTAAAACAAATCATAATAAATTAACAAGGAATTTCGAAAAACAGATTTTAAAATCTATCAAAAAAGAGATTTTGAGTTTTCGAAATTTTAAAAAAATAATATTTTGATTTTCTAGAATTAAAAAAAAACTAAAATTTAGAATTTTGAGATTTAAAAAAAAATGAGATCTTGATTTACATGATTTTAAAAACCGATATATCGTATCCGAATCTTTTATCTTCAAATGGAAAATGTGGTTGTACGTTCCAATTAAAAATAATCTTAAAAAAGTTTTTTTGCGACTTAAGAATTTTTTCTCAGGAAAAAAAATTTTTAAAATCTCTCATTTTATGTTTTATTTCAGTTCTTTTCTTGATCTTTTGAGTTTTGACCATATTATCTAGGTTTTGTCCTTCAATTTGGGTCTTGCAAAATTTTCTCTAATTAATATTGTATCGTATTTATTTTAATGTCATTCAATATACTAATCGGATAATAACTTCAATTTAAAATTGTAATTTTTTTTCCCGCAAAAAATAATTTTCCCTATTTTTTTAATTAGTTAAATTGTGTTTTTTTTTTTTTTTTTTGGTTTTTAATCATAAAGAGATTATTGCCCCACACACTACATTCGATATGAAGTGGTTTAATTAATAAAGTAAATTAAAATTGAATCACTTTATACTGAATTAATCCTTACATACATATTATTATGTACTTTAACATTTTCGAAAAATTTATGAACTGAAAATATACATATATACAATTAATATTTTTAATAATATTTTGTCTATAAAAAAAATACCAGACATCTTCAATTTCAAGTTATAAAACTTTCATTAAATCAATAATATCATAATTATAAATTATGGTTTATAAGGTTAATGTATAAGTGGATTAATTAATTAAAATTTACTATTTACAGAAATGTAATAGAAGAGTGAAGTTGTACAATTTAAGAATCATTATCATAAAAATCTAGCAGATGGATCTAGCGTAGTTTTGAATAAATATTGCAACAAATTTGAATTAGAAAATAAGATGATATTAAAATGAATCTCCGAACCCTTGTGGGTAGTAGATCGTCAAAATAAAAATTTTGTTGTTAATCATCCTATTTTATTTCTGTGAACACTGTCAAGTTGAACATGCCTTATCCAGGGTGCTATTGCACCAACACTTATAATTAATCAAATAATTAGTGAGTGTTTTTAACTAAAAGAAACTTCATTGATTTGTTGTCAAATATAATGTTGCTGCAACATAAATGTATAAATAAAATTATGCTTTGATTATTTATTTAGTGAGCAGTTTTTGGTGCAATGGAGCCCAGGTCTTAGAACTTGAGAAATCTACCTGTGAAAGTGTATTATAAGTAAGAAAATGAATCACATATACAATTCTTATATTTGTGTTAGATATTATTGTGCAATAGTTCCTTCAGAATCTAAAGAGTCCACAATAAGATAGTTTATTTGAATCAAAAATGTTAAATTACTAACTATGTAAATATTTAATTCATTTTGGAGATATACTGTTATACATTGTTTTGTGCTAACTGTTGAACTGTTAGGCTTATAAGCCTGTCTATACAATTGGTACATGTTGGAAGCAGAGGGGGGAGGAGACATATATTATTCTTATTATTAGAATTGGTCTAAAAAAGCCTTATTACATTTTACAACGCCTACGATTTTTAATAGACGCAATTATATTTGAATTATAAGGTATTTCTGTATCTGTGAGTCATATTATTAAAGTATATTATTGGTTTACATTTTATAATTATTTACATGTTTACATTATTTGCATGTATTTTTTATTTAAAATATTTAATTTTTACTTATAGATTATGCTATTAGTTAACTTAATAGCGAATGGTAGCTGAGTCGAGTTCGAAAGCAAGATTTCACAATTATCTGTAATCTAACCGAGGCCTTCCGAATGAAAGGTCGGCATTCATATGTCACTCAGTCGTTCACAATGGAATACTAAAGGAATACGTATTATGGTACTATGGTACACTTTAAACATTTTTATTTTATACATTATTTAACGTATCTAAGTTAAATATAATACAGCCTTACATAAGACGAAAATAAGCAAAAAGTGGTAGACATTTCGCTTCATTAAATCAATACAAATGAAGCTTTTATATTTTTTGTGTACCATATCTACTAAACACATCTCTTTTAAAAATCTCTTTTAATTTTTATTTGCTTTAACAATATCAAGGCCTGTAATTTATATATTTTCTTTTTAAATTTTTTTTTTTTGGAAACTTTGCTTTTTATGTGCCAGACAAAAATTTAAAAACTTTTTTCTTATTTTTTTTATTAATGAGAAAATATTTATTGCCAAATTGAAATTTTTGATTACATCAGCTTTATTTACTTAAAAACAAAATCACATTAAATGCAAAACTTCTAAAATAAATCTTGTATAAAATTCGGTTAATTTTCAAAACTAAAATTTATGTTCATTTCAAAGTGTAAATAACAGGAAAAATATGCAAATTTCAATCTTTCTTGATTTGTTTGCAAAATTATTTATTTGATTTTTGAAAAAATAAATATGTAAGTCCATGACAAATTGTAAAAAATTATCAAAACTAAAAATTAAAAGAACAAGTGAGTGAAAAAACCAAGGATTTTTAAAAATCACATTTTCAAAATTATATACAGTTTAATACTGAGTATTTTATCATTTATTTTTATAAAAATATATATTATGATAATATTATAATTTAGTTATTTCATTAATTTATTAATTATATGACTAATAGTGAAATACTTAGAATATAACCCCAATGCACTCAAGAAAACCTGTTAATAAGTGCGAAATATAATGTTGGAGCATCAATGTTAACGTTTAATTTTGGAAAAACTTACACTGGTGAATAAGTTACTGTTTTATAAAAACATAAAAGTTTTAATTTTGAAGACCTAGTAGCCCTTCAATGGGGAAGGTTCCCAAATTTTTGCTTAGCAAACTTATGATGGATCTGCCCGACCCCCTACTGTCCTCACCCTTCCATTTTTTTCCAGTTTTAGGAAATCAATTTTGAACTCCAAAAAAATTTGGAATTTTACTTAGAATATTATTATCCAACCGAAAATGGTTAAGACTAAGAAACAATTTCTTCAATTTAAAGAGACCCTTTCAAATTTAAGAAAAACCTTTAACGTACGTTGAAATATAATGCTGCAGCTGTAAATTTTGTATATTTGTAAAAAAAAATTGTAACAGGTGTTAAAATTACAGGTGGTTGAAAATAACAAAATTTCATTTTTCGAGCCCTTATAGTTCCTAAACAGGGGGCGTGACAAAAAAATTTTGTTAACCGACTACTACTAACTTCAGAGGACCTAACTTCTCCCAAAATTTCAAAACCCTAGCTTGAACCGTTTAGAAGATATATGGGGCCAAAAATATTGCAAAAGTTGAGTTTAGCTTAATGGTAAATTTTAGTACCGTATGGCAATTCTATACATTTTGGCCTTATATTTTTGTGAAGCCTATAAAACCAGCTATCTTTTGCCGTTTTCAGATTGAAAATACACTTAACAAAACTCTTGTTATAACAATTTACAAATAGGACTTTTTCAAACTTTGCGGGGCTGTAGCTCCGTAACGGGTGGGGCTCCAGAAAAAAATTCTTCTACGAAATTAATTTTTTTGTAAAATCTACCCGTGATTAAAATTTCTTTACTTTATTTCAAACGATGTAAAAGTTTTTGTAAACATACGGACGGACGTACGGACGGACAAAGTCAAAATTAAGAAAAACCTTTGACACTTATTGAAACTTTCGTTTTGGAGCTTTCAATTTTGTATATAAATAAAAAAAAATTTTGACAGGTATTCAAGTTATAAGTGTTTAAAAGCAAAATTTATAGCAAAATTTCAATATTTGACTCCTTACAGCTCCTAAAGAGGGGGTGGGACAAAAAAATTTTGTTAACTGACTCTTACTTATTTCTAAGGATCTAACTTCTCCTAAAATTTCAAGTTTCTAGATTTAGCCGTTCCGAAGTTATGAGGGACCAAAAATTTTGCAAAACTTAGTTTTGAATAACGCTAAATTTTAGTACCGTATGGTAACCCTATACAATTGTTTTTATAAATTTGTAAAGCTTATAAGAACAGCTGTCTGTTACCGTTTTCAAGTTGGAAATATACCTTATAGAACTCTAGTTATAACTGTTTAAATATAGGGCTTTTTCCGACTTGGTGGGGCTGTAGCTCCGTAACGGGGGGGGGCCTACAAAAAAAGTTTTAACATTAAATTATTTTTATTGCAATACCTACCCATTTCTGATATTTTTTAGTCAGCCGTAGGTAAAAAGGGACGGACGGACGGACGGACAGAGTGAAGCTATATAGGCACATTTTTACAAAATTTTTTGAAAATGTGCTAAAAACTGGTTATAGGTATTCAATTGCACTTTTATGAGATTATCGTATACAATCATAAATTCATAGAATTTTATCTACAAATTTACTGCCCATAATGAATAAAAAATACAAATTCACATATTCACTTAAGTTTTTAACTCACATTTAGACTTTGGCAGTTGAATAAAGTGGTCTTTCAGTTTTAAACTCATAAATAACCGAATAAATATGCACATGTGAAAATACTAATAGAAATTTTCTAAAAAATTTGAAAAAAAGAAAAATTTTGTAACAAATTACCACGAAGACTTTGTAAACGAATTATAATATTAAAATAAAAGTTTTAAAAGTTTACTAGAGACATTGATCTTGAGACATTTTTTATTTATGTACGTATTTATTATAACTTACTGTCAATATATATGCTGAAATTTGTTTTAATTTAAAGTTGAATTAAAGTTTATTTGAGAGTTTTTAAAAATTCATATTTATGTTGATATCAAATAGTTGTTGTAAAAAGAGATTACCCCTTCAATAGGAATGCCATGACGATTACTACCCAATTAGTCATACCTCAAATATTTTGGCTATATCGCAAGTCGGTCTAGTTAAATGCAGAAGCAAATTCCAGAAGAGAAAGGGTACTTAAATATAATAACAGAAAACGAAGGGTGAAACTTCCGGAAAGGGGTTGTGAGCTATCAAGATGACGTCATCACATAACGGTACTAAATATCTCAAATTTTTTGAATATATATACCATTAGTGGCGATGGCGCCATCTAGTGGTCGAAAAATGCATTACAAAATGTTCCTAAGATTTTGTAGCATTTTAATTAAAATGTTATATTTTTCCTGTTAGTCCATAAACTGGAACCAACATCTTACAATATTGTAGGGCATGATATTGTCTTTCATAAACATCTTGTTTCATCTGGATCGGTGCTACCATTTTTGAGATATTGCAATTTAAAGTGAAAATTTAAAAAAAAAAAAAAAAAAAAATCAAACTTTCAAAAAAACTACTATAACTGTGAAATTTTCAAAAACATCCTGTATTATTATTATACCATTAGAAAGGTCTCTTAAAACTCTTTCCAACGGTATATAATAAGTATGGCATATGTTGACAAATAGCCCCACCAGAGAACATAAATGCAAAAATGACGCAACAATTTTATTAAAAAATACATTTTCATACTTTATTTGTCATAAATTTATTTTGCCTTTTTGTTTTCCATTTGAAATATTTATTTTAAAATTTAAGAATGTACTTTATAGTTTGATACAATATTGAGTTGGGTTTTGTTTAGAAGATTTTAGAGGTATTTATATGTATGTAAAGTATAATTAGAAAGGACCTTAGAGTTGGTTATAAAGTCAGAATTATACGCTTTTTCCAGAATATTTATATATACTAAGATTTTGAAGATTGACAGGGTTTTGTGTTGGATATAAAATTACGCTTATACTGTTCCAACAACCTGCATAACGTTTTATTTAGCCCTTTCGTTGGTTGGGCGAACAGGTTGTTCGCATTTGAATGCGAAATAAAGCCATATCATTGTCTAAAATTTTACGAAATAAAGCCATATAGTAAAATTGATACCAATTCTAACACTAAAATGAAAAGAATGGTATAAGAATTCGGATACCTAATTCATTCAAAAAATTAATAAGTTCCTAATTTTTTTTAATACACTGTAATAAAACATGTTAAATAATATTATATTTTTATTACGGGGGCTGCCGCCCCCGAACCCCCGCTAACTCAATTATTGAAACTAGATTTTGAATCCAACACTATAATGAAAAGAATGGTATGAGAATTCGGCATAGCTATTTCATACAAAAAATAATCAACCCTAATTAATAAATATAAATATTCTGGAAAAAGGGGCAATCCTGGTTTTGAATCCAACTCTAAAATCCCTCCTAATTGAGAATCCCACATATACACATATATAAATATTCTGGAAAAAGCGTAAAACCCTGCTTTTGAAACCAACTCTAAAACTCCTTCCTAACTATTTAAATAAAAAAGTTTGGAAAATTAAATTGCTTCTATTTTCACAAATAAAATTACTTCTGATTTTCTAGCCTAAGGGCCTTCCTAATTATATTTTTACATACATATTTAAATAAAAAAAATTTTAAAACTTTGAGGTTGTCACCTCCAAAATCCCTCAAAACAAATTGTCAGAACCAAACTCAATATTGTATCCAAACCTAAAATGCATTCTTACATTTTTAAATTTGCCAAAAAGGCAAAATAAATTTATGACAAATAAAGTATGAAAATGTATTTTTTAATAAAATTGTTGCGTCATTTTTGCATTTATGTTCTCTGGTGGGGCTATTTGTCAACATATGCCATACTTATTATATACCGTTGGAAAGAGTTTTAAGAGACCTTTCTAATGGTATAATAATAATACAGGGTGCTTTTGAAAATTTCACAGTTATAGTAGTTTTTTTGAAAGTTTGATTTTTTTTTTTTTTTTAATTTTCACTTTAAATTGCAATATCTCAAAAATGGTAGCACCGATCCAGATGAAACAAGATGTTTATGAAAGACAATATCATGCCTTACAATATTGTAAGATGTTGGTTCCAGTTTATGGACTAACAGGAAAAATATAACATTTTAATAAAAATGCTACAAAATCTTAGGAACATTTTGTAATGCATTTTTCGACCACTAGATGGCGCCATCGCCACTAATGGTATATATATTCGGAAACTTTGAGATATTTAGTACCGTTATGTGATGACGTCATCTTGATAGCTCACAACCCCTTTACGGAAGTTTTGCCAAACGAAGAAAATCATCAATGAAATCATCAATGACAGACAAGCTACACCCGAATTGGTAAAAAAATAATCGAATGCCCTCACTATATGGTTTTTGCTGAAAACAACATGGCATTGAGCCATTGAGCATGTATGAACACTAAAACGTAATAATAATAACCAATACTCAGATATAATTTCAGAATAGAGCTGCAACGAGAAGAAAAGGAATCTAGAAAAGCAGCATTCGTGCTTTGAAGATCATAAAACAGTTACAGCCCCGACTACTTCGATTGAAAAGTATTATTTCATTCATAAAACAGATTTATTTCAGAGATGTATGCCAAACCAGTAAATCTAATTACATTTTATTTCTTTTCATTAGAAATTTATAATTTGACTTTGACTTTCATTTTAATTTTAATTTGGCATAAATATTAGCCCAGAAGTGTTTTAATCAGTAACAGAAAAAATTTCACTACCACATAAAAAACCAAAGCATATATTTTTTAATTTAAAAAAAGCGATTACCAGATGTTGAAATTAATCATCTGAGCAAATTTTTTTACATTCAATTTTTTATTTTAATTACCACCTCATTTTTTGAATACCTATAGGTACATTATTAAATTTTTAACTTGAATTTTACCAGACATATACACTTCGTTACGGTGTATTAATTAATCTTAATAATTTATCGGAAGGTAAAAAACGAATAATTAAATTTATGTGTCGAAATTCGATTATAAAGTTACGTATTTAATTATATATATATCATATTTTTTCGAAATTTAAAATTATACTGGGAAGATCTGAGAATGAAGAGAATGCAGTAAAAGAGAAAATAGAAAGAAATATTTTTCCCAATGAAATTCAAATTATTATGCCCGTATGACTGTAGGTCATAGGGTATAATAAATTTGTCATTACGTTTGTGACACAAAGAAAGAGGGGGGGGGGGGGATATAGAGTCAAGTGTATGGATCGGATCAGAATCGAAAAAAACGATTGGTCTACTGCAGAGGGTTTGAGTAGCTGCCATACAACTCCTTCTTTTATATGAGCAAAAGTAATTAACCGGATGATATAATGCATATGTTACGGTCATACGGATATCCAGAGTTGACTCAGTCTACTGTACTACACTCTTCCTCGTTATTTAAATAAAATAAAATAAAAACAAATATTTTTTTCAATATATACTTTTATTTAAGTATTACCAGTCTTCTAAAATGTAGAAAATAAAAAATTGATGGTAGATTTTGAGAAGTTATTACTGTTTTAATATAAAAGTAAATTTCTGGTAGAAGAAACAGTTTTTTTAATGCTTATAAACTTTAAAGTTTATAATATTAAAAATTATCAAAAATTTATGACAGATATTTTGACAGATAACTCTAATCCAGCAATTTAATTTTGTTTTAAAATACTTTTCTAAAAGATCTATCAGTATTTTAAATGTACAAATATATATGTGCGTAAAATTGTATTAAATAAATGTTTATGAATTAAGTTTAACATTATCAAAGTGAAGTATTTTAGTTTTTAAAGTTACAAATTTTTAAAGACACTATCTAAATAAATAAATTTCATTTGTAATTTTATTATAATATTTCTGTTAAAGTTAAACAAAAGAAAAACTTTTTATTTTCGAATGAGGATTGAACTCAGATCTTTTTACACCCGAAGCCACTTTATTAAGCTCTACTACATTTGCAGTAGACAAACCAAATTTTGCAGTAACTTTGACCATTACACTAAACTACTTTTAGCAAAATTTCAGACACCTCACTTCATGAGATGTAGAGTAATGCTCATATAAAATAAGAAGTTGTATGGCAGCTACTCGAACGCACTGCAGTAGACCAACCAAATTTTGCAGAAACTTTGGTCATAAAACTAAACTACTTTTGGCAAAATTTCAGACACGCAGCTGTAATAGGTACAGAGTAATACTTATATAAAATAAGAAGTTTTATGGCAGCTACCCGAACCCATGGACCAAAATGGCTGGATTTAAATAGCGATGACGGCTATTACAATAAAACGAATTTGCGAAAATTTCAAGATCCTAGATCCTTTAGTTTTTGAGTTATCGTGGTGACGGAAGGACATACATAGCTAAAGCGATTTATTTTTCGATTCTGGTCCGATCCATACACTTGAGTCTGTATTTGACTTTTTTCTTTTTTTCCCGCGATTATACGATAAAAAATCCTATGAGTTTAAAAGTACTTCTCCTTTAGTTTTTGAGTTATCGTGGAGACGGACGGACATACATAGCTAAAGCGATTTGTTTTCGATTCTGGTCCGATCCATACACTTGAGTCTGTATTTGACTTTTTTCTTTTTTCCCGCGATTATACGATAAAAAATCCTATGAGTTTAAAAATACTTCTGTTCGAATATTTTTATACCCGTATGACTATATAGTCAAAGGGTATAATAAATTTGCCATTACGTTTGTGACGCAGATAAGGAGGGGGGGTAGATATAGACTCAAGTGTATGGATCGGATCAGAATCGAAAAATAAATCGATTTAGCTATGTATGTCCGTCCGTCTGTCCGTCCGTCTGTCCGTCCGTCCGCACGATAACTCAAAAACTAAAGGAGCTAGGGTCTTGAAATTTTCGCAAATTCGTTTTTTTTCAATAGCCGTCATCGCTATTTAAATCCAGCCATTTTGGTCCATGGGTTCGGGTAGCTGTCATACAACTTCCTTTTTTATATGAGTATTTCTCTGTACCTATTACATCTACGTGTCTGAAGTTTTGGCAAAAGTGGTTTAATTTTATGGCCAAAGTTTCTGCAAAATTTGGTTGGTCTACTGCAAAGGGTTCGAGTAGCTGCCATACAACTTCTTATTTTATATGAGCATTACTCTCCACCTAACTAAGCTGGGTGTCTGAAATTTTGCTAAAAATAGTTTAGTGTAATGGCCAAAGTTTCTGCAAAATTTGGTTTGTCTCCTGTAGAGGGTTCGAGTAGCTGCCATACAACTCCTTATTTTTTTATATGAGCATTACACTACACCTAATGAAGCTGGGTGTCTGAAATTTTGCCAAAAATAGTTAAGTGTAATGGCCAAAGTTACAGGAAAATTTGGTTGGTCTACTGCAGAGGGTTCGAGTAGCTGCCATACAACTCCTTCTTTTATATGAGTATTCCACTACACGTAATAAGGTTGTATGTTTGAAATTTTGACAAAAGTAATTAATCGGATGATATAATGTATATGATACGGTCATACGGGTATCCCAGAGTTGACACAGTCTACTCTACTACACTCTTCCTCGTTTAAATTCAAATTGTTAATATAAACAATCTTTATACCCGTATGACTATATAGTCCAAGGGTATAATAAATTTGCCATTACGTTTGTAACGCAGAGAAGTAGGATGGGTAGATATAGACTCAAGTGTATGGATCGGATCAGAATCGAAAAATAAATCGATTTAGCCATGTATGTCCGTCCGTCCGTCCGTCCGTCCGTCATCACGATAACTCAAAAAGTAAAGGAGCTAGGATTATGGAATTTTCACAAATTCGTTTTTATGCAAAAAACGGAATCGAGTTTTAAATTCAGCCATTTTGGTCCACGGGTTCGAGTACCTGCCATACAACTTCCAATTTGATATGAGCATTACTCTATACCTATGGAAGCTGCGTGTCTGAAATTTTGCCAAAAGTAGTTTAGTATAATGGCCAAAGTTACTGCAAAATTTGGTTGGTCTACTGCAGAGGGTTCGAGTAGCTGCCATACAACTCCTTCTTTTATATGAGCTTTACACTACACCTGATGAAGATGGGTGTCTGAAATTTTGCAAAAAATAGTTTAGTGTAATGGCCAAAGTTACTGCAAAATTTAGTTGGTCTACTGCTGAGGGTTCGAGTAGCTGCCATACAACTTCTTATTTTATATGAGCATTACTCTATACCTATTGAAGCTGGGTGTTTGAAATTTTGCCAAAAATAGTTTAGTGTAATGGCCAAAGTTACTGCAAAATTTGGTTGGTCTACTGCAGAGGGTTCGAGTAGCTGCCATACAACTCTTTCTTTTATATGAGCATTAAACTACAGCTAATAAAGCGGGTATGTTTGAAATTTTGCCAAAAGTAATTAATGTTTAAAAATGATATAATGTTTATGTAACGGTCATACGGGTATCCCAGAGTTGACACAGTCTACTCTACCACACTCTTCCTCGTTTTTTTTTATTTTTATTCAAACAATATTTCAAACAAATATTTCTAATAAATGTTTGTTTTATATATTTTTTATTATATCTCTGGATGTACTTTTTAAAGAATTAAATTATTTAATCTGAAGAGTGGGATGTACCTACTACTTATATACTAGCAGGTATTCTATATCTACTGATTTTTAAAACTTGATTTGTTCCTATAAAAAGGCTGATAGAACTCCATTAATTTGTTAATTTAAAATATTAAAGTACTAAATTAATTAAATTTTTAAAAGTTTTATTAAAGTTTTGAAGTGATTGAAAATATACTAAAATAAATAAAATATTTTTTAATATTTTACTTTCACTAAATTCAAATGTCCAAATTAGAATTTTAAAAAGTTTTAATAATAATATAAATAATTTGTATAATATATTAGATTTTCCTTAATCTGAAAACATTATACTGTTAAACAAATTCGAGAACACCTTCTATTAAATAATTTAAGCCTTTTAATGAGAATGCAGAAGTATGTTTTAAAAGAAACTTGAAATATACATAAAATAAAGAGTTACACTTAGCAAGGTTTCATATATATATATTAGTGAAATATATAATCAACAAAATATGAAACAACAGTAGGTCGATGCCGACCTAGTAATATAATTGATTAAATTTTATAGTAACACGAACCCGCATTTCGAGTCATCTCAGAAATATCAGGAACTGCAAATTGTATCAATTTTCAAATTTTATTAATTCCGAAGATAAACTGGAAAGGTTTAAGGAGGTATGTGGTATCTCAAAGTTTCCGAATATATATACCATTAGTGGAGATGGCGCCATCTAGTGGTCGAAAAATGCATTACAACTGTGAAATTTTCAAAAACACCCTGTATTATTATTATACCATTAGAAAGATCTCTTAAAACTATTTCCAACGGTATATAATAAGTATGGCATATGTTGACAAATAGCCCCCCCACCAGAGAACATAAATGCAATAATGACACAACAATTTTATTAAAAAATACATTTTCATACTTTATTTGTCATAAATTTATTTTGCCTTTTTGGCAAATTTAAAAATGTAAGAATGCATTTTAGGTTTGGATACAATATTGAGTTTGGTTCTGGCAATTTGTTTTGAGGGATTTTGGAGGTGACAACCTTAAAGTTTTAAAATTTTTTTTATTTAAATATGTATGTAAAAATATAATTAGAAAGGCTCTTAGGCTACAAAATCAGAATTATGCGCTTTATCAGATTATAAGAATCTGAATTAGGAGGATTTTAGAGTTGCATTTAAATTCAGGATTGCCGCTTTTTCCAGAATATTTCTATATGTATATGTATATCAAATATTAGAAGAGATTTTAGAGGCGGATTCTAAATGAAGATTACCGCTTTTTCCAGAATATTTATATGTCTATAATATATATGTATGTTAGTTCCTCAATCAGAAGGGTTTTTATAGTTAGTTTAAAATTTGTGATAGCAGATAGGGATTATATTTTTATTTCATTATTTTAACTAAAGATAACTTGATAACCTTTATAATAAACGGAAAAATCGTATCAAAACTTGTATTCAAAACTTATCGGAATGTCGTAATACGTATAGTGTCTGAAAAAAAAACTATTAAAATATAATTATAGATTATGCACATAAATATGTAAGCATTATTCAGTATATAATTAAAATATATACCTAATAACGTTTATTTGTATATTTATATATAATAAAATGTGAGTTATTAAGATGCATCAAATAATTAAAAACAATGAAAAAAATAAATAAATAAAGAATATATAAGTCCAGCTCTAATAGTTGAATCCAACTCTTTTTCTAAGTCAGAATCTGGCATATTCATATATATTTTTAAATATTCTGGAAAAAGCAGCAATCCTGATTTATAATCCAACTCTAAAATCTCTTCTAATATTGGTTAAACATATATTATAAATATTCTGGAAAAAGCGGATCTCCTGATTAAGAACCAAACTTAAAATCTCTTCTAACATTGTATATACAAACACACATATAAATATTGTGGAAAAAGCGGTAATCCTGATTTAGAAATAAACTATAAAATCCCTCCTGATACCAGGCTCTTGTGTATATATATGTTTATAAATATTCTGGAAAAAGCGCATAATTCTGATTTTGTAGCTAACTCTAAGATCCTTTCTAATTATATTAAAACAATTTTAAAACTATGAGCTTGTCACCTCCAAAATCCCTCAGAACAAAACCCAACTCAATATTGTATCCAAGCCTAAAATGCATTCTTACATTTTAAAATACATATTTCAACTGGAAAACAAATAGGCGAAATAAATTTATGAAAAATAAAGTATGAAAATGTATTTTTTAATAAAATTGTTGTGTCAGTTTTTCATTTATGTTCTCTGGTGGGGCTATTTGTCAACATATACTATACTTATTATATACCGTTGGAAAGAGTGTCAAAAGACCTTTCGATCAGTATCATAAAAAATACATAGTGTATTGGAAAATTTCTAAAATAAAACAAATTCATAAAAATGCTACAAAATCTTAGGAATATTTTGTAATGCATTTTTCGACCACTAGATGGCGCAATCGCCTCTAATTATATATATTTTCGGAAACTTTGAGATATTTAGTACCGTTATGTGATGACGTCATCTTGATAGCTCACAACCCCTTTCCGGAAGTTTCACCGTGATAGGTACCCAATATAGGTAAAAAATTGCTTTAATTTATTTCAAAATTTCAAGAACATAAAGGAAACATGATAGAATTTCCTTGTACTAAATTTAAGGTTTCTAGCATTATTAATATTGAAAATATTATTCTTAGATCTTAAGAGGTAAGTGGAAAGTATCCGAGCAACCACTCTAATGGATTTCCAATTTTAGGAACATCCCGGAATAAACATGACAAATGACCTCAAATTAGGAACATAAAGAAAATACGAAGGAAGACCTTTGTACCAAATTTGAAGAATCTAGTTTTATTGGTTTTGAAGACATGCTCGTTCGGCCTTTTTTCGATACAAATATTCCAGAATGTGAATCCGATTCGACAAATATTGATGCAATAATGGACACTTTCCCTAAACTTAAAAAAATATTTTCCAAATAGAAGAGATATGAAATATAATTGTTTGTTGTTCACTTTGCTTCCTATATTTAATTCTGAAGAAAAATCATTTATTTTTAACATTACAATTTTATTTCAACAAATAAATTTCCCATACCTATATTTTTTACAAAGACTTAAAAGCATTTTTTAAACTCTTTAAAGTCTAAATTACTTAAATGTTTTTTCTATTCCAGAAGATTTCAATTATTGTTTTCTTTTCCACAATCAATATTTAAGATTCAATCAACCAAAAAAGTGAACATTTACATTAACTTGTTTCTAGGGTGTTAAACATATGCTAAAAGTTAAATTTCATTTAAATATTATGGAATATGTTGTGAAAGGGGAAAAACAAAGGGTCATGTTAAATTAAATAAAACTTGATATAATCGATATTGAACGTGAATAGTTTACACATAATTAAACAAACATTGTGATAAAATCAGTAGTCTATTTGTTATAAGTTAAAAAATTCGAACATTTCTTTAAATATACAAATATTGAAATTATTTATGTAAAATTTTTAGGTTTTCAGGAGCACAGAATGGTATAATATAAATGTTGTAAGCATTCAAACTAAATATAAAAAAAGCATTCAAACTAAATAAATAACAAAAATGTTCTGTCAGTGTTAAATTTTTCAAGGTCAAAGTGAACTGACATTTTCAAGGTCAAAATAGAATCATTTGAAAAAAGTATTAAACCTATACCTAACAAAAAGTTTTGTTCTTGTTTTCAAAAATTTTACGTACTTTTTATCACAAATTTTCCGCTGGTTGCCATTTTCATGTTAAGATATGAGCATACAATATATATGAGCACAAATATATACATATATACAATATAATTTTTCATAGTCTTTTAAAGCATTAAAATTGGGGTTAAAAATACAAATTTTTGGTATTTTTTTGAACAATTGTGTATCTGAAACTGCAGTAAAAATTTAATAATACTCAAAAAAACAAAACAACATTGTAAAAAGAATTGAAGAGAACATCCATTGTTTTACTGAAAACTTTGAAAATATTTACAAAACAAAAATATTTTTACAAAATATTTTTCAATGGCCTTGGCATGTTTTTACCCATATAAAATATACAAATTACAAAAGAAAATGTAAATAAAGGAATCAAGTTTTATTAAATATGTAAATAAATTTGGAAGAATTCACTTATTTGTTTCCGGTAATTTTGTTTTTGATATTTTTAAAGTTTGAAATTTTGTAGGTTGCTTCATCTTTGAATGCTTCATTACCATTCCACGAATGTTTATTTTAAGATGAAGTATGGTCAAAAATTATTTTAATAAGTTCCTGGAATTAAATTAAACATTGAATGTTTGAATTTAAAATTCAGTTAAACTTAAGGGGATTCTAAGGTTTAAGTAGTATCCACGTACGACCAAATGACTATATATAAAACATAGCTGGTGTTGCCAGCTTTCAAAAAATATATAGCTTTAATGGCGCATATTATCCTTTAAGGACGAAAAGGACATTTAAAAGTATCCTTGTTATTTTAGTCTACTTTACAAAAACCGTTATAACTAGCAATCTGTTCAATATATATAGTTACATCATCACACCCTTCTCCACCACCAGAGGGATTGCCCCTCGCCACCAGAGGGATTGCCCCTCACCACCAGAGGGATTGCCCCTCACCACCAGAGGGATTGCCCCTCACCACCAAGATTGCCCGCCAATAACTAAATTGCCCTTCCATTAAAATCCCAAACACCTTACTTTAAATTATAATTCACTTTTCTTACTTTTACTTTCCTTTTTATTTAAATTCAAAATTAGCTTATCCTACAATTTTTATTATATCAAATTTTAACCTAATTTTAGAAAAAAGATAAAAAAATAAAATGTTCAATGCACTTTGCATTAAAACAAATTTTTTGAAATACGAAACATTTTTGTTTACGAAATACAAATTGTTCAATGCACTTATGCATTAAACAATTTAATTAACAACAACAAAAACGTAAACTGAAATATGAAACATTTTTTGTTGCGTTTAAGTTATGTTGAAATAATTTCATAAATTTTTTATAACAACAAATCGATAAAGTAAATAACCTTATTGTAATTTATCGTTTTGCTGATAAGAAATTTTAGAAATAAGCTTTAGAATAATTTTTAGTTAAAAAAAGAATGAAAAAGAAATTCATTGATCATTATTAAGGTAGAAACCAATAAAGAAAGCATTTTATTAAATTATAAATCACTTGTTATTTTATTCCCTTTATTTTTTTTTTTGAATAAAATTTTATGACACGTTTGTCGAAAAAGTAAGTGGCGCAGTCGGTAGGATGTTTAAAACAAAGACATTAGTGTTGTAAAAAAAGAAAAAAAAACTTTACAATAAAATTCTAAAAAGAAAAGAAAAAGTGCTTTTGAATAGAAATATTGTTTGTGCGAAATAATAATCAAAAACATTTTTATAATTTTAATAAATAAAAATTTTTATAATTAATAAAATAAATTAAATTAAGTAAACAATAAAATAACTTTTATTTACAAATCTTATAAATAACTTTAAAACCAACTTTGAAAAACAGTTAAAAGATAAGATTACAGTTATAATAAAATTAAAACAATAACAAACTTAATTAATAAAATTAATAAAATAAATAAAATAAATTAATTAATAAAATAAATAAAATTAATTAATTAACAAAAGAAATAAAATAAATTAATTAATAAAATAAGTAAAATACATTAATTAATAAAAAAAAAAAAAAAATATTAAAATTAATAAAACAAATAAAAAATATGGCAACCAACAATGGAATAATTTCTCCAAGCGTGTTGCAACAAGCAGCATCAAACAATCAACAACAAGCAGCATCCAATAATCAACAGTCTACAACTACAACAACATCAGCAGAATTATGTTTAACGTTGGACCCGCTGAAGTACATCGGTGACCTCCCAGAATTTAGTGGAAAAGGTGAGGAATTATTTAAATTTTTAGAGTTAGTAGAATGTATAATACCTTTAGTTTTAAGATATAATTCAGATAGTCAAACCATATTATTAAATAAAATTAAAGCTAAGTTAATCGGTAAAGCAAGGGAAATAACTGAGATTAATAATCATGTTAATACTTGGTCAGAAATTAAAAATATTTTAATAAATAATTTTGGCGAAAGAAAGTCCGCTTTTGAAATATTTGAAGAATTACAAAGTGTTACCTTTCGTTCTACTCCCGTCGACCTATATAACCAAATCAAAGCAATTCTTAGAAAACTAAATAATAAAATTAAAAACGAAGCTAATTCTCCATTATTAATTGAATCTAATATTTTAACCGGGTTGCGAATTTTCAAAGATAAACTTCCGGAACCAGTACGTTCCATTTTATTTAGTAGAAATCCAACATCCCTAGAAAATGCAATGGATATTTTGTATGAAGGTAACTACGCCGAATACAATCCATCCAAATATCAAAATAAAAATGATATTCGTAGTAAAAATCTCAATACAAATAAAAATGGAGCTTATAGGAATAATAATTATAACAATAAAAGTAATAATAATTTTACAAACAATAATCACGGAACCATAACAATTTTAGGTCAGATTTCCAACAGCGTAATTCTAATTATAATAATTTCACATATAATAGTCGTAACCATTCTCGTAGAACCCAACAAAATTTTAATACGCAATCTTCCCAACAATATCAGAACCATTCTAGATATAACCAAAGAAACTGCGAAACTATGGAGGTTGATCCAACTACCATAAATCGTAGAATTAATACTCTTGAAACACAAACTCAGGGTAACAACGAAAATTTAAATCGCGAAATTGAAAATTTTTCACTCAGTAGTTTCGGAGCAAAACAGGAACTTCCTTTTATAAAGATACAATCAAAAGGAAGACCATTAAAATTTATTATAGACTCAGGTGCTACTATGAGCATAATGAATAGTGGAATTTGCAATCCAATTTACAAATCCAAAATTGAACCTATTAATATTAAAACATTACGCAATAAGTTTATATGTGATACGAAAATCATAATTGATCCTTTTCTCGAATTTGAATCTAAAGGAAAATTCGAATTTTTGGAAATAAACTTCCATGATAGATTTGACGGTTTAATAGGTAACAACATTCTCAAACCGTTACAATCTATAATCGACTATGAAAACAATTGTTTAAAAATAAACACCGGCAATATCATTCCTCTTTATTTTAATGAAAAAGATGAAAAAGAATATAACATCCCGGTACCAATGAAAGAGTTAAATATCTTTCAAAATGAAATTTTTGTAGGTGAAAACAATATTAGATGTGATCATTTAGATCATACAATTAAAAGTGAACTTTTGAAAACTTTAAAAAAGTTCAACAAAGCCTTTTTTCATGAAGGTGATGATTTAACTTTCACCCACGAAATCAAACGTGCAATTAATACAATTGACGAAATACGATCAACTGATGCGACAATGCATTCAGCTGACGTAGATAATTCCGAATACATCCCTATATCAGAGTCACCAATTAACTTTTACAAAACACAAATTATCATAAAAAAGGGTTCACAAGAACAATTGAAATTATTTAAAATCCATCGTAAAACAAGAAAAATTTTCATACATCCTAATCCTAACGAGGAATTTTTTATCGAAGTTTTTAAAAATCATATTCCTAGTAAAGGAATAATAGGAATTATGATTGATGATATAAAACTTTACAGTTCTTTTCAAAATACATACCTAAAATATTTTTCAAAAAATAAACTAATAAAATTAAACAAATGCTCACTCTTACTCACTGACATTTTATATCGTCTCGAAATAAAGGAACTTATTCTTGACCAACACATAAAAACAAATCATAGAGGAATCAATGATGTTTACCTAAATTTAAAGAAAAGCTATTATTTTCCTAAATTGAAAAATGAAATTCAAAATGTTATAAATAATTGTCACATTTGCAACATTGCGAAATATGAAAGACGTCCTTTAAATCTACCTTTAAAAATTACGGAAACCCCTAGGAAACCATTACAAATAGTTCATATGGACATATGGTTTCACACAAAAGGAAATCCATACTTGACAATTATTGACAAATTTTCAAAACACGCCCAAATCATTGCCTTAAAATCTAGGAATTGGGTGGATTTGAAAAATGGTTTTATGCAATATATAGCATCTTTCGGTAAACCTGTTAAAGTTGTAACAGACCAAGAGAAGGGCTTTAATAGCCTTAATTTCAAAAATTATTTAGAAACAGAAGGAATTGATATCCATTTTACTACTCCCAATAACCATAGTAGCAATGCGGATATTGAAAGATTCCATAATACTTTAAACGAACACCTACGAATATTGAACACGATCAAAAAAGAAGAAAGTCAAATTACGGAAGAAGACCCCATAATCAAAAGCTTAAAAGTTTATAATGAAACTATTCACACATCAACTGGCAAAAAGCCAATTGATTTTCTAAATGGTGTTATCTCTCCCGACCAATATCCTTCTATCAAAGAATTTAATACAAAAATTAAAGAAAAAACTATCGAAAAACGTAATAAAGGTAAAATCATTGGTAAGCCTTCCAATTATCTTAAACTAAATAGAGTTACAAAACTACAACCATATCACAAAAAAGTTCAAATCACAGACTCAAATAGCGATCACCTTAAAATCAATAAAGAAAATATTCCACGTTACATTAATCAATTTAAAAGAAAATTCACGTACCAAAACTAATCACGTAAGTAAAAGATCATTGTTTAATCTTGGTGGAAATATTCTTCGCTTTGCTGCTGGTGTAATGGACGACGACGATAGAAAAGAAATAGAAGAACACTTAAAGGTAATAGAACAAAATAACGGTAAATTAATTAATAACGTTAACGATCAAATATTAATAAATGAAAAAATATCCAATGAAATAAAAAATATTACCGATCATATTAACCTAGCTCAAAATGAAATAAAAAATGTAATTAACAATTTTCAAAATAATATTGATAAAATAAATAAAAAATTACAATACTTTATGATTAAAACAGAAATAATTGAAAATATTGATTTATTAACTAGGCAAATTTTAAATATTAAAGAAATAATTTTAGCTAGTAAGTTAGAAATACTGTCAAAAGATATTTTAACACAAACAGAAATTAAAGATTATAATATCACTATAGAAATATTACCTTTCATTAAAAATTGCGTTCTTTTCCGTAACAATTCTATAATATTTGTTTTATCTATACCAGTTTTCAAAAATGAAAAATGTTTTGTAACTATTTTAGAAAAAATTCCAATTAAAAATGTAAACTTTGAACTAGATACTAATATAAAAAAAAAATTATTACATGCAAACAAAGTATTTTTAAATTTATTGATAAGAAAAATGTTATGGAAAAAGATTTAATACCTTTTGACGATAATTGTATAAGAAATTTATTAAATAATAACCACATGAAATGTAATTTTCGAATAAATTTATCTTCTAATGTAATAAAAATATCTGATACTGTAGTTGTAACAACTAACTTAAACAAAACAATTCTTTATAATAATTGTGGTCAACCGGATATGATCCACATAAAAGGCAATAATGTAATAAAATTTATAAACTGTAAAATTTCATTTGACTCATTTCAACAAGAAAATGTTGAAAAAGAGTATTACAACAATATCTTACCATACTTCGAACGTAATATAACCGTTCAACAAGTGATTAATGCTATAAAATTAACAGAATTACATGCCTCTAATATTAACAATACAAAAATAATAGAGGAAATTAAATATAACAGTTCTTGGAAGTGGCACGCAAGCATTTTAACAAACTCATTTATTGGCTTCATTCTTGTATTATCAATATCTATTGGCTTTTATTGCCTAAAACAATTTAAAGTAAAAAGTTCAAAAATAAATATTGAATTAAAAGAAATTCGCACGGAGTCGAATCTTAAGGGGGGAGGAGTTACATCATCACACCCTTCTCCACCACCAGAGGGATTGCCCCTCGCCACCAGAGGGATTGCCCCTCACCACCAGAGGGATTGCCCCTCACCACCAGAGGGATTGCCCCTCACCACCAGAGGGATTGCCCCTCACCACCAGAGGGATTGCCCCTCACCACCAAGATTGCCCGCCAATAACTAAATTGCCCTTCCATTAAAATCCCAAACACCTTACTTTAAATTATAATTCACTTTTCTTACTTTTACTTTCCTTTTTATTTAAATTCAAAATTAGCTTATCCTACAATTTTTATTATATCAAATTTTAACCTAATTTTAGAAAAAAGATAAAAAAATAAAATGTTCAATGCACTTTGCATTAAAACAAATTTTTTGAAATACGAAACATTTTTGTTTACGAAATACAAATTGTTCAATGCACTTATGCATTAAACAATTTAATTAACAACAACAAAAACGTAAACTGAAATATGAAACATTTTTTGTTGCGTTTAAGTTATGTTGAAATAATTTCATAAATTTTTTATAACAACAAATCGATAAAGTAAATAACCTTATTGTAATTTATCGTTTTGCTGATAAGAAATTTTAGAAATAAGCTTTAGAATAATTTTTAGTTAAAAAAAGAATGAAAAAGAAATTCATTGATCATTATTAAGGTAGAAACCAATAAAGAAAGCATTTTATTAAATTATAAATCACTTGTTATTTTATTCCCTTTATTTTTTTTTTTGAATAAAATTTTATGACACGTTTGTCGAAAAAGTAAGTGGCGCAGTCGGTAGGATGTTTAAAACAAAGACATTAGTGTTGTAAAAAAAGAAAAAAAAACTTTACAATAAAATTCTAAAAAGAAAAGAAAAAGTGCTTTTGAATAGAAATATTGTTTGTGCGAAATAATAATCAAAAACATTTTTATAATTTTAATAAATAAAAATTTTTATAATTAATAAAATAAATTAAATTAAGTAAACAATAAAATAACTTTTATTTACAAATCTTATAAATAACTTTAAAACCAACTTTGAAAAACAGTTAAAAGATAAGATTACAGTTATAATAAAATTAAAACAATAACAAACTTAATTAATAAAATTAATAAAATAAATAAAATAAATTAATTAATAAAATAAATAAAATTAATTAATTAACAAAAGAAATAAAATAAATTAATTAATAAAATAAGTAAAATACATTAATTAATAAAAAAAAAAAAAAAATATTAAAATTAATAAAACAAATAAAAAATATGGCAACCAACAATGGAATAATTTCTCCAAGCGTGTTGCAACAAGCAGCATCAAACAATCAACAACAAGCAGCATCCAATAATCAACAGTCTACAACTACAACAACATCAGCAGAATTATGTTTAACGTTGGACCCGCTGAAGTACATCGGTGACCTCCCAGAATTTAGTGGAAAAGGTGAGGAATTATTTAAATTTTTAGAGTTAGTAGAATGTATAATACCTTTAGTTTTAAGATATAATTCAGATAGTCAAACCATATTATTAAATAAAATTAAAGCTAAGTTAATCGGTAAAGCAAGGGAAATAACTGAGATTAATAATCATGTTAATACTTGGTCAGAAATTAAAAATATTTTAATAAATAATTTTGGCGAAAGAAAGTCCGCTTTTGAAATATTTGAAGAATTACAAAGTGTTACCTTTCGTTCTACTCCCGTCGACCTATATAACCAAATCAAAGCAATTCTTAGAAAACTAAATAATAAAATTAAAAACGAAGCTAATTCTCCATTATTAATTGAATCTAATATTTTAACCGGGTTGCGAATTTTCAAAGATAAACTTCCGGAACCAGTACGTTCCATTTTATTTAGTAGAAATCCAACATCCCTAGAAAATGCAATGGATATTTTGTATGAAGGTAACTACGCCGAATACAATCCATCCAAATATCAAAATAAAAATGATATTCGTAGTAAAAATCTCAATACAAATAAAAATGGAGCTTATAGGAATAATAATTATAACAATAAAAGTAATAATAATTTTACAAACAATAATCACGGAACCATAACAATTTTAGGTCAGATTTCCAACAGCGTAATTCTAATTATAATAATTTCACATATAATAGTCGTAACCATTCTCGTAGAACCCAACAAAATTTTAATACGCAATCTTCCCAACAATATCAGAACCATTCTAGATATAACCAAAGAAACTGCGAAACTATGGAGGTTGATCCAACTACCATAAATCGTAGAATTAATACTCTTGAAACACAAACTCAGGGTAACAACGAAAATTTAAATCGCGAAATTGAAAATTTTTCACTCAGTAGTTTCGGAGCAAAACAGGAACTTCCTTTTATAAAGATACAATCAAAAGGAAGACCATTAAAATTTATTATAGACTCAGGTGCTACTATGAGCATAATGAATAGTGGAATTTGCAATCCAATTTACAAATCCAAAATTGAACCTATTAATATTAAAACATTACGCAATAAGTTTATATGTGATACGAAAATCATAATTGATCCTTTTCTCGAATTTGAATCTAAAGGAAAATTCGAATTTTTGGAAATAAACTTCCATGATAGATTTGACGGTTTAATAGGTAACAACATTCTCAAACCGTTACAATCTATAATCGACTATGAAAACAATTGTTTAAAAATAAACACCGGCAATATCATTCCTCTTTATTTTAATAAAAAGATGAAAAAGAATATAACATCCCGGTACCAATGAAAGAGTTAAATATCTTTCAAAATGAAATTTTTGTAGGTGAAAACAATATTAGATGTGATCATTTAGATCATACAATTAAAAGTGAACTTTTGAAAACTTTAAAAAAGTTCAACAAAGCCTTTTTTCATGAAGGTGATGATTTAACTTTCACCCACGAAATCAAACGTGCAATTAATACAATTGACGAAATACGATCAACTGATGCGACAATGCATTCAGCTGACGTAGATAATTCCGAATACATCCCTATATCAGAGTCACCAATTAACTTTTACAAAACACAAATTATCATAAAAAAGGGTTCACAAGAACAATTGAAATTATTTAAAATCCATCGTAAAACAAGAAAAATTTTCATACATCCTAATCCTAACGAGGAATTTTTTATCGAAGTTTTTAAAAATCATATTCCTAGTAAAGGAATAATAGGAATTATGATTGATGATATAAAACTTTACAGTTCTTTTCAAAATACATACCTAAAATATTTTTCAAAAAATAAACTAATAAAATTAAACAAATGCTCACTCTTACTCACTGACATTTTATATCGTCTCGAAATAAAGGAACTTATTCTTGACCAACACATAAAAACAAATCATAGAGGAATCAATGATGTTTACCTAAATTTAAAGAAAAGCTATTATTTTCCTAAATTGAAAAATGAAATTCAAAATGTTATAAATAATTGTCACATTTGCAACATTGCGAAATATGAAAGACGTCCTTTAAATCTACCTTTAAAAATTACGGAAACCCCTAGGAAACCATTACAAATAGTTCATATGGACATATGGTTTCACACAAAAGGAAATCCATACTTGACAATTATTGACAAATTTTCAAAACACGCCCAAATCATTGCCTTAAAATCTAGGAATTGGGTGGATTTGAAAAATGGTTTTATGCAATATATAGCATCTTTCGGTAAACCTGTTAAAGTTGTAACAGACCAAGAGAAGGGCTTTAATAGCCTTAATTTCAAAAATTATTTAGAAACAGAAGGAATTGATATCCATTTTACTACTCCCAATAACCATAGTAGCAATGCGGATATTGAAAGATTCCATAATACTTTAAACGAACACCTACGAATATTGAACACGATCAAAAAAGAAGAAAGTCAAATTACGGAAGAAGACCCCATAATCAAAAGCTTAAAAGTTTATAATGAAACTATTCACACATCAACTGGCAAAAAGCCAATTGATTTTCTAAATGGTGTTATCTCTCCCGACCAATATCCTTCTATCAAAGAATTTAATACAAAAATTAAAGAAAAAACTATCGAAAAACGTAATAAAGGTAAAATCATTGGTAAGCCTTCCAATTATCTTAAACTAAATAGAGTTACAAAACTACAACCATATCACAAAAAAGTTCAAATCACAGACTCAAATAGCGATCACCTTAAAATCAATAAAGAAAATATTCCACGTTACATTAATCAATTTAAAAGAAAATTCACGTACCAAAACTAATCACGTAAGTAAAAGATCATTGTTTAATCTTGGTGGAAATATTCTTCGCTTTGCTGCTGGTGTAATGGACGACGACGATAGAAAAGAAATAGAAGAACACTTAAAGGTAATAGAACAAAATAACGGTAAATTAATTAATAACGTTAACGATCAAATATTAATAAATGAAAAAATATCCAATGAAATAAAAAATATTACCGATCATATTAACCTAGCTCAAAATGAAATAAAAAATGTAATTAACAATTTTCAAAATAATATTGATAAAATAAATAAAAAATTACAATACTTTATGATTAAAACAGAAATAATTGAAAATATTGATTTATTAACTAGGCAAATTTTAAATATTAAAGAAATAATTTTAGCTAGTAAGTTAGAAATACTGTCAAAAGATATTTTAACACAAACAGAAATTAAAGATTATAATATCACTATAGAAATATTACCTTTCATTAAAAATTGCGTTCTTTTCCGTAACAATTCTATAATATTTGTTTTATCTATACCAGTTTTCAAAAATGAAAAATGTTTTGTAACTATTTTAGAAAAAATTCCAATTAAAAATGTAAACTTTGAACTAGATACTAATATAAAAAAAAAATTATTACATGCAAACAAAGTATTTTTAAATTTATTGATAAGAAAAATGTTATGGAAAAAGATTTAATACCTTTTGACGATAATTGTATAAGAAATTTATTAAATAATAACCACATGAAATGTAATTTTCGAATAAATTTATCTTCTAATGTAATAAAAATATCTGATACTGTAGTTGTAACAACTAACTTAAACAAAACAATTCTTTATAATAATTGTGGTCAACCGGATATGATCCACATAAAAGGCAATAATGTAATAAAATTTATAAACTGTAAAATTTCATTTGACTCATTTCAACAAGAAAATGTTGAAAAAGAGTATTACAACAATATCTTACCATACTTCGAACGTAATATAACCGTTCAACAAGTGATTAATGCTATAAAATTAACAGAATTACATGCCTCTAATATTAACAATACAAAAATAATAGAGGAAATTAAATATAACAGTTCTTGGAAGTGGCACGCAAGCATTTTAACAAACTCATTTATTGGCTTCATTCTTGTATTATCAATATCTATTGGCTTTTATTGCCTAAAACAATTTAAAGTAAAAAGTTCAAAAATAAATATTGAATTAAAAGAAATTCGCACGGAGTCGAATCTTAAGGGGGGAGGAGTTACATCATCACACCCTTCTCCACCACCAGAGGGATTGCCCCTCGCCACCAGAGGGATTGCCCCTCACCACCAGAGGGATTGCCCCTCACCACCAGAGGGATTGCCCCTCACCACCAGAGGGATTGCCCCTCACCACCAGAGGGATTGCCCCTCACCACCAGAGGGATTGCCCCTCACCACCAAGATTGCCCGCCAATAACTAAATTGCCCTTCCATTAAAATCCCAAACACCTTACTTTAAATTATAATTCACTTTTCTTACTTTTACTTTCCTTTTTATTTAAATTCAAAATTAGCTTATCCTACAATTTTTATTATATCAAATTTTAACCTAATTTTAGAAAAAAGATAAAAAAATAAAATGTTCAATGCACTTTGCATTAAAACAAATTTTTTGAAATACGAAACATTTTTGTTTACGAAATACAAATTGTTCAATGCACTTATGCATTAAACAATTTAATTAACAACAACAAAAACGTAAACTGAAATATGAAACATTTTTTGTTGCGTTTAAGTTATGTTGAAATAATTTCATAAATTTTTTATAACAACAAATCGATAAAGTAAATAACCTTATTGTAATTTATCGTTTTGCTGATAAGAAATTTTAGAAATAAGCTTTAGAATAATTTTTAGTTAAAAAAAGAATGAAAAAGAAATTCATTGATCATTATTAAGGTAGAAACCAATAAAGAAAGCATTTTATTAAATTATAAATCACTTGTTATTTTATTCCCTTTATTTTTTTTTTTGAATAAAATTTTATGACACGTTTGTCGAAAAAGTAAGTATATATATTCAACCAAAGCTATTAATTAAGATGATGGTCTGGAGAATATTTTAACGTTTATTTGATGACGAGAGGTGCTGCCGTTTTGGAGATATTGCAATTTCAAGTGGAATTTTAAAACAAAAAAAAAAAAAAAATTTTGAACTTTCAAAAAAACCACTATAACTATGAAATTTTCAAAAACACCCTGTATTTTTTATTATACTGTTAGAAAGGTCTTTTGACACTCTTTCCAACGGTATATAATAAGTATGGTATATGTTGACAAACAGCCCCACCAGAGAACATGAATGAAAAACTGACACAACAATTTTATTAAAAAATACATTTTCATACTTTATTTCTCATAAATCTATTTTGCCTTTTTGTTGGGATGGTGTCATAATTCCAAAAAAAAAATTCCAAATTTACAAAATTCCAAAGAAAGAAAAAAAAATAATTCAAAAAAAAAAAATTGCAAAACCAATAATTCCAAAAAAAAAAATTCCAAAAATCAAAATTTAATGACAAACTATTTTTTAAAAACAGTAATTTTTTACATGCATATTTAAACAAATAAAAATTTAAAAAAAGTGGGGGCTGCCGCCCCCAAACCCCCGCTAAACAAATTATTGAAACCCTGATTTTGAATCCAACTCTAAAATCCCTCCTAATTCAGAATCTCACGTATACAAATATATAAATATTCTGGAAAAAGCGTATAATCCTGTAATTGTAGCCAAGTATAAAATCTCTCCTAATTATTTTTTACATGCATATTTAAACAAATAAAAATTTAAAAATAGTGGGGGCTGCCGCCCCCAAACCCCCGCTAAACAAATTATTGAAACCCTGATTTTGAATCCAACTCTAAAATCCCTCCTAATTCAGAATCTCATGTATACAAATATATAAATATTCTGGAAAAAGCGTATAATCCTGATTTTGTAACAAACTCTAAAATTCTTGCTCGCTAAAGCTATGGAAATATTTTTTGGATTTTTTTTTTGGAATTTTTTTTTTTGGAATTATTTTTTTTCTTTCTTTGGAATTTTGTAAATTTGGAATTTTTTTTTTAGAATTATGACACCATTCCAACAAAAAGGCAAAATAAATTTATGAGAAATAAATTATGAAAATGTATTTTTTTATAAAATTGTTGTGTCAGTTTTTCATTCATGTTCTCTGGTGGGGCTGTTTGTCAACATATACCATACTTATTGTATACCGTTGGAAAGAGTGTCAACGGACCTTTCTAACAGTATAATAAAAAATACAGGGTGTTTTTGAAAATTTCATAGTTATAGTTGTTTTTTTGAAAGTTCAAAATTTTTTTTTTTTTGTTTTAAATTTCCACTTGAAATTGCAATATCTCCAAAACGGCAGCACCTATTGTCATCAAATAAACGTTAGAATATTATCCAGACCGTCATCTTAATTAATAGCTTTGATTGAATATATATATATTGAGTAGATTGCTAGTTATAACGGTTTTTGTACAATAGACTAAAATAACAAGGATACTTTTAAATGTCCTATTCGTCCTTAAAGGATAATATGCGCCATTAAAACTATATATTTTTTGAAAGCTGGCAACACCAGCTATGTTTTATATATAGTCATTTGGTCCTACGCGGATATTAGTTAAACCGCAGAATAGCCAAACTTAATAATATAATATAACTAGCTAATACCCGGTGCGCGTTGCTGCGCCTCTCAATGGAGGTTTAATTGAATTTGATGTTACTGCAAAAAGTTAACACAAAACTTCACACGAAAACTTTAATTCACATGTAAATTTTAAAATGTGTGAAAGCAATCTTTTTAAAACGATTTTTCTAGGATTATTCTAGTAATTTTTGAAACTTTCTGTAATTCAAAGCAGTACGAACTACTTTCCAAATTTTGACGTAATTTACTTCCAGAAAATTTTTTTGAAAAATCGCAAGGCCGACTGTTAGCAGACTCAACTCCATTTTCAAGTTGCTTCACACATATAAAATTTGAGGTAAACCGGTCAAATCGTTTCTACTTTAGAGTTAAGTAACGCAAAAATCTATTAAAAGCCACTGTGCCCCACTGGGTTAACGGAACTACACTTTCTCTTTGGGCAAAGCAGTATTGCGAAAAATTGGACGTAATTTGCTTCCAAATCACTCAACAAAATTTTTTTGGGGCTTCTTTTTAGCCAAAGCAGTACTTCGCAAATTTTGACAATATTAGCTTCCAAAATTATTTTGACCAACCGTCGGGCCGACATGGGTTAACAAATTCCATATCTGTTAATAGTGTCAACTCAATTCTCAAGGAGCATCACGTATACAAAATTTGAAGTCAATTGGTCGAACCGTTTTTAATTTAGAGTTAAGTATTGAAAAAACCTATAAAAAGCTTTTGGGCCGCAATGGGTTAATGGAACTCAACAAAAATTTTTTTGGGAATTTCTTTAACGGAAAAGCAGAATTTCGTAAGATCGGACAAAATTTGGATACAAAATTGTTTTTGACCACCCGTCGGCCCGACATGGGTTAACAATTTCCAAAACTGTTAATAGTGTCAACTCAATTCTCAAGGAGAATCACGTATACAAAATTTGAAGTCAATCGGTAAAACCGTTTCGAATTTAGAGTATAATATTGAAAAAAGCTATACAAAGCTGTTGGGCCGCAATGGGTTAATGGAACTCAACAAAATTTTTTTTGGGGCTTTCTTTTAAGCCAAAGCAGAATTTCGTAAAATCGGACAAAATTTGGACCCAAAATTTTTTTTGACCATCCGTCGGCCCGACATAGGTTAACAAATTCCAAAACTGTTAATAGTTCTCAAAGAGCATCACGTATACAAAATTTGAAGTCAATCGGTCAAACCGTGTCGAAGTTACAGTAAAGTATTGGAAAAACCTATAAAAAGCTGTTGGGCCGCAATGGGTTAATGGAACTCAACAAAAATTTTTTTGGGGCTTTCTTTTAAACCAAAGCAGAATTTCGTAAAATCGGACAAAGTTTGGACCCAAAATTTTTTTTGACCACCCGTCGGCCCGACGTGGGTAAACAAATTCCAAAACTGTTAATAGTGTCTACTCAATTCTCAAAGAGCATCACGTATACAAAATTTGAAGTCAATCGGTCAAACAGTTTTCATTTTAGAACAAAGAAGTTTAAATACTTGCACCACAGCCCCAACTTGGCGGTCCGTTAGAGCAACATTTTTGGGCCACGATTTCTTTCCGTACCCAAAAACCCCTATATACAAATTTTCATGAAAATCGGCTGGGCAGTTTAGGAGTCTATTCGCTACATACAAACAAACAAACAAACAAACAAACAAACAAACAAACAAACAAACATACAAACAAACATTCCCTTTTATATATATAGAAGATAGATTACATTAATTGATGAAGTGAACCGCAGCTATTTTTATCGTTAATATTTTAAATATAGCAATTAATTTTTAAGTGTCTATTAAGTATGCTTCATTTAAAATAATATTTGGTGTCCGAACCAATCGCTATTACGAGAAAAGAGGAGTGTGAAATTTATTTCAAAGGTTTTTTACGATTTCATATTTAATAAATTTTATCAATATACAATATAAAATTTCTCGTTAGAGTACCATCAAACGAGTACTCGGAGAACCACACGCACTCCATAACCTCGAGGCCCGTTGTGCACCCCTGCTTTCGGGGCCGCTCCGAAAGATTTTAAGGAAGAGATTTGGGAAATTTTAAATTTTCCCTAATCTCTTCCTTAAAATCGTTTTAATTTTTCACCACTATTTTAAATTATTAATGTTTAAGTTTTTAATACATTAAATATTTAAAATTCATAGTTTATTATTTAAAAATTATAAATACAGTTTGCTAATGAGACACATTAAAATAAAAATTTAACATTTAAAGTTTTCCGGCACTTTGTTTTGCAAATAGTTTATTTAAATAACACTTTAACTCTTTTAAGAATTTAAATATTTTTAAATATTCACTGACAAACAAAGCAATGAATTTTCATCTTAACTTTATATTTACTCTTACTTAATTACTAAACAAAGAACATATTATCAAATTATCTATAGAATAAATTAGGTACATAAAAATAGAGAATTCTTTAAAAAGTTTTACTTTTAATGTTTTTCCTTTAAATTGGTTGGTTTTGTTCATTTAAACTCTAAACATCAATAATAACAAAAGAACATGACATTATTAGTTTCTTTTATCTTTCTTTTTTATCTAATTGTTTTTGGGTAAAAGTTTACATTGAAATCTTGGTTACTACGACTGTTACCACAATTGTTTAAGTTTTGAAATTTAAAATAACAAACTATTTAGGAAATGGAAGTGGTGTCGTTTTGATTTCATTAATGGTTACTAGTAATGCACAGTATTTAAAGTTAATTTAAATTAAATTGATATTTCATAGTATTAACAATGAAATTGAGAAAAGGGGTTCTCATTATAATAATAATAATAAAAATTAAGTAGAGAAAATTAAACATTTATTTTTGAATTCTTTGTTTCTAAAGAAAAGTTTCATTTTCGTTTAATAATTTGAATAATATAAAATGACAACTTTAACCAAGTTTAATTAAAATGCTTTTTATAAAATTTTAAATTCTATAGACTAGAAGATTCCGAATAATGAACTGTGGAAAAATGCAGAATGAAAAGAGTATAAGAATTAAAATAAAACGAATAAGTTGTAACGGAACACTTGGGAGCCCCACGCATTTCTTTTACTATTTAATATTTATGAAGTTTATAAAAACAGTTATCGTTTGGCGTTTGCTGATTGACATTATAAAATATTTGTTTTAAGAATTTAAATATACTCTTTGTTTTTTTTATTACCTAATTATTATTTTTAACTTTAAAATTTTAATTTTAAAGTCATTAAACTATAAAAATACGAATACCTATTTAAAATTTCATTTTATTAGAAACAGTTTTTTCAACAAATTTTTTGACAACCATTAAAAAACCATCAAATTTTTATTTTAAAAAATGATTTTAATAATTCGATTGATTGATTTTTGATATTATGAAATTTTTTTATAACTTATGTATATTTTATGTAAATTGTAAACAATAAACAGTTAGTATAAAAAATTAATATTCTGAAAATATCTGTTATCCAATTTACACTTAGATATTATAGAATAGATTAAATGAAAAAATATATCAGAATATCTTGACAGTTTTGATGACGTTTTTTTAAATTTTTTGGAAATCAAAATAAAAGTCACAATAATTGTAAATATTTTTATTCCGAATCTTTGTGGTAGTAACATGATTAATGACAATTTGAATATGATTGATATTTAAAAAGTATTTTAAAAGTATTTTTGTTTTTTTTTATTTTAGTACATACACACTATCGGTTCAATTTCGTTTAAATTTTCCATGAAAATAGTTAGAAAACCAGTTTGTGGGAAAGATTTGGTTTTAAAATAATTTTAATAAACTTTTTCTAATGTGAAATTTTAATTAAAATTTGTTTTGTAATAATGAGATATAGGTATTACAATAGATTAATCGTTGCTCTACTTAGTGCTCGACTTCAAATATTTTACACAACACCATTCAAAAAAATTTTTAGATGAAATCAATAATAGATGATACCATTACAATTACTAGTAGGTAATATTACTTGCTAACTACCATTAAAAGAATTTATAATGGTTCTTTAAGAATTCAAATGGTACTAGAGAAATAAATTTTTATAATTGATTACTTTAAAATAATTAAATACCATAAAGCACTAAATTTGAATTGATTGATTTATTTAGTTTTATTTTAAATTACTTGATTTTAACAATACTTGGTATTTATTTATTTAAAGTAATTAAAGTAATTTATAAAAAATAATTAAAAAAGTAATTTAAGTATCAAAAATAATTACCAAAGTAACCAATTTCAAAAATAATTACAAAAGTAACTGAAATCTAAATTTAGTTACTTTCTAGGAATTATCCAGTAAATACTTAATTATTTTTACGGGTAATTGAATCTCAAATAGTATTATTACAAAAATTTAGGATTATTAATTATGAAGTAATGATTATGAAATAATAGTACTTAACCCAGTATTTAAGTACCACTTTATTTATTACTTTCCAAATCCGCTGTCAGCATTAGTCTTAATACCAGATATTAAGGGCAGTACTGAAATAAGATATTAATTTTGAAAAAATTTTCTAACAAAGCTTAAGAATTTAAAATATCAGAAATATAAAGATTCAATAAAACAAAAACACAATTTTATTAAAAATCATAATTATTAAAATTTTAAAATTTAATTTCTTAAAAAAAAATAGAACAGAATGATTCAATTTTAATATATATTTTTTATATTATAAATTCAATTAAAATAAACATTTTTAATAATATACCTGTACATTATATAATGTATATAATAATATTTATATTAATATTTTAAATAGATAAAATATTAAATAATGGAAAGTTTTTGTTAAAATAAATAAAATTCTTTTTATTAAGACACAAAATTGTTTGAAAAAATTTATTTTAGTGAAATGTTAAATAACTTATTTATGCATATTATAATAAAAATAAATTAAAATATTTTTATAAATTTTAATAATTGGGAAAAATTTTTGTGTTCGAAGTTTGCGGAAATATTATATTTTTAGATTATACAATTAAAACTACCTAATAAATAATGTTTTCTTTAATTTCCAATATGATAAAAAATTTACAAATAAATTAAACTAAAAATATTTAAATTCTTAGATTATTAAAGAATAATTAATGTAAACATATATTATATAAATAATTACCTAATTAGATTAAACAGATTATCTTATTTTATTCATATTTGCACATAGATAAAGGATGGGCTTAATAAAAAAGTTCTTCCATGAAATTATTTAATTTAACCTAAGTTTAAATAATGTATTGTATTTAGAAGTTTTTTAACCTCAAATCTTCTTGAAAATAGTGAAAACTAAACGGGGAAATCCTTTTTGTAGCTATAGTTGACGCTTATTGAAATAAATTTACTAAAATAAATTAGTAAATACTTTCGCAAAACAGATTTTAATGAAATTTGGTATAAATGCATTTTTTGCAAAAGAAGAAATTAATCAGATAAGCCAAATTAGACAATAAAATTGGGTGTGACTCCCATATAATATTACCCGACACCACTGGAAATATTAATACACAGACTTTACAGACTTTACAATACAAACAACATTTTGCAAAAAGAAAAGCTTATACAATCCACCATGGACTTATTTCTACGTTTTTGATGGCATTTTGCATAAACTTGTGCATCTTCCGCTTTTTGCTAAAAAGCTTTTAATTGGCTATTGCGCTTGACATTTGAAGATCAAACAAATATTCAGAAAACCAGTTTTTAAAATCATTGAAAGTTGAGTGTTTTTGAACACCATAGCAGATGGACTATATAAACATTTGTTCAACACGAAATTTTTTCAAAAATTTTAAAAATATAGTAAAAACCACATTTTGTTTAAATTATACCTATCTAAATTCATTAAAATTTTATAAAGACTTAAATCCAATTCATTTTTACATAATAAAAACATATTAAAATACAATCATGTACAAATATTCAAAAATAATTATTTTTTATTTTCATTTTTTTTATTCTGATCTACCAATTTATAGAAACTGATATTTTTTTAATGATATGATGTCTATAACAATATATTTACATTTTTTTTTTATTTTCTATGAATATTATATGATAAATATTTCAATAAACACCCAAAATGTATCTTTTTTAACACAAAAATTAATTTCTAAGGTAAAAAATACCTTAACAAAAATATGTAGGTATAAAACATTTATTCAATAGGAATTTTTATCAATATTTATATTTTCTAAACTTTTATATATTTTTGGAATTTCATTATAAAATTTTTTTTCTTTCAAAAATAATAAAATTTATCATTATTAATAAAGGCAACGTGCTTATGTTAAGATAGTCATATTATTAGTAAAAAATATTTTACATTTACAAAAAAACAAAAACAATCTACTATTATGTTAAGGGTAGATTTTGTAGGCGCCGTGAAATAATGCCATACGAAATAAAGCCATAATGGCCAATTCAAGTGTGAAATAATATCGTATCATTTTCTAAAATTTTACGAAATAAAACCATATGGGAAAATTTATGCAAATTCTAGTTTTATAGTAAACAAAGTGAAAAAAAAAATAGAAATTAATAGAATTTGTAACCAATATTGTAAAAACAACCCCCAAAAAATTAAATTTTTCTAAATAATATATAACTAAACAATAAAGTAATGAATTTAAGCATAATCCGTTGGTTTCAAAATCTGGGTTTCAATCATTTGTTTAACGGGGTTTAGCGGCGGCAGCCCCTGCTATCTTAAAAACTTTGTAGCAAAAATATTTATATAAGAATAATAATTAGCAGGGATTTTAGAGTAGGTTTCAAAATCAGGGAATTCCATTTGTCCAGAATATTTATATAAATATGTTTATACGAGACTCTAAACTAGGAGGGTTTTAGAGTTGGATTCAAAACAGGGAAATGCGCCTTTTACAGAATATTTATATATACGTGACATATGAGATGCTGTATATGGGTATATATGTTAGATACTTAATTAGAACCGTTTTTGGAGTTGGATTCAAAACCAGGATTGCCGCTTTTTCCAGCATATTTAATACCTACATATTACATTTTCTAAGGTTTTTTTTGGAATTTTTATTTATAATTATTTTTATTTTGAAAATTAAATTGCTATTATTTTCAGAAATAAAATTAAATTTTTAAAAAGGATATAAAGCCATATGGCTTTATTTCCCAATTATATGCGAAAAAAACCATACGCGATAAAATTGGTATGGCGTTTCTTCACGGCACCGATTTTGTAAACATCAATATATTTTTTGGTTTTTTTTTTTTTGATAAAAATTATTTAAAAAAAATTTATTCTATAATATGTTAAAATTCAGATTTATCTTAATATTTCATTTTTTGGTTTAAAACATTTTTGGAAAAATATTTCCTTAAAATAAAGGGTAATATTTAGGTGTTTGTAAGGAAATGTAAGCCCATATAGAAGAAGTAAGATTTCTTGGGAAATCAAAATCAGTTACTTAAATCTATAAAGATCATTTAAAAATAGGGTTAAATTTTGCGGCTCTTATACACAATGGTGGTTTAATGGAGTTCATTTGACATATTCGCTCGAATACATAAAATTGAGCTGGAACTCAATTCCCACTTTTGCAAAGTAAAAGAACAAGTTGGTGTACAAGTACAAAGGGTGATTTGATTTGGACATTTACATTTAATGCATTGACCCCAATATGTATATGATTGAAAGGTCTATGGTCCAATTCTTCGTCAAGAATAAATATTTTTAAAAATATTTTTCGGAATAGTTATTTTGCAAGTTTTTACAAAAACTTTTATTGTCGGTCTTTCAATCTAAGGGTCGCATGGTCAGATCACATCTAATTTAAAAAAAAATTTATAAATTATAATTTGTATCATAATAGCTTTTATATAATTTTTTTTAATATATCATAATATAAAATATATATAACTGTTACATCTATAACGAAAATGCTTCAGAATTATTTTCCGAAGAGTTTAAAATGCAAAGTGAAATTTATAGTGTCTCATCTCATATAAGTCTAATATTGCATATCTATAGGCTACTTATTATGTGAAATTTCACTACAGACGAATGTGCTAAACGCCCATTTGTTTTAAACGATCCAGGTCTATAACTTGTAAAAATATGTTTAAGATTATATGAACAAATAATGTTATATTTAGTATCAGAATATAAATGGGAAATATGACTCCCAAAAACTTAAACAAATATATTTGTATGTCTCAAAGGATATTAAAGATACGTATCTGGATTTTATTATAAATATTATTGTTCCTTATGAATCTTAAACTGAATATTTTGTATTAAAAAGGTTAGAAACTTTGAAAAAAAACGAGGAAGATTATAGTTGCCCTTGCCAACTTTTAGATACCCGTGCATACTCACTATGGTGTATAAAATAAACCGTAATTTACTTCTCTTATACATTAAACTCATTATCCCATAATTTTGGCTTAAAAAAAAAAAAAAAAAACAACAAAAACAAAAACAACCATAAAAAAAAAAAAAAATTTTGATTTATTATTCCATAAGTTTTGCTTAAAGAAAAAACAAAAATTGACCCACCCTAAAATTCCGGTGGTCCGAGTAATGTCCAACTTTGCCGGCCCAATTTTAATTTTAACCTCGTAGCTTCATTAGATTCACAGTTATTGAATCGAAAACTTTGTATGGCAGTCCCCGAAAATGGGGCCGTAACATTTTGAAACTTCAAATAAGTGCTCGATTCATTATATAACTAACGGTGTATAATTTTCATCTTCGTAGTATAATTAGTTTTGAAGAAATTCATATTGGTGCAAATAAGTTGCATGGCAGCCCCCCGAAAATGGGGCCCTAACATTTTGAAACTTCATATAAGTGCTTGATTCATTATAAAACTAAATTTGTGTAATTTTCATCCTCGTAGTATAATTAGTTTTGAAGAAATTCATATTGGTGCAAAAAAGTTGTATGGCAGCCCCCCGAAGCCTTGGTCCGATTTAAACAAAAACAATAGGAAACCTAGAAATTGTCTAAAAATGACTTTGTGTGAATTTCAAGACTCTAGCCCTTTTAGTTTTCGAGTTATCGGGCTGACACACGGACGGACGGACAGACACACATAGCTAGATCGACTAATTTTTCGATTCTGAGCCGATATGTACCCTTGACACTATATCTAGCTCGTCTTGATCGATGCGTTACAAACGGAGGAGCAATTTTAATATACCCGATGTCATATGTGTATGCACGGGTATAAAAATTTATTTACATAAATATATACAAATATTATAATATAATATTTCATATATACATTTATATGCAAAATATAAGGTATAAAATCAGGTTTCTTAAAATAAATTCAAATGAAATAAAGCCATTTGACTATATTTCAAAGTTATATTTGAAATAAAAGCCAAAATTGAATTGTTAAATTTTGTTTATATTTCAATATGAAAAATTGAAATATCAGGATTGCCCCCTTTTTCAGAACTTTTATATTTATGTAAATGAGAGAATCTGAATTCGGAGGGATCATGTTTTGTCTGAAATTGGTATACCGAATTCTCATACCATTCTATTGGTTTTAGTGTTGGATGGAAAATCAAATTTCAATAATTCACTTAGTGGGTGATGGGGACCACTTATATTTTAAATCAATTGTTGTTAAAATAAAAATATAAAAACAAATTAAATTAAATATTATTGTTGGTAGCAAAAGCAGGGTTATACGCTTTTATAGAATATTTATATTTATTTTTATGTGTTTATTCAAAGTTCTTCTTATAATTTAATATAGGTACCTGTTAAAAAATATTTTTGATTATACAAGTAACCCTTCTAAAACGCGGTGGATAAGTTCCTAAAAAATGCCGCGTTGTAGGAGACATTAACTCCATACAAAAATCAAATTTCTTGATTGGGAAATAGGCTGTTTCAAAGATTTCTTCAAAATATTTCGTTCCTATTACTTAGAGGATCGTTCTCTAAAATGTATTCTTCCAACAGCTTCGCCATATTTAACATGTAATTTATTTCTCGATGCTTTTTATTGATTCCTTTAATTTCTACATCGGAAAGATCGTCAGAACTGTCTCCAGTCGATAATATGTATTTTGTTTATCATCATCCCCGTTGTAAGAAGTAAGAGTATTCTTCTATTATGTGAAATTTTCCGCATTTTACGAACCGCTTTGTAGGAAGGTTACTTGTATTTTATTTTAATTTTTACTTTTAATTTGATATTTTAAAAATGATGTAGAGTCAAAATTTAAAAATTAGCTTTTTGACTTTATTTCAAATGTTGAATTGAAATAAAGTCAAACAAGTGCTTTTTGACTTTATTTAAGGGACCCAAAAATCTTTTATGTTTATACCCGTGCATACATATATGAACATCGGGTATATTAAAATTACTCCTCCGTTTGTAACGCATCGAAATATAAGAGCTAGATATAGTGTCAAGGGTACGTATCGAATCAGCATCGAAAAGTGAATCGATCTAGCTATGTGTGTCCGTCCGTCCGTCCGTCCGTCCGTCCGTCCGTCAGCACGATAACTCAAAAACTATAAGAGCTAGAGTTCTGAAACTTTCACAAAGTAATTTTTAGACAATTTCTAGGTTCCCTATTGTTTTTGGTTAAAATCGGACCAAGTCTTCGGGGAGCTGCCATACAACTTTTTTGCACCAATATGAATTTCTTCAAAAGTAATTATACTACGAGAATGAAAATTACACACGGTTAGTTTTATAATGACTCCGGCACTTATATGAAGTTTCAAAATGTTAGGGCCCCATTTTCGGGGGGCTGCCATACAACTTCTTTGCACCAATATGAATTTCTTCAAAACTAATTATACTACGAGGCTGAAAATTACACACGGTTAGTTATATAATGAATCGAGCACTTATATGAAGTTTCAAAATGTTAGGGCCCCATTTTCGGGGAGCTGCCATACAACTTTTTTGCACCAATATGAATTTCTTCAAAACTATTTATACTACGGGGATGAAAATTACACACGGTTAGTTTTATAATGACTCCGGCACTTATATGAAGTTTCAAAATGTTAGGGCCCCATTTTCGGGGGACTGCCATACAACTTCCTTGCACAAATATGAATTTCTTCAAAACTATTTATACTACGCGGATGAAAATTACACACGGTTAGTTATATAATGAATCGAGCACTTATATGAAGTTTCAAAATGTTAGGGCCCCATTTTCGGGGGGCTGCCATACAACTTCTTTGCACCAATATGAATTTCTTCAAAACTAATTATACTACGAGGCTGAAAATTACACACGGTTAGTTATATAATGAATCGAGCACTTATATGACGTTTCAAAATTTTAGGGCCCCATTTTCGGGGGGCTGCCATACAAAGTTTTCGATTCAATAACTTTGAATCTAATGAAGCTACAAGGTTAAAATTAAAATTGGGCAGATAAATTAATAGGGCAAGTTACTTGGCAAAGTTGGACATCACTCGGACCTTCGGACTTTTAGGGTGGGCCAATTTTTTTTTGTTTTTTGTTAATTTTTTTTTTTTTTTTTTACGTCAAAATTATGGGGTAATGAGTTAAATGTATAAGGGAAGTAAATTACGGTTTATTTTATACACCATAGTGGGTATGCACGGGTATCTAAAAGTTGACAAGGGCAACTATAATCTTCCTCGTTTTTTAATGTATTTTTTCAAGAAAAACAAAAATGTTACTACCTATCTTTTACAAAATACAAGAAGAGTATTACTATTATTTTTTAAATAAAATTTACATTTCTAAAAAATTTTTTTTAGAGAAGAATAAAAAAGTATATCTATAAAATACTATATATTATTATAAATTTATATATTCAATTTAATATTTTATTTTATTTACTTATTATTGTATTTTAAAATTGTAAACCAAATTTTTTTTAAATTTTAATATAACAACAACATAATAATGTCTACTAAAAGAAAATATTTGATATATAAAACATAATATTATATTTGAATAAAATATATTATTAAGTAAATTGAAATTATATTTAATTCAATATCTATTGAATAATATGTAATGTCTTTTCTTTATGAATTATATACTATAATATAGATATAATATTGGAGAGGTGTAAAAATAAAATAACTCTTATCATCAATTTTCAAATAGGTTATTGTAATATTGCACAATGTAAAATACTTAATATTATATTGAATAAATAATATTTTATTAATATTATTTAGGCAAATTCAAAATATAATATAAATTTATATCTTGTGTATTTAGAATTTATAAAAAAATTGTGGTTTTTAGAATTATCAAATTGTTGCATCATTCAATTAAAAATAATTAAAAAATTTACTTTTAAAATTTGAATTTGATTATAAATAGATATTTTATTTTGAAGTTGCTTTACTTCTAGATTAAATTAAATTAATGTTAATATATTTATAATTATTGTATGAGAGATTATAACCTACCTTATATTATGTAATTTCAGTATACTTCCGTTACATACATACAAAGTTTTAAACTTAGATTCTTCACCAAAAATTATGTTAGAGCTCAGTAAAAACGAACCTAATGCTGTGATAAAAAGTAGTCATTTTTTTTGGTATTAAACCTCCACTTTTTACTAACCTAGAACATTGTTTTAGATTCATCGAACCCAAATGAAATAATACTTACATGTTATAATATTATAAGGACCCTAAAATTATAATTATATGTTTCATTTGTCTACTTTTTATATCCGTATGACTATAGGTCAAAGGGTATAATAAATTTGCCATCACGTTTGTGTAATAAAATGTTTATATTACGGTTATACGGGTATCTTAGAGTTGAAAGAGTCTACTCTACTACACTCTTCCTCGTTTTTATAAGATATTTAAAATTTTATTGGAAAACAACACTTGAATATAAAGCGGTCTTACAATTGTCAAGCAATTCGGACAAGAAAGAGTAAGAAATATAAAGTATTTTTTTTCGAAAGAATATACTAAAATAAAATTAAGAATACCACTTTTAAATTAAACTTAAATAAAGAAGGGCATGATAATACCATAAGAAGATTATAATTTTATAACTTTATAGAACTAAAAGAAATATGAAATATATTTAAAATTTTACTTACTTTAAAGTTAGTTTTATTATAGGAATCAGAAAATAGGAAGAACGTTCTTATGTAAAAACCTTTTTAACAAATTCAGACGTCAAGAATTTATTAATTTTTTTTTATATTTATTTTTTATAATGTATATAATGTTTTAAAAATAAAATTACTTGAAATTCATTTGCCCCTGAAAATATGCAATAGTTGTAGTTTAATTATGATGTATTTCAAAGAGAGATTGTTTAGTAGTTAAAAAAATAATAAACTATTAATAAGAAACCTTTTCCAATTTTTTATGTAAGACAAATATTTGATTATAGATGGGATAAAAAAAGATTAAATAAAAGCAGAACTTTTGGAAAGCGGGGTCTCGTAAGTAACGATCAAAGCTATAAATAGTAAAATATAATATAATAAGCATAATAAATAAAATTGGTATCATCAAATAAGGGAGTGTACCAAAATTTCGCAAATTGAAACCTAGTTTGTCAAAATCTCTTACTTTTAAAAATCTCGTGTTTTAAAAAATCTTGTCCTTTTAAACATCGCGTTTTCGCGATATTTTTTAAAAATCTAGTAAAATAATTGAAACAATATTTAAATGCTTTGCTGTTCACGTATTAGGTATGATAAGAAATTATAAGAAGTTTTGAAGTTGGGTACAAAATTAGATTTTCAAAGAATTGGTTTTTCGGGGTTTTAGGGGAAGACAATTGAAACGCCAGATAGTATCCTAAAATATAATGGTCTCAATAACTGATGGTGTTAAAATATTCAACTATATCTAAAATATTCTACACCAATACCAATAATGCAGAATTAAAAACTGAACTGCTGTCTGCATTGCATAACAGAAGAAATATGAGTAAAAATTATGAACCCAACGTCTTTGGTACTTTTGAATATGTTCTTAAGTATTTTTGAAACTACAATACGCATCATTTCACTATTGGGACTTGAATATAAACTTTTTGAACTATTTGGAAACATATTTTCAATATTAATTTTATAATTAATATTTAATTTTAGCATCATTCTCATATTCACAGAAAAGTTTTTTAAGAAATTTTTTCAAAATGTCAAAAAAAATTTTTTTAGTATAAAATTAATTAAAACAGTGTTAAACATTTTTATTATTTTTAAACTTTTCAAAATGTGGATTTTTTTATTAAAGATTTATTTTGTGAATCATGGGTTCAATACAAGTTTCTAAAAGTATGTATAAAATAAAAAAAAAATTAAAGTGGATATAGTTTTAGTCATTTCGTAATACGTATTTAAGACGATTAAGACAAGTGAGTGATCTACATAAGGTTTTATAGCAAAATAATTTAAATTGGAGCATATTAGCAAAGTAAAATCGAGTCATTTAACTTGAAAAATTTAATATTTCACTCTTTGTTAACAAAAATGGGATCCAAACTAATGTTCCAAATATAATATGATAGAAAGTGAAGATTTTAAAAATCTTTATAAGTTTTTATATTAAAAGAGCAATTTTAAGGTTACCAACGTATAATAAAAAAAAATTTCTGAAGTTAATAATGTTAGTATTTTTTATACCCGTACGACTATTAGTCAAAAAGATATAATAAATTTGCAATTACCTTTGTGACGCAGAGAAGGAGGGGGGTAAATATAGACTCAAGTGTATGGATCGGATCAGGATCGAAAAATAAATCGATTTTGATATGTATGTCCGTCCGTCCGTCCGCACAATAACTCAAAAAATGATGGAGCTAATGAAATACACCGCTATTGAAATCCATTTATATGAGCATTATTCTATTCCTATTGAAGCGGGGTGTCTGAGTTTTATAGCCAAAGTTACTGCAAAATTTGGTTGGTCTACTACTCATTCTTTTATATGAGCATTATACTACACCTAATAAAGCTGTGTGATTGAAATTTTGCCAAAAGTAATTAACCGGATGATATAATGTTTATATTACGGTCATACGGGTACAGTGTCTACTCTTCCTTGTTTATTTAAGAGTTTCATGAAAATCATGTTATTTAATTAAAATATTAAATTTAACCAGTTATAATTAGTTATCAAGTTTTGATTCAAAAACATATCGCATTAAATATTTATTGAAATTTCTTATATATTTGAAGATTTTAATGATAAAACAAAACTTAGTATTGGCTTTCAATTTCAATAGTGGGATTAGGTAGGTATAAATTTCTTTATAATTTACTCGTTCTATGGAATTTCATACAATATCTACTCGTATTAATTTTAAACAATTTAATTCCTCGAAAATCAATTTAGTTTTTAATCCTCCCAGCAAAGTAATCTAATATTAGATATTGTTATTTAAGAAACATAATATTGTTACTTTGGTTTTTTAAAATGCACTTTCTATTTTTGATTGAATTTACTATATCAAATTATTTTGAAAGAATTGAATGTATTTTTGAAAAAAAGCTTTCAACTTACTTTTCAATAGAAACGTATCTTAAACCCTTGAAGGAAATTTTGTAATTTAATGTTTGGTATTTTAAATTTTAATAAATTTCTCTGCTAAGGAACGTATTTAAACCAATGTACCTACTTGTGTTGTGTTGAATTTTGAATAAAGTCCATAGTTTATGAAAAATCAATATTAAACATATCAGTTTACAAATTAGACAAATCATACAGCCACCAGTTTTGCGAAATTATCACTTGTATAGTATAGAAGAAAAAATTATAAGTTCGGTGGTATGTGTATGTATGTGTGGATGAATGTGTGTACTTGCGTAAATTTCAACCGATTTTGATTCAATTTTAATGATAACTTTCTTCGTTTAAGAAAGTTTTAAGGTTAACTTCGTGAATTGGCCAAATCGGACCGCGGGATCCACTGGTTCGCATTTAAACACCACGAGACTTTTTGAGAATCGAGTTCCAAGCGTCAGAATGAGTTCAAATTTGGTACATAGACTATTGGTTGGTACTTAAGAAAAGAAGCTTTCATAAATTGATTCTAGTGTCATCGGGTCTAGGGTCTCTAGAATTTTCGGGAAAGTTAAATTCTAGTATTCAATCAAATCTCAACCCATTTTAATGAAATTTGGTGTGAATGCTTTTTTTTAAAAAATAAATAACGGCTTCGCAGATGGGCCAGATTGAACCAGGGAGAGGGGGCTCCCATATAAAATAATGAGACATTACAATACAAACCATGCAAAAAGAAAAGCTTATACAATCCATCTTGAATTTATTTTTATATTTTTTAAGTTGATATAATAGAATATCTTCATTGAGTTAGTAAGATATAATGGGATATTTTCCACCAATTGTTTTTAAAAGATATAATATTAAATGGAATTGCACTAATTTTTCACCAACAGCTCATTTAGTAAGTTTGTAAACAGCCAGGTGAATGAACGAAGGATAATTATAATGAATACATTACTTCAAAAATATTATTTTAAAATACAAAATTGATATTTTATCTGTCACTTTAAACGTAAAAACAAAATTCTGAAATTTAGATACTTTAAAAAACAAGACATATTACCTATTGTTGCAAATATTTTGTAATTCGCTACAATATTGTTGAAATTTCAAGAAACTTGAGTAGATGTTCGTCCCTACGAATATACTCTATTAAGATATTAAAACAAAATCAAATTATCCTGTTATTTATGGTTTTAAGGAATTAGAACATTTTATGTTTTTATATTATATAGTTATATTAAATAAATAGTTATATTTTTATATGTTATCAAAATATAACAAATAATATTAATATTAAAATTAAAATACTATTTAATTTTTTATTTATATTAAAACCATAAATATGGATTGATGGTTGTAAAGCCGTCGATGAGATATTAGAGTCCGAAGATTTTACATATTTATCCGTTGTTGTCAATTACATGATTTTAACTTTATAGCACAATATTCTTTAGGTTTCTTGTTTCCAGAGTTGGTGATTTTCAAGTATTATTCGTAGTCAAGTACCATGGAAAAATACTCTACTATTACTGTTAATTACTGGTTCATATTAGTATGTACCTAGTTAATTCTGTTAAGTATTCATTGATACTGATAAGTATATTGGCTCATACTGGTAAGCACGGGCATTGGTTCATACTGATACAGGTAAGTTCTGATTGATACTGTTATATATTGATTAATATCGGTAAGTTTGCTGGTTGATACTGGTAAGTATACTACTGATAATGGAAAAATACCGATCGGTACCAGTACCAGTATTTTTACTGGTACATACTAATATATTTTTCCAGTATCAGGGAGACCGGGAGTAAAATTTGAATTGTACTGAGTACTTTTTCCAAATCTTTGACTGTGCTTTGTTAATTTAAAAATCAAAATTTTTTGAAATCACCAGCTGTCCATGTTTCAATTACAACATGTTTAATGCTCCACATTGATTAAAGCTTTTACTTTTCGCTGATATTAACATAAACCGAAAAAAATTATGTATGAACAAGATTAGCTTTAAGGTAAGAAACCGAGTATAACACTCTATACTTAAAAATTTAACTCTTAAACATCTTGGTTTTTTTATAGGTTGTGAAATTCAATTTTTCGATTTCTGTCAAAACTCAAAATAAAACAAGTTTTGTAGTTTAATTCTTGTTAAGCCAAATTTAGGGCTAGCTTTAGAAATTTGTTGTAATAATTATCATACACAATGTAATCAAGAGTTAAATGAATTTGATAACAGTTCATTTTTCCGAAAACTACCAGTTGTTCTGAAATTAAATATTCTCCAAACTGTTGAATTGAACTAAGCGTCAACAAAAATCTCCTAAAATTCCGACTCTCTAACTAAGAAAATTATAAACTTAAAGTTGCATAAAATCAGTGTCAAGTCAGATAACTTAAATTTTTTACTGCATTTTTAAATTAAAAATCTTTATTTCTTCCATTATTACATAGTTTTATTGTATCAAATCAACAATATTTTCACCCAAATACCTCTTCACTCAAATTTCAAAAAACATCTCAAAGAAATAATCATAGTTTAATAAAAATTGAAGAACATTTTTATTTAGTGAAATCTGATTTAACAGTATAAAAATAAATTTCTCTTAAAATTTCTTAGAAAATTTTTAAATAAAAAAATAAATTATGTAGTTGCATACCTATAGTTAAACAAAACATAAGTGCATACAATGTACGTATTTGGCAATGTTTAATCATTCAACTCAATTGATTGGGTGGAATAAGTTATATTATTTACATCAAACTTCACTAAAATAAATTGGCAAAAAGATATTTTATTTTTTGATGTTTTCTTTTTTAGCACATTTTCAAAAAATTTTGTAAAACTGTGCCTATAGCTTCACTCTGTCCGTCCGTCCGTGTGTTTACAATAACTTTTACGCCGTTTGAAATAGAATAAAGAAATTTCTACCACGGGTAGGTATTGCAAAAAAAAATAATTTGGTAGAAGAACTTCTTTCTATAGCCCAACCCGATACAGAGTTACAGCCCCACAAATTTTTAAAAAGTCCTATATTTATATTGTTATAAGAGATATATTTTCGTAAGTTTGGTGTATTTTCAATTTTAAAAAGGCAAAAGATAGCTAATCTTATAGACTATATAAATTTTTAAAAGGCACATGTTTAGGGTTGCCCTACGGTACTAAAATTTACCATAATGCAAAACTCAATTTTTGCTAATTTTTTGGCCACACATATCTTCTAAACGAATAAATCTAGAAACTAAATCTGAAATTTTGGGAGAAGGTAGATCCTGAGAAATTAGGAGGAGTCAGTTAACAACATTTTTTTGTCACATCCCCTGTTTAGGAGCTATAAGGCCTCAAAAATTAAAATTTTTCTATTTTTAAACACCTGTAATTTGAATACCTGTAAACATTTTTTTTACAAATATACAAAATTTAAAACTGCAGCATTGTGTTTCCCATATGATGTTAAAAGGTTTTCTTAAATTTAAAAGTGGTTCTTTAAATTGAAGAAATTGTCGCTAACCATTTTTGCTTAGATAATAATATTCTAGGTAAAATTCCAAATTTTGGTGGAGTTTACAATTGATTTCCAAGAAACTAAAAAAATGGAATGGTGGGGACAGGAGGGGATTTGGGCAGATCCTCGAGAATAATCATAAGTTTGCTTAGCAAAAATTTGGAAATCTTCCCCAATGAAAGGCTATTGGGACTTCAAAATTAAAACTTTTATGTTTTTATAAAACAGTAACTTATTCACTTCTTCTTCTTCTATGGCGCTACAGTCCGTTGTCGAACCTTGGCCTCCTGAATCATCCTCTTCCAGTTCACGCGATCTTGGGCAGCAGTTATCCAATTTTGCTCTTGCAGCATTGACACAGCGTTTCTGGATAAATTTGACTGGGCTTTGTAACCATCTCTGATGATGCGGATGTCTTTGTATGCTGCTCTGATACTATCGCGATTTTGCAAATTATCTTGGACCTTTCTTAGCGCATCGTTCTGCCATTTCCTTTTTTTCTTTCTGCAGATTTTGTCGGCCTCTCTTCTAAGTTGCTCGAAATGTAGTTGCTTAGCACGTGTTGGTCTACTTAATTTTCCTTTGTGTGCTTCATTTCTTGCGGCTACCGCATCTCTGCATTCTCCGTCATACCATTCGTTTCGAACTTTTATTGGCTGGAAACCAATAGTTTCTTCAGAAGCTCGATGCAGTGCCGTTTTTAAACTATCCCACATTTCATTTAGCTCCATGTGTTGCAACTCCTCTAGATTTAAGTTTGTCTCGATCGACGCTTTGTACTCGTTTTTTACAGATGTTATATTGAGTTTGCTTATGTCCAGCTTCGTTGCATTGTGTTTCCTCAATGCTCGTTTGGCTATGATTCTGCTCCTATATCTGACTTTCACAAGATTATGATCCGATCCACAGCAGGCTCCTCTAAATGCTCTTACATCCATGATGTGGGATGCCCCTCTTTTTTCAACTAAAACGTGATCAATTTGGTTGAACGTTTTTCCGTTTTACTTATTCACTAGTGTATGGGTATGTTTTTCCAAAATTAAATGTTGATATTCAAGCTTCAACATTATATTCTGCACTTGTTAACTGGTTTTTTTGAGTGCATTGGGATAGTATTCTAAGTATTGATTTCACTATTATTTATAATTAATAAGTTTATGAAATAACTAAATTATAATATTATCAATTATTTTTATATATATTTTTATAAAAATAAAAGATAAAATACTAAGTAAGCAACGCTACATAATTTTGAAAATGTGCTTTTTATACACCCTTGGTTTTTTTATCACTTGTTTTATTTTAGCATCCATTAGAAAAAAAACAGAAAATTTCTATCTGCGATAATTGGAAATCGAATATTCTTAAAATTTATTACATTTTTTTATTTTTATATGATATTTTTCTTATTCCAATTTCCAACCCATTTTTTGTTAACAAATTCGTCAGTAATTTAGTTATTTTAGTAGTTTTTTCTATAGTAGAAATAAATTCCAATGAAATAAAGTAAGTTCAAGAAGTAGTAAATCATAAAATTTGGATAAAAGTAACCGTTTTTAATATTATCGAATTTTCTATTACTTATTTATTTATGAATAGTACCACATACAACGCGATAAGTAAATGATTTAGCCTTTCCTTTTCAAGTGTGACAGGTATATATTTTTTCATATTATGATGTTATAATTATAATTATAGCTTTTAATGTAAATACTAATCTTTTGAACAGATCTTATTAAATAAGTAGTTGGTGAGAGTTTTTGAAAATAGTGGATAACGGAATTTTATGGGCAAGATCCAAGAAATCCAAAAAAAAATTTCTCTACTTCTATACGTTTAGATTGTTCTTCTAGCTTTTTGAAATCTAGGAATATGTCATCAAAGATTTTAAAATATCACTTTTAGTGTATCCAACCATTGCCATTGTAGCAAAAATTCATTTTCAACTTGACAATTAAAAAAATTTGATAAATTCGATAAAGTGAAATTGTCATCTTGGACAATTGTCATATTTGTCAATTGCTCCTTAGAGTTGACGACTACGTTTAATAGCGCATTGAACAGAAGACGTATGTAAAGAAGTGGCATTGTTAATTTACCAAACTTTTTTACAGTGATAGCCATTCAAAATTTATAAAATTTAAAATTAAAAAAACCAAATCGTAATAGAAACCTAAATATTAATAAAACTTTTAATTTTGAGGTTATTTCGTGCGACTTGATTTCGTTTCGTCTGCTTTTTTTTCATAAAATGCAAGGTAATATATGCAAAATTCAAAGTTTGTTTCAATTTTAATTATTTTTTGGTTTTTTTTTTGTGAATTTAATTTTAAATAAATTTTACATAGCCGCACAAAGCGAATTGACTTAACAAACTTAATTAATTATTAACTTTAAATGTGAACAGAGGAAGTGTTCTTTATACCCGTGCATACATATATGACATCGGGTATATTAAAATTGCTCCTCCGTTTGTAACGCATCGATCTAGACGAGCTAGATATAGTGTCAAGGGTACGTATCGGCTCAGAATCGAAAAATGAGTCGATCTAGCTATGTGTATCTGTCCGTCCGTCCGTCCGTCCGTCCGTCCGGGTGTCAGCACAATAACTAAAAGAGCTAAAAAAACTAAATAAAAACTAAATAAATAAAAAACTAAAAGAGCTACAGTTTTGAAATTTTCACAAAATATTTTTCAATCAATTTCTAGGTTCCCTATTTTTTTTGGTTAAGATCGGACCAAAACTTCGGGTAGCTCTCGAACAACTAATTTTAACTCCAATATTTTCATATAAAAATTTGAAATTTTGCTATGCATCTTGTATTTAACATGAAATATGTGAACTTTTTTTTATTTTTGTTTTGTTTTTTTTTTTTTAATATTTTTTGGACACTTTTGAGGTTCTCTATTCTTTTTGGTTAAGACCAGATCAAGGTTTCGGGAAGCTGCCATACAACTTATTTAAACCAATATGAATTTCTTCAAAAGTAATTATACCAGGAAGATGAATATTACACACGGTTAGTTTTATAATGAATCAAGAACTTATATGAAGTTTCAAACTGTTACGGCTTCATTTTCCGGGGGTTGCCATACAACTTCTTTGCACAAATATGAATTTCTTGGAAACTGATTATACTATGAGGATGAAAATTATACACGGTTAGTTATATAATGAATCGAACACTTATATGGAGTTTCAAAATGTTACGGCCGCTTTCGGGCAGCTGCCATACAAAGTTGTCAATTCGATAACTGTGAATCTAATGAAGTTACGAGGTTAAAATTAAAACTGGGCAGGCAAAGTAATAGGGCAAGTTAATTGGCAAGTTTGACATCAGTCGGACCAACTTTTAGGGTGGGCCATTTTTTTTTTTTTTAAGCAAAAATTATGGTAAAATGAATAAAAAATCTAATTTTTTTTTTGTTGTTATTTTTTTTAAGCTAAAATTATGGGATAATACCTAAGTAAGAAAAATTTTTTTTTAACTATTTTACTTTTTCATATTTTTTTAGGGGAAATAAATAACGGTCAGTGGGTATGCACGGGCATCTAAAAGTTGACAAAGGCAACTATAAACTTCCTCGTTTAGTTACTATAAACTAATTAAAATGCAAATTTTGTATATTCTTCAAAATTTTATTTCGTATAAAATTTTCTGGAATTAAACGAAATTCAATTGAATAACATTAATATTGATGGTTTCGTATTTATAAAAAAGTTTGAAGTTAAATTTGTGATTGAAAAACTATTCAATGAATTGCAATAATTCATAAATTGATTTTATTTCATTCGGAAAAATTTATAGCTAAAATATTAATATACTCAAAGTAAAAAAAACTTACATTTTAATCCTGTGAAAATCCTTAGGAGTACCGTTATTACAGTTAAACTATGTTGCTTTTATTTACGAAATCATAGTAAAAGCTTAACAGTTTTGGAAATTTTTATGTAAGAATTCAAGAATAATAATATTAAAGTATTTATACAAACAAAAGATAAAGGAATACAGTCTTGTATGTTTTCTTTCTAAATTTTAAATTCCAACAAAACTTATTTTCCCAAAATTAAGTAAATTTTCTTTTAAGTTTTCTTTCGAATACGTTTCAAAAATAAAATTATTTAACTAAATTTTTTTTTAGAATTTTATTAAGAACTTTTCATATTGCTGAATTTACAAAAATTTTACCAATTTTTTATATGTTCTATTCAACATCATACTGTGCTCTTGATTCTCTTATATGTTTTTTTTATTTATCCATAGAACTGTTCTTTTACAAATTAAACTTCAAAACTTAAATCTTTTTAAAAAAACACAAAGCACTTTCATCTTTGTCAACACATACAAACAATAGGACAATATAAAATTTATTTTTATTCATATAAGGTCAAAAGTTAACTCTGTAATCTGTCAAAATGTTTTAAAATAATATTATTTTGATTAAAATTTTCCTTCAGTTTTTTTGTGATGATGACATAATCAAGGTACCTTTATATATTTTTGACATTTGAATAGAATCGATTAGTTCAGACACGTTTTACTAATTTTAATCTAAACGTCGTGATTAGAACTGCATGGATCAAGTTAAAGTATGTGGTTTATATTTTATTATGAATATTATTATTATATTTTATTACTAGCTGTTGGCCCGTCACAGAATGACGGAATGTCAATTGAAAGAAAAACTTTTTCTAATAAGAATTATTTCTAATTTCATTATATACATGTACATATATTGTATATCAATACTATTTTCTTAAATAAAGTCGAAACTGTTACATTTTTTAATACGTAGATTATATTTCGATTTTAGTAATTGATACACAAAAAAAAAATGACTTATATAACTTCTTGTTGTTTCTTGATAATTTGAAGATGAATAATAAGTTATGTGGTCTACCTTTTGTATGTTTTGATAAAATTTCGGGGTCGTAAGTTCAAATCCCTTCTTGGTGAATTTTTTTTTTAATTGGAATTAATTTTTTTTTTTATTCAATTACGTACTTGTTTAAATTTTAAATTTTTTAAATTTAAAATTGAGCTTTGCATTATCAAATGCAAATTAATTTTTTGATTTTTTTTATTGTACCTACCTAATTAAGTAAAAAAAATATATTTGCTTTGATAACTATGGTGCAGTTCATTTGACTTTATTTCAGGGATTAGATGAGGGAAGCTTTGAAATTGCTTTGAAACATTGCTTGCTTTATTTACTTTCCAAAGCAAAAAGCAAGCAACGCAACAAAGCGTACATTTGGCCTTCGCCATTATTTCAGTTTTTAACTGAAACTAATAAAGACTTACTACAAAAATGATCATGTGAAGTATAGGCTTAGTTTTTAATACCAAAACGATTTACTATTTATTTAAAATTCCCAGAAAATCTTCTGTGATTTTTAAAACTGAAATCATAAACTAATAAATAAATTTAAGTTCATAAAAATTTTTTTTTTGTTTTTTTTTTTTACTAAAAATTAATAAAATATTTTTTGGCCTGCTTACGATAATTTATGATATTTTATTTTCTAAAATAAAACACATTCAACAAAACATTAATATTTTATTTTTTAATAATTGAACACATCCAACAAAACACATTTAATTGAATGCGTTTGTTACACCTCATTCTAGACAAATATATTAATAATAATAATAATAAAATAATAATAATAATAATAATAATAATTTTTGTATATTTTGTTTTTATATTATTAGCTATTACAATATGTACTATTATGCGTATTTATTTATGAAAAACTGGAATTTTCTTCAATATGGCTGGATTAGTGTTTGTTTAATCACATGGTAATTATGAAATTATTTATTTTTGACACAAGTATGCATATGTCGTAAGAGTTTTTTTTTCTTATTATTTCACAAATTTAAAATTCAAGGTATAAATTCAAATAATATAGAGTATTTTAACGCTAAATCTGAAAAAGGAAGGTCTGGTTTTACTGTCTTATTGTATTACATGTGTGAGAGGTCTAAATATAAATAATTAAATATATTTTGGAAACTATGTATGCATATTATTTGGCTGATGTAAACTGCAAAATAATAGCATAAAAAGCGACATTTGATGCTTGACAAGAAACAATGCTAGGAAAAAAGATTTGACTCATTACCTTCAATTTAAAATAAGCTTCGTAATATTTATTTATTATGTTGACAAGCTGTAAATGACGCATTGTATCGTAATAGTTTATAATTATCGTAATATAAAATAAAATTTTGGTGGCGCACACAATTGAGCATTTGTGAATTGATAATCTTATACAATAGCTGTAGTCAAGTTATCTCCTACTTAGCTTAAAAAAATGATTAACAAAACTAAAGCTTAGTCCAAATCACTTGGACAATTCCATATGCTGCCGATTGAAATGAAAAAGTTTTAAAAAAAATTCTTAATAAATACGTGATTCTACAATATTTTTAAAAGATGTCACCATCTTGCCCGAACTGTTTTTGATAAAAATACTGTCTCGGTGAATGATACAGTATTATTCTCTCAGTGGAAATATAAGAAATATAAATATGAAATCCTACAATTTGTAAAAAAATTTTACAAGTAAATATGTAAATTTTATATCAAGTATTCTAGTATAAAATGTTTGTTTATATTGGAGCTACAATTTGTAATAAAAGCGTTGATATTGCATGCTAACGAAAATAATTTTTTATCTATTATAAACGAAAACTGTATCTTAAAATAAACTTTAATCTTTAATACTTTAATCTATTGAAAATAATAACAAAAAAAAAGTACTATTAGGGATGTAATATGGTAAAAGAATTATAGTGAAGACTTGTGAATGAATTTTAATCAAAATATTATTTTCAAGAGCAAAAACCTTGCAGGAATCTAGATATATATATATACATATCTAGATAATATTGCATTTTTTTGTCTATTCCATTTTATGAATTTTTAATATTGTTTAACGCAATATGACGTTTCATTTTGTATTCAAAATTTCATTTCAAAGGCAAAAATAAAATTTATTATCTTCAAAACTATAATTATATACAGCAAAAGCGAGAAAGAGAATAGAGTAGACTGTGTCAATTGTAAGGATACATAATATATGCACCCAATATGAATATTATATCTTTCCGTTTCATTAGACTAACTAAAAATTTAGTCATGATCTAAATCACTTTTGGGAAAAATTCAAATACCTAACTTTATTTATTAAACAGTTATTTTCATATAAACCAAGAAGTTGTAATACAGCTACTCAAACCTGCTGAGAAAACTGGCTGGATTTCAATACCGGCAACGACTCTTCATAAAAACGAATTTGTAAAGATTTTAATTGCTTTATTGTCTGAATTACCGTGCAGATGGACGGACGAACTGACTGACGATAGATAGACGAGCACATATAGTTAGATCGATTTACTTTTATTTTCTGATCCAATCCAAACCTTTGCATATATACTTAAACTTCCATTTGATTGAGTTACAAACGTAATGGCAAATTTAGTATACCTTCCCGCACCTTCTTACTTTTGTAGAGCTCCTACATTGTTCTATACAATACTTCTCAGAATGAAAGTTTTCTTCAGAAAATAAATTTATCATTAAAAATATTCCTGAAATAATTTTTTAACTCTCCAAGAAACTTCATGGATTCGTTTTCATTAATTATCTTATTCCTACAGATATGATTTTTTTGTTTAGATATTCCTACTTATTTTTTTAACACATAGTTAGAAATTTGTAGGATTGTCTACAATCAATCAAATATATTTGTGGACCAAAAACAAAGTAAAATAATTTTAAATACAATTCAAAGGCTGTATAAAAGTTTCAGCTAGCAAGGATGCCTGACTTTAAAAACTACAAAAGGAGAGAAACTAGGTATGGTCTTCTTCGTTTGTGGGAAGATTATTTTGAAATGCAATTCCTTTTGCTTGGGTTAAATGTTTTTTGTTATCTGAAACTTAAAAATTTTTATTTCAGTTTTACGAATATAAAAAATAAATATTCGGTAGTCAATATTCCTACTTCTCTGATAACTTTCTGTGTCAACGAATTGTCCAACACATTTACTGGTCAGTTTTTGCTAAAGCAATAATTTGATTTTTGAATAAATTAGAATTTCATACACAGCTCTATGTAGTGTTGAAGGAATATACTACGTTTTTACAACAAAATAGAACTAAAATTAGAAGAATACAAAGTTTTTTTGCGCCCCCATACAAAAATAAATTTTATTTAAAAATAAAAATATTTATATTTTTCTTATTAAATTTATTTATTTATTTATTTATTTATTTGTACCAGACAATAGTAAATATTGCCTAATAATATTAATCCTTTGTCGATTTGACATTTGGACTTATTATTAAATTATTGCAATTATACACTATATTTTTTTATTAGATATGATCCGACCAGGGTTTAAACCCAAGACTTTCGATTGAAAAGCCGCAACTTTACCTCTAAACTATCGGTCAGATGATCTTATTAAATATTAGTCATTCTTATGAGTATTTTGGAATATGTTACAATCTTTGCAGTTAAGAACAGACAAAATCTAATCAACTTTTAGAAATTTAATATAAAACGAGGAAGATTATAGTTGCCCTTGTCAACTTTTAGATACCCGTGCATACCCACTAACCGTTATTTATTTTCCATATGCTATTATAAATATAATAAATGCTATTATAAAAGAAAATATAAAAAAGTAAAATAGTTAAAAAAAATTTAACTTATTATTCCATAATTTTTGCCTAACAAAAAAACAATTAAATTTTTAATTCATTATACCATAATTTTTGCTTAAAAACAAAAAAAAAAAAAATACCATAAAAAAAAAAAATAGCCCACCCCAAAAGTTGGTCCGAGCGATGTCCAACTTTGCCAACTAACTTGCCCTATTACTTTACCTGCCCAGTTTTAATTTTAACCTCGTAGCTCCATTAGATTCACAGTTATCGAATTGACAACTTTGTCAGCTGCCCGAAAATGGGGTCGTAACATTTTGAAACTCCATATTAGTGCTCGATTCATTATATAACTTACAGTGTGTAATTTTCATCCTCGTAGTATACTCAGTTTCCAAGAAATTCATATTGGTGCAAAGAAGTTGTATGGCAGCCCCCCGCAAATGAAGCCGTAAAATTTTGAAACTTCATATAAGTGCTTGATTCATTATAAAACTAACCGTGTGTAATTTTCGTCTTTCTAGTATAATTACTTTTGAAGAAATTTATATTGGTTTAAATAAGTTGTGTGGCACCTCCCCGAAACCTTGGTCTGGTCTTAACCAAAAAGATTAGGGAACCTTAAAAATGTCCAAAAAATGTTTTGTGTAAATTTCAAAACTCTAGCTCTAATTTTTCAATTCTATCTCTTTTAATTAATTTTTAATTCACGAATATAATATTAAATCTAAGCAAAGTAAGCATCATATAATCATATTGATAAAATGATTCATTCAAAATATTACACATATGCATATGAATATACATATATAAATTATTTATGAAGCCATATACTTAAAAAAAATGTTTGTGTTCTTTTTTGCTTATCTTACATTTTTTTTAAACTACGCATCATTTAAATCATATGAAATTCTAACTCGAAATCGTTATCTACATAAAAAACAGAAAACAAAAAAACAAAACAAGTGATGAAAAAAACCAAGGGTTTTTAAAAAAGCACATTTTCAAAATTATATTGTATTATATACTGAGTTTAACTTTGGAAATATTTACTTGGAAATAGTTACTACTGACTTATAAAATTTACTGCTAACAGTAAATTTTTTATTTAAAAGTTGTTATAGCCCTTCAATGGGGAAGGTTGCCAAATTTCTCAAGTCTCTAACTTTAACTTCCCCTCCCCGCCCCCCCCCCCCCACCCTCATCCTCTAGTTTTTTAGGTTCTAGGAATTAAATTGTGAATTACACAAAAATTTGGAATTTTACTTAGAATTTTATTATCTAAGCAAAAATGGGTAAAACTAAGAGACACTTTCTTCAATTTAAGGAACCCCTTTTAAATTTAAGAAAAACCTTTAACATATGTTAAAATATAATGTTGGACCTTTAAATTTTGTATATTAATAAAAAAAAAATTGGACAGGTATTCAAGTTACAGGTGCTTAAAAATAGCATAATTTCAATTTTCGGGCCCTTATAGCTCCTAAACAGGGGGCTTGACAAAAAAATTTTGTTAACCGACTCCTACTATTTTTTTAGGATCTAACTTGTCCTAAAATTTCAAGATCCTAGCTTGAACCGTTTAGAAGATATGTGGGGCCAAATATTTTGCAAAAATTGAGTTTTATATAATGGTAAATTTTGGTACCGTATGGCAAACCTATACATTTAAGCGACATATTTTTGTAAAGCCTATAAAAGCACCTCTCTAATACCGTTTTTCGATTGAAAATAAACCTAACAGAACTTTTGTTATGTCAATTTAAATATAGGGCTTTTTTGGAATTTTCAGGGGCTGTAACTTCGTCACCCTTCAAAATTAAGAAAAACCTTTGACACATGTTGAAATATAATTATAGAGCTTTGAATTTTGTCTATCACTAAAAAAAAATTTGGACAGGTATTCTAGTTACAGGTGTTTAAACATAGCAAAATTCCAATTTTCGAGCCCTTATAGCTCCTAAATAGGAGGCTTGACAAAAAAATTTTTTCCTACTAATTTTTGAGTATCTAACTCCTCCCAAAATTTCAAGACCCTAGCTTGAACCGTTCAGAAGATATGTGTGACCAAAAATTTTGCGAAAATTGAGTTTTGCGTAATGTTAAATTTTAGTACCGTATGGCAACCCTAAACTTTTGCCTTGTAAAAATTTATAAAGTTTATGAAACCAGCTATCATTTGCCGTTTTCAGATTGAAAATATATGTAACAGAACTCTTGTTATAACAATTTAAATATAGGGCTTTTTCCAACTTTGGGGGGCTGTAGCCCCGTAACAGGTGGGGCTACAGAAAAAAATTCTTCTACGAAATTATTTTTTTTGCAAAAACTACCCATGGTTAAAATTTCTTTTCTCTGTTTCAAACGGTGTAAAAGTTTTTGTAAACATACGGACAGACGGAAGGACAGAGTGAAGCTATATAGGCACATTTTTACAAAATTTTTTGAAAATGTGCTAAAAACAAAATTCATATAATTTCATGTTAAATACAAGATGCATAGAAAAATTTCAAATTTTTGTATGAAAATGTTGGAGTTGAAAAAGTTAGTTGTTCGAGAGCTACCCGAAGTTTTGATCTGATCTTAACCATAAAAAATAGGGAACCTAGAAATTGATTGAAAAATATTTTGTGAAAATTTCAAAACTGTATCTCTTTTAGTTTTTAAGTTATCGTGCTGACACACAGACGGACGGACAGACGGACAGACATATACACATAGCTAGATCGACTCATTTTTCGATTCAGAGCCGATACGTACCCTTGACACTATATCTAGCTCGTCTAGATCGATGCCTTACAAACGGAGGAGCAAATCTAATATACCCGATGTCATATATGTATGCACGGGTATAAATATGCTGATAATGCTCATACAAAATATAAAAAACAAAATTAAAAATAATTAGCAAGGTTCCAGTAAAACTACAAAACATCTTAATATTGAATTTTTTCCTTGTTTAGTTTATTTTTTACCAAATAGATTAAACGAAATAACCCAAAGTTGCTAACAACTAAGAATTAAATACAAATAGCATCGGAAATTTAAGGAAAAAAAAATTTGACATCATAAATTTCTATAGGAAGTCTTACTCCAAATGCTTCCCCGTTCCCAAAATTCTTGTTTTAAAAAAGCAATAAAAAACAAATCTAATTTTTCAATCTTCCCAAAAGTTAAGCTATGCCTACTTGCAGTCAATTTTCAATTTAAAACTCGTACCCCCTCCTCTGCGTCACATACGTAAGGGAAAATTTATTGTACCCTTTTGATAAAAAAAATACAAAATTAAATTTCTTCTCTAATTGAAAAATGGAATAAACTTGATGAATAACTTTAAATATAAAAATTTAATAAAAATTAAATGCATTTTTAATTCAGATGACTTGTCAGTCTTGCATAAAAGAATACAAATTAATCTAATTTTAGAATCTAACGTTTTTAGTATTCAACTGAAATAATGAATATAGAAAATTTAATATTTTTTTTAAATTCTTTTTACGCTAAAAACCAAAAGCGTATAAAATATTCGGAAAGTGAATTCTCAGTTTTTTTATTCATATATCTTTAATTGAAATAAAATAAAATTTGATTTGAGGTATTTTGTACATAAATATACGTGACATTTAATTGATTAGTATTAAAATGGTTTGATCTAAAAATACTCAAATTAATTTGAAAATATTTTTAAAAACTGTCACATTTTATTTGATAACTAAATTTCAAATTTCAAATAGGAACATCTATTTTTGTATGTTGCGGCTTCATGCACTCTCAATATTTCGTTGAATTTATATACATATTCCTAATTTTTAGCACATTTTCAAAAACATTTTGGAAGAATGTTCTTATCTCTTTCCCCCCGTCTGTCAATATGTTTACAAAAACTTTTACACAATTTGAAATTGAGAAAAGAGATTTTAACTACTTAAATTTTAACTATTCAAATATAATACGGTACTATACGGTTCTAAAATTTACCATTATGCAAAACTAAATTTTTATAAAATTTTTGGCCCTTCAAAACATCAAAACGGTTCAAACTAGAGACTTGATATTTTGAAAATTAGATCCTCAGAAATTAGTAGAAAACGGTTTACAATATTGAAATTTTGCTATTTTTAAAGATCGGTAATTTGAATACCTGTCCAATATTTTTTTTAGTAATATACTAAATTCAAAGCTCCAACATTAGATTTCAACATGTGTCAAAGGCTTTTCTTAATTTTTTTAATTATAGGTAGGGATATAAAAAAAAGGGATGGATTCTAAAAATAATGGAAAATACACAAAAACTTTATATAATAAATTAGGTAATTTTCAGCTTTCTAACTTGGTTTGGTAAATTACCTATTTTCAATAAGCTATCGTTTCGGAAAATTAATTAGGAAATTATTTTATTGATTCTATTGATTATTCTATTGATTTATTTTATTCTATTTTATTGTATCTGCGCGTTATATCGTATAAGTTACTTATTCGTTTGCAAAAGTGCCGGTTGTGGCTTATTATTTGTTTACAAATATAATTCAAATTTGAGTGCGAAAATAGCTTCAGTTTTGATCGCTTTGCGGTACTTGTTTTTTGGCTTTGGTGTTTAGAATCCCAAAAAAAAAAACATTATACAAATTTAATTCGCACACAGTTCATGTAGTTTGAACCTGAGACTCTTCGATTGAAGGGAGATGTGCTTACTACTATGCATGCCACCGGCGGATAAGCGGGAGTCTATACTAAATTATTTTAATAAATGCTACAATAGGAAAAAAAAGACCCAAAATTGTTTGAATTTTTCTGGAAAAGCCTTACCTTTGCTTTTTCCAAGCATAAATTTTGCAAAGAAAACTAAACAACCAACTTAATCTAACTGGCATATTTCTTGCGAATTTTTTTAATACAACAAAATCGGGTGTGCATGTTAGAAGTAATGTTGAATAAGTTTTGAATAAAAACGAGGAAGATCATAGTTGCCCTTGTCAACTTTTAAATACCCGTCCATACCCACTATGATGTATAAAATAAACCTTTATTTATTTCCCTTATGCTATTATATATATTACAAAAAAAAAATAAAACAGTAAAAAAGTTTAAAAAAATTTAACTCATTATTAAATTATAGTTCTATAATTTTTGCTTTAAAAAAAAAATTTTAATTCATTATCCCATAATTTTTGCTTAAACAACAAAAAAAAAAAAAAAAATGGTCCACCTTAAAAGTTGGTCCCAGTGGTGTCCAACTTTGCCAAGTAACTGGCCCTATTACTTTATCTACCAAATTTTAATTTTAACCACGTAGCTTCTTTAGATTCACAGTTATTGAATTGAAAACTTTGTATGGCAGCCCCCTGAAAATGGGGCCGTAACATTTTGCTCGATTCATTATATAACTAACCGTGTGTAATTTTCATCCTCGTAGTATAATTAGTTTTAAAGAAATTCATACTGGTGCAAAAAAGTTGTATGGCATCCTCCCGAAAATGGGGCCATAACATTTTGAAACTTCATATAATTGCTTGATTCATTATAAAACTAATTTTGTGTAATTTTCATCCTCGTAGTAGATTGTCTAGATCGATGCGTTACAAACGGAGGAGTAATTTTAGATTTTGAGATTTTAATAGACCTTGAAGATGAATATAAATTTTTCCAGTAGATTTAGAGGAGGCCAAACCAAACATTTTAATAATTTAAAAAATACAAAAATTGTGTTTGTGTTTAAAATTTTTAAACCTTGGGAAATTTAACGGAAATATTTTGATAGAAATTGTTGCATAAAATATTTTGTTTGGTCAAATCTTAAAGGTGAATAAATAACCATATGTTAAACACTGAAGACATTATTAATATTGAATACAATAAAAACTATCAACAGTTGAATTTATTGAGCAAAGTATTAAAAAAAGAAATAATCCTGTCACTGTCAATGAAGATAAATTGTTCTGAACTTTAAAACTCGATAAAAAAAGTTCATATTGTGAATTGTGATGAATTACCCATGGAGAATTGATTTTAAATTTAGTTTGCATAAACTTGAAACCCAATCTTATATAGTTTTGACTCTTTTTTTTGAAAGAAAGTTTCTTTGGTTGAAAAGTTTCAAACAAAACATAAATCTTGGTCATTTTAGAATTTTTGTCAATTTGGTGAATAGAATAAATTCCTATGAGAACTATAAGTTAATGAAGTTTTTGAGAACTATATAATTTATGAGAATTATAATTAAATGAAATCTTTTTAGACAATTTGTTGGAAAACAAACTTTTATTTAATATGAGATCAGAAAAACGGAATAAAACTAATTTTGCTTTCCAACTTCTACAGTACAGGAATAGCAAAATCTGTAAGAGGTAAGTATACAAAAGTATGTAAGATTTAAACAGAGATGCAGTCAAAATGTTGACATAGGATTTTAAGGTTCAAAGAAATTAAACAATTAATACCTTCACTCAAAATTTTGTAAAGTAAAGCAAAAAGGGTATTATATGTTTGCACAGCACAGCTTATGGAAATTCATTTGTCGTGCACTACTCGCGGTTTTGGAACAATATTCAAACAAATGTATTCCTTCAGTTTAGTGTACATTTCAACACAACTTAATCATGCTAACTTTTTCGCCGGAAGATATGCAATTTGTGTATAGAAAAAAATATGTTGTTGTTACAAAAGTTCTAAATGTTTTCAAGCCCTATTTCTACAAAAATATTTTTCAATTTATAGGTATCTATTGTTTCAAACCATAAAATGTTTCAGGCAGTTTGTGTCGTTGAAATGTTTAATTGTTCAATTGAACAAATTAATCGATTAATTTCTTGTAAAAGTTTTCTAAATAAAAATGTTGGACTAAATACTATCATATACAAAACTACGCATAATGCTAAAAACTATTTGTCGCTTTTTTATCTTGTATAGAATGTTACGTCTACTCCATAACATTTTCATTTCAATCCGATGAAATGAAAAAATTTAAAGAAAATTGAAATCGAACCATGGGTTCGGATTCTAAAATTTTTTGATCGAATCTAGGCGAAGCGAGCATTACTTCGAAACCAATAAATATAGAACCTCTTAATTTGTGTTTTTCTTATTCTTAGTTCCAAAATAAATATCTTAAATTATTCATATTCTAAAATAGTACACCAAATTTTATTTCATGAAAAAAATTTAAAAAAAAGGTTTATTATTCGTAATTAATACTTACAAGATTATTGCATATCTTTAATTGAGAAAATTTATTTTGATTTTAAAACCAAAAATAGTCTTATAAATTTATTTAATTTGTTTTGCACTAACAATTTCACTTTTTTTTAAAGAATAGAATTATAATTGTACTTTTTGGTTGTCAAAAATGGAATTTTCATGATGAAAAATCTGTATTACCATAGATACAGTAATATCACTTATACGTTTTCTAACTTCATTTTGGTATGATTAGTGTTTAAAACTTTACAGCAATTTACTCTTAGCAATTGAATATGTGAAACCTATTTTACTGTATTAATAGCACGGTTATAGAAAATGGGTTAAGCTTAGTGTTAAATATTTAAGTTACACAAGCAAGTTACAAGTCTAGCATTCAAAAATTTTGATACTGATTAGAAAAAGACATTTGATAGCAGTTGCCATACAGATTTTTTAGCAATTATTTTTATATATATTCAATCATTGCAAACATTTAAATTAATACAGTTTTAATAAATCTAAAAACCGAATTAAATAAAAATAATTAAATTTTATGAATCATTTATGATTGCACGCTTTACAGATATATTTAAGTTAAAAGAACAGACTGTTGTATTCCTGTTTTTCAATAGCAGGGTTAATATTTTTATACTATTTCAAACTACCTACTAATAAATTCTAAAATAAAATTTTCGTCAATTAAATATCATGATTATTTCAATTCATTTTGAATTTCAAAAAAATTTTTTTTTTATTATAATTTTTTGGATAAAGGAACGTTTTATTTTATTCAAACGTAAAGCGAGTTGAAAATACATTTGGTATTTATGCTCTTTCAGATAAATTGAGTTAATGCATTTGGAAAAGAGAACAGCTATGACCAATTAATAAAATTTGCATTTTATTATTTACTTCACGATATTATACAAACCCCGAAATGGACGAATTGAAACGGAACATTCATAAAGCTCGATAAAAATATATCTACAATTATTATTTTAATATACACAGGTATGCTTTCTAAATTATTCAAAAAAAATCTTTTTAACCTTCTGATTTTTGATATATGTTTAAAAGTCTGACAATTATTAGCTGACTTTATGATTAAGGTTTTCATAGTTTACGTTTTGAGTTTTTATTACCAAATGGTGAAACTATTGGGGTGATAAGTTCATCTTGAAATACAAGCTAGATATGGATATAATATTTTTATTATCGAAGCATCCGATTTTCAAGTATTTTCTTACTTAACTATGCAAACCAGTATATACGGATACTGGAAGAAATAATAGGTAAAATTCAGTAAAAATACTGGTAGTGAGTACTATAACAGCATTTTTACTGGTTTTATATTTTTATTTAATATTTTTTCCAGTGCCGTTAGGTACTTGTAATTGAAAATTCCATTACAACTACTTATGGCGCAACGTTCATTTTAGTTTAAAACATCGTATTCGTTTCATAAAGTCCATCTTAGTTGGAGCTTGACATAAATATTTTTTTAAAAAATCTTTTTTAAAAAAAATTTAGAAGCATAAAATAATTTTTAACGGACTTAATATTTATCATAAAGTAAAATTGAATTAATAACAAAATTGAAGAACTATTTTTCACTCAATTTCACTATTATGAATTATGAAAAATGTTTTATAATATTGAAATATTTTTAGAAAAATTGCAAAAATATTTTTGAAAAAAAAAACTTTATTGTGCAATATTACAAAAGTTTTACTGGTTATTTAGTTGGTTTTTTTAGTGCTCTACAACACAATATTTCCAGTCCATTCCGTATAAGAAAAGACTTTTTGACAAATTTATATATATATATATATATATATATAGATATATGAAGGAAGTATGTATATCCAATTAAACGAGTAAAAGGGATAGTAAAAATTAATTTATAAAGTTGTTGTGTCAAATAATTTATCACAACAACGGTCCTTCTATAAATATTATATGTAAAATACATGAGGATATAAAATGCAATTGAACCGATGCTATTACCAATAAAGTCAAATTAGTTATTCTATCTTACTTTAAAAAAAATTAACATTCTAAATTACAACAAGAGTCATGGTAATAAAGTCGAATTACCAGATCTATCGCATTACAAAAAAAAAATGTTCAAAAAATAAAGTCGAAAAAAAAAATAACCCACGATAAAAGTTGGTCCGAGTGATGTCCAACTTTGCCAACTAACTTGCTCTATTACTTTACCTGCCCAGTTTTAATTTTAACCTTGTAGCTTCATTAGATTCACAGTTATCGAATTGACAACTTTGTATGGCAGCTGCCCGAAAACGGAGCCATAACATTTTGAAACTTCATATTAGTGCTCGATTCATTATATAACTAACCGTGTGTAATTTTCATCTTCGTAGTATAACCAGTTTCCAAGAAATTCATATTGGTGCAAAGAAGTTGTGAGGCTTTCCCTCGAAAATTAAGCCGTAACATTTTGAAACTTCATATAAGTTCTTGATTCATTATAAAACTAACCGTTTGTAATTTTCAGCTTCCTGGTATAATTACTTTTGAAGAAATGCATATTGGTTTAAATAAGTTGTGTGGCAGCTCCCCGAAACCTTGGTCTGGTCTTAACCAAAAAGAATAGGGAACCTCAAAAATGTCCAAAAAAATGTTTTATGTGAATTTCAAAACTCTAGCTCTAGTTTTTCAATTCTATCTCTTTTAATTAATATTTAATTCACGAATATTAAACCTAAGCAAAATAAGCATCATTATAATCATATTGATGAAATGATCATCATGATAGATAATAGTCATCATATTCATAATGATTATATCTCTCAATATCAAAATACAAAGCATGCAAAATATTACACATATACATATTATATGAATCCATATAAATTATTTATGGAGCCATTTACTTAAAAAAATCTTTGTGTTCTTTTTTGCTTATCTTAAAATTTTTTTAAACTACGCATCATTTAAATCATATGAAATCGTAACTCGAAATCGTTATCTACAAAAAAACAAAAACAAAAAAACAAAAAAACAAAATTCATATAATTTTATGTTAAATACAAGATGCATAGCAAAATTCCAAATTTTTATATGAAAATATTGGAGTTAAAAAAGTTAGTTGTTCGAGAGCTACCTACCTGAAGTTTTGGTCCGATCTTAACCAAAACAAGTAAGGAAACAGTCAGTCGGTGCAACCGACTTAGAAATACCCTACACCTATTTGGTTCAAATTTAAGGACATATCCATAAGTCATTTTAACACCATAGAAGCTGTTATTAATTTGATCGTAAGACATAGCTAACCAAATTAACTGTATAATACTAAAAACATTTTCTAATTACCCTATCTATTAAAAAATATTACAAATTCTTACTAATTTATCTTTTTAAAAATATTAAAAAACAAACAAACTTGAAATTAATGAAAATATATTTATTCCAATTCAATTATAAAATGAAAAAATTCTAATTATTAAATTTTGTGATAAAAAGATAATCAAAGCATAATATATTTAATAATCCAAATTTTTAAAAATTGCAATTATTTTAAATGGTTAGTTTATATACCTAATAGAAAAGCTTATAAACGCAAAATATGCAATAAATGTATTTCTAAAATACAATTAAAAATTTACACCTTTTCATATAATTCATTTAAATATAAAAATAAATTTTACATAAATGCATCAAGTACCTTTGAACATAGCTGAACCACTACAATTAAGTCTAGATTTCGGAGACACATAGGACATAGGAAATATATTCTTTGGCTTCGAAATTAAACTCGACCACAACCAATTCCCATGGTACTTTCATTACTAGTAACCTACTGTTAAATTTCATCAAAATACCGGCATTATTTTTTGAGTTATGGTGTTTGTAAGATATATGTTTGTTAGTCCTTGAACTTTTCAAGGGTTCCAGGACCCGAAATTATGGTACGATTTCGCCCATATGCAGTCCCGTCATACTTTCAATACTAGTTAACCCTTGTACACAATTGGAACGCTCTATCTTAATTTTAAGTTACTAGTTTTATTAATTTCGATGATAAGCTTTTACACATTGGGGGGTCTAAGAAAGGTTCTGAACCACCACTCCAATTGATCCCAAATTAGGGGGGCACGCAAGAAATAGTAAAGAACACCCTTGTGGCAAATTGGAAGCTTCTACATTTGTTTCAAGTTACTATCTTTATTAATTTCGAAAATATGCTTTAAGGGCCTAAGAACTGAGTGGCTGGTCCTCGATCCACTACTCCAATGGGGCCCAAATTTCAAAGACACTTACGAAATAGGAAGAGACACCCTGATACCAAATTTGGAGGTTCTATCTTCATTGGTTTCGGAATTATGCTCGTTTGGCCTAAATTCGATCAAAAAGTTCTAAGTCCCGAACCCATTGTCCAATCCTCACCGTACGTAATCACCGCCGTAGTTTCGCTGCCAATAACCTACAGCACAAATTTCATGAAGATAACCTCATTAGTTGTTGAGTTATCGTGATTTTTTATATATGTTCCTTAGCCCTGACATCGATTAAATTAAAGGGTCCGGAATCCGAACCGTTGGGCTGATTTCGCCCTTATATAGTCCGCGCTGTACTTATAGTACTAGTTAACCCTTGTACACAATTTGAACGGTCTATCCTAATTTTAAGTAACTATTTTTAGTAATTTCGATTATAAGCCTTTAAAACTTGGGAAGTCTGAGAGGGGTACAGAACCACCACTCCAATTGATCCCAAATTAGGGGAACACGCAAGAGATAGTAAAGAACACCCTTGTGGCAAATTGGAAGCTTCTACGTTTTTTCAAGTTGTTATCTTTATAAATTTTAAAGATATGCTTTAAGGTCTTCGGAAATGTGTGGCTGGTCCCCGACCCACTACTCCAATGGGACCCAAATTCACAAGACACTTAGGAAATAGGAAGGGACACCCTGATACTAAATTTGAAGTTTCTATCTTCATTGGTTTCGGAATTATGCTCGTTTGGCCTAAATTCGATCAAAAAGTTCTAGGTTCCGAACCCATGGTCCAATCCCGACCTTACGCAATTCCCGAAGTAGTTTCATTACTAGTAACCTACAGCACAAATTTGATGAAGATAGCGTCATTAGTTGTTGAGTTATCGTGATTTTTTATATTTGTTCGTTAGCCCTGAAACCGATTAGAAGGTCCGGAATCCGAACCCATGGGCCGATTTCGCCTATATGCAATCCCCGCCGTACTTTCAGTCCTAGTAACCTACAGTTAAAATTTCATCAAGATAGCTCCATTATTTTTTGAGTTATCGTGCCTACGGACGGACGGACATGGCTATATCGACTAAGGCGGTCACGCTGATCACAAATATATATACTTTTCCATATCTAGCTCGCTTCCTTTAGGTGGTTACAAACACCATACCAAAGTTAATATACCCCTTTACCTATTCTATAGGTGTAGGGTATAAAAATAGGGAACCTAGAAATGGTTTGGAAATAAGATAGAATTTCTAATTCAACTTTATTTCTTAAGCCTCCAACATTATATTTTAACCTGTGTTAAAGTTTTCCTTAATTTTAGAGGGCTTGAAATTGAAGAAAGTCTCTGTAAATCTTTAACAATTATTGTTTATATAAAAATATTCTAAGAAAATATCCAGATTTTGGAGTCACAATTTAGTTCTTTTAGCCTGAATAGTTTTAGAGAGGGGTTTGACTTTTTTATCTATTGTAGTTAAAGTTTCTGAGACTAAATTTCGCATCTTACAAAGTCTATTACATTAAAGAATTTTAGTTAATACTCTTCAATTGATGAGATTATTTAAAAAGTTTATTCTGTCAATCCATCTTCTTGATTACTGATACAGAAATAAAATTTTGATTTTTTTAATTTCTAGACAAAATTTGGATTAGTCAATTACATTATAATATCTAAGGTTCAAAAAACTGTGTTCTAAAGCTGACGTATTTGTCCCAGCAGCATTTAGGACCTTTTATTAAAATTTTACAGGTATCTATATTAAAAATAATTTTTTCAACATTTCTGTATTTGACTAAAAGACATTGTTTGATGTAGATACCATTTTCGGTTTTTTTTAAAAACATCTTGAAATTTTTTAACCAAAGTACAATTATTATTTTTTTTGTAACTTAGGAAAAGGATTGGAATCGAAAGGAAATTTACCTTTTAATGTCTGCAAAACAAATTTTGGGATCTCTGTGTCTGTAATTCTGAAATATCTAAGGGCTAATCTCTGTATTTATAAAATCAGTATGTATGAAAAAATTATTTGATTGTAGTGAAGTTAAAAATGCACCTGTGTAAATGGAAAGTTTTCAAATGTATGTATTCTAAAATCCCAAATATCGTATACAAGTCTTGTGTTAAAACTTATGAAATCATCAAACTTGTTCGGAGTAGGGTCGAGTAATAAAAATTTGATCAACTGTTCTAAATAAAATTAAATCTAAAAAACCTTATGTTCTAGTCATGAATTTAATTGTGGCGTATCAGCAGCCCCATGGGAATTTTGAGCTTGGGACTTCCGACAGACTTTTCGAAATGATTCAGAGGTCTACAGGTGAATTCACAGGTCTACAGGTGAATTTCCACTGTAAGAAAAAAGCCCCAAAATAAAAAGATAAAAAGTCGAATGGGACTTTTCTCTTTTTGAAGTGTGTCAATAGAGTTATGACACTTCTTAAATAATATTTGTTAATGTATGCAAAAATTGTTTGAAAAATTAGTAAAATTTAACAAAAAATATATATGCTTATGTAAAATGAGTGTCCTGGATAAAGGCAATCCTTGATTTTATCTCCAACAACTCAACTCGAAATGTAAAATATGTTAAAATCAAGTCTATAACAATCCAGAATTTTTATTTGTTGAAATGACAAACATTTTCAAAGAACGTCCTTTAGAAAAATACAGTTCCTGCAGATGATATTTCTACAAAGAAATTATTTATGTTCCACTAAAAATAAAGAAATTTTAAAATGATTTCGATAGCATAAATACTGTATTCCGGTACTTTTCCGCCTTTTATTTTGGATTGTAAAAATAAATATAGTATCCTACGGCAATAAGTTCTTTATTCTTTGTCTTTGTTAAATACAACCGAATTTGAACCAAATATTTTTTTGTTAAGCAAATATTTATTTTAAAAAAACAAAAGTTTTTGACAAAATTTAATCGAAAAGTAAAAGTCTTTTGTATTCAATATATAGCATTATACATATATTCAAATAATATTTCCAAAAATTTAACTTTGAATCACAAAGAAGCAAAAAGAGGGGAAAAGACAAATAATAATATTTTATTATATGTTTAATGTATTGCAGAGTTGTTTAATTTTGACGCATTCCCTAAAAACGACAGCAGTTTTAATTAGAAAATATCATATGATTTCCTTTAAGATTACTTTGTATTAAAATTAATGTAAAATAAATTTACGTCACATTTATTATATACTGGTAAATATTCGGTAACATCCAAATTTCAAACTTTTTAAAACGTTTTAAAGAACGCGTTCTCTTGCGGGTGTTTTGGCAAATTCCTTATAATCAAAATATAACTTTATAATTTTTGCATAATTTTAGGATGAATTTTAAAGAAACTATTGTGTTAAAATTAAGGTACATTTATACAAAATAAGTTCTATACTGGATCTTTAATGATTTAATTTTTGAATCACTGTATTTAAAAATTAGGAACCTATATATTAGTTTCTATGCAAAATGTATTAGCAAAATTTACAATAACATGCTATTATTATATCTTAAAATGATTCTGGGGATCACAATTTCAATTAGAGAGTGTATTAAATTGTAAATTGTATTAAATTTATTAGCTAGTTGTAAACATACCTTGTTTTAAAGTTTTTACCAGGAGATACAGTAACAAATAGAATAGCCATAGTTTAAAATATTACATATTGTATAGTTCTCTTCGGGGAGGTTTGAAAAAAACTTGAGCTTGATTCAACAACTACAGATACAATTAATAAGTGCTAATTTCTTTCACCATACCTTACAAGAGCCTACAGCGAGTGCTGAAACTGCCTTTAGTATACTAATATTTTTAAAGTTAGGAATAATGAACCCTTCGTTGCATCCTTCAGATGTTTTAAAAAGATTTTTTCAACCATTTCTTATACCCTTCTTGATGCTTTAAATAAATTTATTTTTGCGTGGATACTGATTTCTCTCGAAAACTTTCTGTATTTAATAATGTGGAAGAAAAAGTAATTTCTTTTCTGATAGACATCTAAATTTTAATGAGCCTTTCTTCTGATACAATTATTATTTCTCTTTCCTCGGATTCCCCATTCAGCTAAATATTAAAAAATTTTCAATTTTGATTCTACATAATAAATAGAAATGACAAAATACTTAAGAAAACACAATTAGAAATGGGTTTGATTGTTTCTATTCCCATTGTTAATTAAATTTATTTAGGGTAGTGGAAGTTTTGGTTCTACTTTTTTTAATGGGGTTAGCCAAAAAAATAAATTTTTTTGTTTCATAATGGAGTTTGTGGACCTTTTAAATTGGAAAATAAATATTTTGACAATAAATATAATTATTTAAAAATGTTATTTGAATTTTTCAATTAGACGTTCCCAAACTGGAAAAACCGCAAGTAAAATGGAGGAAATAAAAAAGGTTTTGAAGTAAGTTATTATTATACTATTAAGTAAATTTCAGGTCCAATCGTTATAGTTTTTTTTAAAAAAAGTATCTACGACAAGTTTAGTAAAAAGCATCCGGTATACTTTACTTTAGTTAGATTTTCTGATCTTGCTAAAATTTGCCTGAGAGTTACCCCAGATAACTGTTGAAACATTATAAAGGTTGTCGAAGGGGACGTTAAGAGCCTTAAAACGACCCTTTGAAATTTATGGCGACAAATCACTTAAAAAGTCGTAGCTTGACACTGTTAAAAAAAAACTTTAAAAAGAACTCTTTTTAAAAAAGTAGAATTTTTTTTTTAAATTTTTAAATATCATCTAGCGCCCATACTGATGTGTAAATGCTATATACATATTTTTATACCATTTTTTCAAGAGCTTTCTTTTTTTTTTCAAAGATCCGTAACCCCAATAAAGATAGAAATAAAAAAAAATTATAAATGTACCCTTAATGTATCCGTCCAAATTTCGAATAAATACAGCATTTCATCACATGATCTAAAGTTTAAAAAAGTTCGAATAATACAGCTAAGGTAAAGTATATCAATGTAAAGTTCGAACAGTGTAGGTTACCAAAAGTATATCCAAAGCTTATAAAATATTAAATACTTTTTCGTATTAAACAATCTAAGTTTTATCTTTGTTAAGATTTCCATTTTTCTTTATTATAAAAGTCTGGCCCCATTTAATTTTATAGTTATACAGAAATTATTCTTTTCCACAACGCCAGGTTCCATAAAATATATATTACAAATGAATTACGAGTCTTGGCACACAGCGCTTCAAGTTACTTATCGTGAAATTTAAAATCGCAATGTTAAATGCCTACTTTTAACACTTTGAATAGTGGGAGTGATAATTATCATTTCGTTAATTAATTTTAATTGTTAAAAATTTTAAAAAAATTTCACCAACACTTGTATAACAAAAATTTTAAACTTATAATTAAAGTTAATTAGAGTTTTTAATACTTCTTCTTTTTTGTGGGTACTGGAAATAAAAAATTAATTATCGATTCAAAACAGAAATGGGGGAAAGGAAAAGAGTAACATTTTTAAAATATTATTTACATATATCTAAACATGATTTCATTAAAAAAATTGAACAACATGACGAAATGGGAAATGACGCTCCTTTTTAACCGCGTGATTTCAAATTCGTATAAAAAAGGAATAATATGAAGAGCATAAAATACTATCATCCCTATTCATAATATTCTTCCAAAATTTTGTCCTTTATCGAAGGTTAATGTTATAATATATATAATACGGCGTCTGAACTTCACTGAAAAGTTTACTTTATCAAAAATCACTCTTAAAATGTTAATTATTCATTAGATTTCATTTTAAAATTAAAAATTGTAGAAAATAAGAAATTTATTTTTACATGAAACGCTCAACCTCTAATAATTTTTAAAATAATATTGGATAACACCCAATTCTAAGTCATTAAATAAAATATATGACGTCAAAGGATTGATGTTATTCATTCAAATGTTAAATAGCTTTGATAAATAAAAGTTTAAACTTTTTTGGGATTTTTGAAGCTGAAAATATGCTTCACGCGTAAGATCAAAACATTTCTTTAAAATTTAAATTATTTGAACAATTTTATACGTAAATGAATCTCAAGGTTATAGTATACAGTGGCGTGGCTTGGGCTTTGTGATACGGTTACAGCAAAATTAAAAAATCTTATTCTGCCTATGTTAAACTAAATTATAAACCAGCCAATTAATGAATAGCTGCTTTGATTCACTCAATTTAATATTAAAATAGATAATGCAATTAAATTATTCAATTCCAAATCCAATTGATAAATTAAAATATAAGTTTACAGCTTAAAATATAAAATAATAAGGACCGCACGCCACTGGTAGTATGATATTATTAAATGTCCTTGAAATGATTTGATTGGTAAAAAAATCGAAAGTTATAAATAGAACTGGAGTTTTGTTTTTATAAAACATCATTCAAATTTAATGTTTAACAACTTTTGTACTTAAATAAGAATAAATTTTAATTAAATTAAATTTTCTCGCCATTTTGGAAAATTTAAATATGCTAAAACTAAAAATTTTATCTTAAAAACTTTTCTCTCAGTGATTTTATTACGATGGACAAAAAATCTGATCGGTTATATTTAATATAATAATTTAGTATATATTTTGGTGAATCACTTAAACTAGATGTGGTAAAAAATTAACAACAATCAAATTTCAAAAGGCAATCCAAAAATGTTAAAAATCTGATTAAAAAGGAAAAGTAAGTGCACTGAAATACTGAATAAGTATCAACATTCTGGCGGGAACGGTTTAATATTTTTAACTTATACAAGTATAATGACCCATTTGACCCATTAAAGCACTTGGCCCTATGATTAAAATTTTAAATTGAAAATTATTATCCAGAAGTTATTAAGAAATTGAAACGGGTAGCACATTGCTATATTTTATCAGTTGAAATTTTGAATACTGCTGATATAGGAAAGGAATTTTGAAGGCTTATATTTCTAATCTCTCCCATATCGCAAAATTATATATATCTTTTATACTATATATGCATTTAACTGATTGTATTTCCGTAACATTTTAAATTGGAAACAATTTAGAATAAACAATGTTCTCGGAAGAGAATCGGACCGAAATGGGTTAATATATTTCATTATAATATTCGGGCTAATATATTTTTATAATAAATCCCGTTATTCGCGTGTCCAATTTAGGCTCGATAAAAATGAAACGAAAAAGCTTTAAAAGGCTCTGGAAGCAGAACCTACAGACATATTAAAATTTGACATAGTCTGCAGCTGCTTTCAGTCTCCCAGGAATATTTCTGCAAAATTTTATGATAACGTGGATCAGTGGTTTTCAGGTAAATCCTGGACAAACAAATAAACCATTTTTCTTATTTATTATATAATAATCCCAGCTACAATTTATTTTAAATAAATTCAATCTCTTTAGCCCGTTAAATAAACTGTTACATTATTAGTAGTATTATTAATCTGGATTAGATTAATATCATCCAATACATATATCACAATACACTAAGTAATATAATTTTTTTTTAAAACCTTCACGGTTCGTAGAATCTTTTTCTGATTTGATCATTTGGATATAACTAATAAAGAGAAATATGTATACATTTTTTTTAACACATTACTCAAAATTCTCTCAATTAAATCCAATTATATTAAATAAATTATTATCAATCAGGACTAGATACGTAGATACATTCTCAATTTAATATTTACATCATTATCCCTGTTTTGGTTCATTTCTCTAAAAATCAATGTTATACATATTAAAATTTTTGTCTTCTCTATTCAAAATATCTTCAAGAAATTTATATTTAAGGCTTCAATTAATATTTATTAGTGAAAATAATATTTATAATATATTATCTGGGTTTTGTTGAAATAGAAAAAAATATATTTGTGAATATTTAATGTTACGTATACATTATATAAAATATAATATGTTAAAAAAGATAAAATAAAAAAGTGATGAATGGTATCATAAATTTAAACAAAAATTTCATAGGACAGTAATAATGGTTTTAACATTGTTTATATTGTTAAAAGACCCTTTTACATTATCCACTTGAATATTGATAAAACAAACAAAGAATAGTTATGTTTTAATAAATTTAATTGTTACATTAAAAACATATTTTCTAATGTTTCATTCAATTTAGGACCTACAAAGCACTTATTAAAAAAAATAATTTTTAGATTATTTAATAAGTGATAAGTGAATGATGCAATTGAGTTCAGAACCTTTATTTAGACTTTGAAGAATCAAAGTCTTTTTACGGCGAACTTATAAAAACTCTATACCTTTTCTAACTCCGTCAAAATGAGTCGGGGGGAAATAAAATCTAAAATGCTTTATTTCACTTTGTAATAGATATAAAGCCTTAATCGGAAAATCGTCAATTTCAGACCAACATACCCACGCCCTACTACATACGCGGAGGTAGTAGGAGTGTTAAGAGTTCCCACTTTTTCAAGATTAGCGATAAGAGAGTTGCTAAGGCATTAATTGTTCGAAGAGGAGGGCACTAAGTCCATACCGCTAACTGGAATTTAGAAATTTGTTAGAAACTTCTTAAAAATTTTCGAATTGTACAATTGGGAACAATTTTGGAATTGAAATAATACTATAATAATATAATAAGACGTACTTCAAAATTTCACGAATAAGGCCTTATTTATCAATTCAATAATTGCTCTAGGCTTTATTTTCTACTGAATCCATCATATATATGCTATTCACCTATAAAAAAATTCTCTAATAAATCCATCATATTCTGAACCCATAAAGAGTTTCTCCTACTAGAAACCGACAAAACTTTTTGAATCTACAAAAAGCTTAATTGTATTTCTAATAAAATATTGACAGGAAATTTTAATTTTTAATTGTAAGGTAATCATACCTGTAAATTACCATTCGTCATAAGACATTAAAATTTCAGCACAATGTATAAAAAACTCATTCATTAGAACTCATAGGTACATTATACCAAACTCTGTATTATAACACAAAAACATAACTTAAAAATATTAAAATCAATTTTCAAATATTATTAAAAATTTATTAAGGTCATAAACTCTTATAGCACGTAATTCACAGTCTAACTTGGCAAAATTAATTCCAAATGTAAGTATATAAAGTTAAATTTCAATTATAAAAGGTTTATAGATCCATAAAATGTCACATATTATAAATTTGTTATCAGACATGTTCTTTTAAAAACTTTCAAAGGTAGGGAGGAGGGTGGTGGATAAATTTATAACACGTGTAAAAATTTTGTTTACATTTTACCAGAAATCATAAAAGAAAATTTTTATACTTTTGATAATATTTGTACAAAATTGTTTTCCCATAAGAATTGTTTTAAAGTACCCCACACCATTTTCAATATTTTTTTAAGAAAGTATGATACTTTTCATTTATTTTTTCCTTTCTCAAATTTAATTATAATTTTCTACAGATATTTTTGAATATCAATTAAGAATTTTAATTGGAAATTGATTATTTTATGAAAGCAAATAGAGTAGAATAAATAAACTTTAAATTAAAAAAAATTAAGGGTGTGGTTAGAGTTCTGACCTTTCATTTAAGAGGTTTGGCGGATTCAATACCAAGTAAAAGTGAAAAAATACCTGACTTTATTAAAGTATTATTTTCCATTAGGTAACAGTTAACAGTTAATAAGGCATAATAATTCTAATAAAATACATAACCTAATATAATAATGTAAATAAATAATTTAATTCAATAAACTAACTCACAGGCACAAAAAATATGTTTTTCAAGTATAAATAAATAGAATTGTATATTTCTTGAAAATATAAGCCACTTCTATTTGTTATAAAGCCAGATATACTATAATCATAACATATGTGGAATTCATTACGACCAATTTAAATGATAGAAACATAATATGACCAGACCAGAACTTGCTTTAGAGCAATTAGCCCTTGCATCAATTGGTTTAAAAGAGTTAGCATCTACAGGAATTGGTTAAGAATAGTTAGCACTTACAGTAAAAATTAAAAAATTTATTTCTTTGAAAAGTGTAATAAAATTTCCCAAAAGAATTCCATCGACTTTTCCAATTGAAATTCCAAAGTTTAACTTTCCACCAATTAAAATTTATAAAATTTTATAATTAACTTCTGATAATGTTTTTAACTTCTGTCTAGTCTTCAAACAATATGAAAAGAAGATTTAAAAAACATATTAGGTACAAGCAAAGCTTCGGATGTTAACTCGTTTTTACATCATTTACGATACATGTTCACCCATTATATAACTTCCACAATACTGCTTAGATGTATATCGTTAGTAAACATAACGATAGATAATGTTTTTTGAACAAAAGCCTTTCAAAAGCATTCCTATCAAAAACTTGAATTTCCCCCCTCTTTCTTTATGCAATTTCTTCAAACATAATTATCTACATTGAGAAAAATCTTCCCAATAATCTCTTCAAAATGATAATTTTTTAATATACATTAAAATCACCTTGCCGGCACTGCTATAAGATATTTGAGTCTATTTATTTTGAACATTGAGGGTTTTGGTCTATTGCCTTTCCTTAACAGTTTGAAGTCCTTCTCGTTCAATGTGATATTTTTCATAAGAAATTCATAAAACAATAAAGACTTTGTGGCGTCACCTCGGTGCATTCATGATGCGTGTGTAGTGATTTTCTATCGCAATAAAAATTAATATAATAAAATTTAAAATATTTCAAAACTTTGAAAAACTATTAAATATTTTTAATAGGTAATTGACGTTTATAATTAAAAAAAGTTTAATGATATTTAAATTGAAGTTTAATAACAAAATTAAATTTTCTTCAGTTTTTCTTTTCCGAAATTTCATTGATGAAAATATTTTTAAAAATTTTTTACCAGTTTTTTATTTCTTTACTTTTCCTTTCAATTCAATTACTAAGAAATTCAATAAAATTTAATTATCAAAAACTATTTTTCAACTTTAAACGTAGATATACAGGGTGGTCCATATACGCTTTCAAAGAAAATCTAATTTTTAAAAAAAATTAAAAAATAATTGTGTAACACACTCTTAAATTCGTCATATTCTCGAAAATGGTGAGAGATGGGGAAATTATTGTCCAGTACATATTATTTAAAGGGGTTAAAATTTATCTTCCAAATATGCTGAATATAGTGCCTGTCCTTATTAATGGGTGTTTCAAAAGAAAAAGCAGTTTGAATTAAATTTTCAAACTCTTGGAAATTGAGAAACACAAAATTTAAAGATTTTAGGCTTATTTATTTTGTTGCTTTATTCTCCTTCTCCTACTAGCTCTATAACGGATATTTTGCTTATATCGGACACCCTGTAAATCTAATAAAACTACATTGAAAAGAAATTTTGTAAAATTGAGTATTTAAGAAATAAATAATTGAATTGATGACGGACAAAATGAAAATTAAAATAAAGAAAAATTAATTTCACTTTTGTATTCTGAAACAATCCTGTATTTTTTTTCTGAAACAAAAACTTTTTTAAAGTTTTCTCATCATATTAAAAAATTTAAAAACTTTCTGTTATTTTCATTGTTCGTATAGGTAATTTGAGTTTTATTTTGGAAAATTATTTAGAATTATATAAAATTCTTAAAGTAAAATATTTTCAATTTATTTTATTCCTTTTCCACTCCATGAGGGAATCAAGGGTATTAACTTAGCTTACTTAGACTAGGTTTCAATTTCTTTTATCGTTATTCACTCAGCCGTCCATTAATCGGCTGTAGCTATTGTATAAGATTATGAATACACAAATGTTAATTTTGTGTGCCATCTTACACTAGCGTTATTTTTATAATTACATATATAAAATTTTATCTTAAGTTACGATATTATTATATAATTTTGGAACATTTTTTTATTAGACATGATTTCACCGCGGTTTAAACCCGAGGCCTTTGACATGAGAGGCGTCTTTAAAACTAGGCCATCAGATAAATTTAAAATATTAATTATATGATAAAATTAATGACGGTTTTTATATAGCATACGATTTTATTTTTTTTTTTGTCTTAATAAACGTTGATTATCCGCATGTGCATCTTGCACCCACATTTACAAGATGCACATGCACATTTTTTCCACGGCTGAAACCACTTGCACCCACTTAAATAAGTTGACAGCTTCTCATCTATATTGCATTTCTATTCTTGACTAGAAACTTCTATCATATGCCCTAAATTAATATATTGTTTTATAACTTTCTTAATTTCTGAGGGCTTGAAATATTATAAAATTTTTACAAATTGGCGTTGCCATCATTTCTGTATTCCTTCATAAACTCTATTAGAGCATAAAATTCATGAGTGTTCTCAAATATTTCGCAGCTAAGATTCCCCTAATTTCAACATTTTTGTTCTTTAGTTCGTACATTGTAGCAATAAAACAGTTTACTGTGACTTTTCTTTTAATCACATTATTCATGTGAAGGAAAACAAATTCTTTTTATTTTAATAAATATCTTATTATAAAAACCACCATGCTTTTTAATTTTAAAATTATTGACTTAACAAAAAAACAATTTTTTTTTTATACCCGTATGACTATATAGTCATAGGGTATAATAAATTTGCCATTACGTTTGTGCCGCAGAGAAGGAGGGGGGTTAGATATAGACTCAAGTGTATGGATCGGATCAGAATCGAAAAATAAATCGATTTAGCTATGAATGTACGTCATCACGATAACTCAAAAACTAAAGGAGCTAGAATCTTGAAATTTTCGCAAATTCGTTTTTTTTGCAATAGCCATCGCTATTTAAATCCAGCCATTTTTGTCCATGGGTTCGGGTGGCTGCTATACAACTTCTTTTTTTATAAGAATATTACTCTGTACCTATTACAGCTGCGTGTCTGAAATTTTGCAAAAAGTAGTTTAGTTTTATGGCCAAAGTTTCTGCAAAATTTGGTTGCTCTACTGCATTGGGTTCGAGTAGCTGCCATACAACTTCTTATACTATATGAGCATTATTCTCCACCTAATGAAGCTGGGTGTCTGAAATTTTGCCAAAAATAGTTAAGTGTAATGGCCAAAGTTACAGCAAAATTTGGTTGGTCTACTGCAGAGGGTTTGAGTAGCTCCCATACAACTCCTTCTTTTATATGAGCATTCTACTCCACTTAATAAAAGCTGTATGTTTGAAATTTTGCCAAAAGTAATTAACCGCATGATATAATGTATATGTTACGGTCATACGGGTATCCCAGAGTTGACACAGTCTACTCTACTACACTTTTGCTCGTTTAATTTAAATTTTGTGCAAAGCAGCTTTTCAAGAGAAAATAAAATCCGTACTTTTTTTTAAAGAGCGCGGTAATTCCAAAAAAACCCAATACTTAATTTCCATATATTATTTGCTTGTCGACGACAGCAAGACGTATACAATTCCACAAATTCCACAAACTCACGAAGTTTTTTAATATAAAACTTTAATTTTGTTTACAATTCCTTACATTAACTTTGTTTGAAAATTAAGTGTGTTATATGGGACAAACACACACATATTTAATTTAATGCACATATATGCTCATTAAATCATTGTTTGCATAATATTCTTGCACAAAAAATTTAAATTGCATTTCCCGAAAATTTTTAAGTAAAAAAATAATTTTTAAAAAAACGAAAACCACAAAAATATTTGCATTTCTGCTTTTCAAAATTAAAAGAAAACTTATTTTTATATTTCAACTACTTACTTTCATTCTACATATCACAAAACTTATATATGTAGAGTAAAAGAAAAACTAACAGAATTTTAGGAAGGAAATGTAGTTTACCATGAGTTGCAATATGTTATTCTGCGCTTTGAAATATAAAATTACAAACTTTTTTGTTAATTTATCTTACACAAAAAAAAACTGGTGCTTCTTAAATTAAATATTTTTTTTTATGAATTTTCTAATATAGTATATGTATTTATATACAAATTAAGGGTTGGTTAACATATAAAGGACCTCTATGTTACGTGACACAAAAAAAATGATATTTAAAAGTTTTGTTTCATAAATGATATTATTTATCTATAATCGAACTTCCGAACAATTTTTAAATTTTAAAACTTTTTTTTTTTTTTTTTGTATTAAACTTTTATTATTGCCTTTATTACATTCTTATTTTTAACTTAGCCTATAAAAAGTTTATAAAAAATTGACTTATTAGTAATTATTTTATTAACGTTTAAATTAATATTTAATTTTTACGTTAATTGGTTTTCTAATTTATATTTTAATTTTCTTATTAGTTAGAGTAAAAACTCTATTTATTCCATTTTTAGCACATTTTCAAAAAATTTTGTAAAAATGTGCCTATATAGCTTCACTCTGTCCGTCCGTCCGTCCGTCCGTCCGTATGTTTACAAAAACTTTTACACCGTTTGAAATAAAGAAAAGAAATTTTAACCATGGGTAGCTTTTGCAAAAAAAATAATTTCGTAGAAGAATTTTTTTCTGTAGCCCCACCTGTTACGGGGCTACAGCCCCCCAAAGTTGGAAAAAGCTCTATATTTAAATGGTTATAACAAGAGTTCTGTTACATATATTTTCAATCTGAAAACGGCAAATGATAGCTGGTTTCATAAACTTTATAAATTTTTACAAGGCAAATGTTTAGGGTTGCCATACGGTACTAAAATTTAACATTACGCAAAACTCAATTTTCGCAAAATTTTTGGCCACACATATCTTCTGAACGGTTCAAGCTAGGGTCTTGAAATTTTGGGACAAGTTAGATACCTAGAAATTAGTAGGAGTCGGTTCACAAAATTTTTTTGTCAAGCTCCCTATTTAGGAGCTATAAGGGCTCGAAAATTGAAATTTTGCTATTTTTAAACACCTGTAACTTGAATACCTGTTCAAAATTTTTTTTTAGTGATGGACAAAATTTAAAGCTCTATAATTATATTTCAACATGTGTCAAAGGTTTTTCTTAATTTTGAAGGGTGACGAAGTTACAGCCCCTGAAAATTCCAAAAAAGCCCTATATTTAAATTGATATAACTAAAGTTCTGTTAGGTTTATTTTCAATCGAAAAACGGTATTAGAGACCTGCTTTTATAGGCTTTACAAAACTATGTTGCTTAAATGTATAGGGTTGCCATACGGTACTAAAATTTAGCATTATATAAAACTCAATTTTTGCAAAATGTTTGGCCCCACATATCTTCTAAACGGTTCAAGCTAGGATCTTGAAATTTTGGGACAAGTTAGATACCAAGAAATTAGTAGGAGTCGGTTCACAAAATTTTTTTGTCAAGCCCCCTATTTAGGAGCTATAAGGGCTCGAAAATTGAAATTTTGCTATTTTTAAGCATCTGTAACTTGAATACCTGTCCAATTTTTTTTTTATTAATATACAAAATTTAAAGGTCCAACATTATATTTTAACATATGTTAAAGGTTTTTCTTAAATTTAAAAGGGGTTCCTTAAATTGAAGAAAGTGTCTCTTAGTTTTACCCATTTTTGCTTAGATAATGAAATTCTAAGTAAAATTCCAAATTTTTGTGTAATTCACAATTTAATTCCTAGAACCTAAAAAACTAGAGGATGAGGGGGGGGGGGAAGTTGAAGTTAGATTCTTGAGAAATTTGGCAACCTTCCCCATGGAAGGGCTATAACAACTTTTAAATAAAAAATTTACTGTTAGCAGTAAATTTTATAAGTCAGTAGTAACTATTTCTAAGTAAATATTTACAAAGTTAAACTCAGTATGTAATACAATATAATTTTGAAAATGTGCTTTTTTAAAAACCCTTGGTTTTTTTTCATCACTTGTTTATGTAGTATTGTAAAAAATTATGGCGAAAAAAAATCAATATTAAATCTTACTTATTTTTAAAAAACAACCTAACCTATTCCTTATTCTACTTAATCTATCTTAAAACTATACTAAGCCTAAACTAAAACCTAATTTGTAATTATAATACTTATTTATGTTAATTGCGGGTTAACCAACCACCAATATTCTTTTTTAATTTTTTTATCTTTATTAGTAATAGACATGTCGTATATCAAACTTTCTCCATTAATATTGCCCGGGTTATACTCTATTGCCTTGCATGTGGCCCGTCTACTATAGTGGTATAGTATGGGGACATGATCTTGGTTTTGGATATAACCATTTTTATCAAGAAAAATGAAATGCTCAGGGGCTATAAAACCCGTGAGCAAGGTTTTTCTTATGTACTCCTCATTGTGGTAGTATACATGTGATATAAGACCATTTTCTGGAGTGTTTTGTGCTCTCTCATAGTGTTTTCTGACAAGTTTTATAATAAAACCGTCAATTCTGTGTATGTTTGATGCCTTATACAAATATTTGTTTGAGTAGAAATGTTTGTAATCGGAGTCGGGCTTTTTATTTATATTAGTACAAGTTCTTATGCACTTTCTTTCTAGCTTACGTAGTTTTTCCATTAAACTTGCGCTAATGTTGTACCATATGGGTACTCCATACACAAGTGTTGGCCTAACTAATGTTTGATAGCATATTATTTTTACTCTATTACTTATATTTTTATTGTAAAAGAGTTTTTTTGCTGCCATAAAGGATTTATTTCCTTTTGAAATTGTGTATTTAATATGTTCGGAGTAGTTCAAATTACGGTGTAGAAAAACTCCGAGGTATTTTTTTTTTTTTTTTTTTTTTTTTGTTTTTGTCTTGGGGTAAGGATGGTGGAAATCGTCGAAAGATACTGAGCGCAACCACAGTTATGTGTGACTTTAACACACTAAAAACACCCGCCCTGTTTTAAAATATTAAAACTAGTCTTAGAGACTAACCATTAATTTTGCGCTAACTTTTTATGATCTACTGGAATTACAGACCTCCGTTAAGGTGATCTGAATTTATCGCTAATTGGAGGGGCCTAGTTCTTTTAAGCCTTCTATTAAAATTTGAAAATAGTGGAAGTTTTGACGCTTCTATGTTTATGTGACCTTCTAAATGGGTCTTATGTTTTATGGCATATTTTTTGATTTCATCGCTAACAATAGGAATTCCTAGATCCCTGTGTAAGTCGGAATTTCGTACGTACCAGGGAGCACTCACCATGTTACGTAGCACTTTGCTTTGAAATGTTTGAATTCTCTGAATATGTGTTCGTTTGGCACACCCCCAAAGTTGTACGCCGTACAACCAGATAGGCTTAATTATTTGGTTATATAACAAAATTTTGTACTCTATTGGCAATTTAGATTTTCGACCTAGGAGCCAATACATTTCTCTATATTTTTGTTCTAATTCTATTCTTTTCTTTTTGACATGTTCTTTCCATTTTAGCTTGACATCTACTGTCATTCCTAGGTATTTTGCCTTGTTTTCATGAGGAATATCTACCCCATTTAATTGTACGGCTGGGGGATTTTGAATAGGTTTATTTGTAAAATTTACTTGCACTGATTTCAGTTCATTTAGTTTGATTTTCCATCTTTTGGTCCAAAGATATAATTTATCACTTGCTTTTTGTAGTTTATTTGTAGCCTCGCCGACATTTGATCCTACTGCCATTATTGCAGTATCGTCAGCAAAAGTCGCTACAGTTATTTCTTGAAATTGGGGCAAGTCACTAGTATACAGCAAGTATAATATTGGACCCAAGATACTTCCTTGAGGCACACCCGCTTTAATTTCTCTCAGTGTAGAGTACTCTTCATCCTGTTTAATTCTAAACAGTCTATCAGTTAAGTATGATGAGAGTATATCTACATATTTTTTAGGTAATAGTTTCCGCAACTTATAAATTAAGCCTTCGTGCCAAACTTTATCAAATGCTTGTGCTACGTCTAGAAATATTGTAGAGCATATTTGTTTTTCTTCTAGAGCTTTCTCAATTATATCAGTAATTCTATGTACTTGGTCAACAGTAGAGTGTTTTTCTCTAAAACCAAATTGATAGTTTGGAATTAGTTTTCTATTTTTTATTATAGGTTTCAACCTTTTTAATAACAGTTTCTCAAAGAGTTTTGACATAATTGGTAACAGAGAGATAGGTCTATAAGACTTTGTTTCGTTTGGAGGCTTTCCTGGCTTAAGTATCATAATTATTTCTGCCACCTTCCAAACGTTAGGTACATAATTTAACCTTAACATAGCATTCATAATATATGTTAACATTGTTATCCCTTTTTTCGGGAGTTGTTTTAGAATGTCTGCAGTAATTAGATCGAAACCTGGTGCTTTTTTTGACTTCAGAGCTTTAATTTCTTCAACCATTTCTATATGAGTAATTAGTTCAATGGCATTTTCTTCTCTTCTGAAATCATTTTCAATGTAGAGGTCTGACTCTATTTCATTGGGCCGAAAAATTTCTTCCAGGTGATCTGCGAATGTTTCGGCTTTTTCTTTATTATTTTTTGCCCATTTACCATCCATTTTCCGAATTGGTGGGACTGGCACTACAGGTTTTTTCAAACTCTTTGTTGCTTTCCACAAAGAGTAATTTCTTTCTTTTTTAGCTGATAAATTCTCAACATATTTTTCATATGATTTGTTTTTTATTTCAAGAATTCTTCTTTTAAGATTCTGCGTTATTCTATTCAACACAGTTTTATCAGCTGGGTCACGTGTTTCATGCCATCTTCGTCTAGCTCTTCTCTTTAGTTTAATCATATTTAATATATCTCTAGGATAATTAGGTCCTGCTGTCATGTATGTACATTCTTTTGTATTATTCCAATTTTATTAAGATTTTCAATTGCTAAATCTATTTCATCTTTAGTTGTTATTTTAACCCTTAAATTTATATTATTTTCTATCTCTTGTTTAAAGTTGAACCAATTTGTTGATTTATTAACAAGTGTAGGCTTATTTTGTTTCTTAACAATTTTTTCATGCAGGTTTAGTACGACAGCCGAATGGTCTGAGTCTAAATCCTCATTATTTTCTAGGCTAATAAAATTTGGAGATATTTTTTTTGTTATGAAAAAATCCAGTAGATCAGGAGTTTTATTTGTATCAGTAGGCCAATAAGTTGGTTCGCCTGTAGAATGAAAATAGCAACCCAACTCTCTAATAGCTTTCCTTAGCTCTCTTCCTCTTGTTGAGGTAAGTCTTGAACCCCAATCGATATGTTTGGCATTGTAGTCACCTCCTAGGATGAACCTATCCCCAAGTCGGTTCAAGAGGTCTTTAAGGATCATATTCTTTAAATTATATTTAGGAGGGCAATATAAAGCCCCAATGTTTAAATCCTGTTTAAGGGACTTAACACGTATTACTGAAAGTTGAAATTCATCAGTTTCTATTTTAAACTCTTCGTGATGCAATAAAGAGTTTTTCACCAAAATTGCACTACCTCCTCGCGGCTTATTACTAGGGTGTGTCGCATTATAACATGTGAAACCTATTATTTTTAATTTTGACTGTCTTGTCATATGAGTTTCTGATAGGAGACACACATCAATGTTTTTAGTTTTGAGAAATAGCTCTAATGCTAGTTTTTTATTTAGTACGCCGTTTGCGTTCCATGTAGCAATACTAATTTTATTTTGGGCCATTATTTAGAAATTTTCTCGGAGTACTACTATAGCTTTTGCTAGAATTGTTTTCTAAATTGGTTATTCTTTTAGAGATATCGTTCATTGAATTTAACAAATTTTGCATCATCTGCATTAAAATGTTATTATCAGCTTTAGTGTTAGGTTTATGAATGCTATTTGTGCTATGAGTTATATTCCTAACGTTAGTGCGTTTTATTATTTTTTCAGCTGATTTTTCTAATGCTACATTGTTCTGTTTTGTTGCACTAATAGGTTCTTTTGCTCCATTTTGTGATACTTGGGCATACGATAAACCGTCGATGACCCTGCTAGGATTTAAGCTTCTAGATTTAGGGTTAGGTGAATTCGACGCACCTTCTTTGGTATGTTTTGGATTACTTTTTTTTTTCTCTTTTGTAATTCTTTTGCAACTACGCACCCCCTATAGTTTGCAGGGTGTGCCTCAAGGCAGTTAGCACACTTCGGCGTAACCTTTTTGTCTTTGTCACAATTCGTTGATAGATGTGACCCTGCACATTTTACACATTTAGCTAGACGCTGGCAAAATTTTTGTGTGTGACCATATCTTTGACATTTTTTACACTGAGGAATCAGATTTCTTCAGAGCTTCAATTTTCACTCTCATGTGCTGAATAAACTCTATTTTATAAATCTTATCAATGTCCTCAGTATTTTCAAATGTTAACATAAAAAGAGGTAGTTTAACTATAGTTTCCTCCTCATTCTTTTTAATTTTTTTTCTTTTGTTAACAACTTCAATGATTTTAAGACCCTTACATTTAAGCTCTTGCTTTATATCTTCAGGATCGCATGAAGGATGCAAGTTCCTAGCCATAACTTTAATTGGCCTGGTCAACTTGTTTTCATAAGTATGCCATTCTAAATTAGCTTCATTTATGATTTTTGTTAGTTCTCTGTATTCCCCTTCTTTTTCAACATTAATCTTCAGTTGATGGTTATTCATCATATTTATTTTATAGTTAATTTGTACATCTTTCAGTATTTTATTAACTTTGGGGTATTCTACAACATTACTTAAGATAACCGGAGGAGGTTTGTTTTTTCTTGTAATTATGGGTTTATCTATTGAAATTTTTGGTTTAATCACCATTAATTTTTCTACACTATTTTCTTTGTGTATTTCTGGTGAGTGCTCCGCTTTTCTTTTTTTCCCTGTACGTTTTACAATCCACTCGGTTTCCCGAGTTAGTTCTTCTTCATCTGTACAGTATTCTACTGCACTTTTAGTTAATTGATTTTTCTTTAGCATTTTATTTTCTTCGGTTAGAGTGTGAATCTGACTCATTAAGTCGCTACACATCTTCTCTAGTTCACTTATTCTTAAATGAAACTGTTTCTCTACTGTAATACCCACGTCTAGGGGTTTATTCTGACCGTCATCGTTAGACATAATTTTTATTAAATTCGAACCAGTAATATTTCTAGTGACATTAGCCTGGATTCCCGCTTTGTCACTGGTTTTTTTTTCAACTACAGGTGGTGATCTTCCCACTAAACCGCCCTTTTTAAAAGGGTCGGCTGCGTTGAACGTAGATACATTTTTAACCACTGGCGACTTAACTAATCCCTTTGTGGAATTAGCCAAGCCCTCGCCGGCAGCCGTGGTCTCTGCCGACATTTTGGTAGATATCCCTACCATATTTTTATCTTTATTTGTGTTCATTATTTTATATTGTTATATTTTGTATTTTATACCTACTACCAGGTATTTTAACTGCCGCCCCTTTGGGGAACCGACGCAGACCAGAGAGCCGTCCATTCTGGATCAGTCGCTTCTGGATTTCCGTTGGATTTTAGAGGACTCGTACCCCAAGCATTCCTTACTGCGGATGTTTCTAAGCCCCAATCCGCCGAGGTATTTAACACTATTTTTATTTGCAAGAGGTGAATTATCTGGTGATTTTATAATATAGCTTTTCCAATTTTTTTTTATATCTGAACTTGTTTTGTCAACCGTATTACGAAATAATATAGTTTCGCATTTGTTGAAGTTCACTTTTAATATCCAGATTTTGCAGTAGTCCAAAATGATATTAAACATTTTTTGCACTTTGGACTGTATGCTACTTACTGAGTCATTCGCAGAATAGACTATAATATCGTCAGCAAAAGCTAATGTGTAGGTATATCCTTTAACACGCTCTAATAAATTTAATAGATCTGCTATATACAGTGAAAAGAGGATTGGTGCGTTGACTGTTCCCTGTAGCAGACCGTTTTCAATTGGGAAGGTCATACTTGATGCATTTCGTGAGTTATACACAACAAAATTGTTGTTGTATAACATGTTATAAATGAGAGCACTCAAATTAGATGGGAATTTATATTTATATATTAACTTATACATTAAGCCATCGAGCCAGACAGAATTAAATGCTTTTTCAAGATCAACAAGACAAGCACCAATACCGTAATTCTTATTAATATACCAACAAATATCAGATGTGAGTTTAGTTATGGTGTGAATAGTTCCATGTTTATACCTAAACCCAAATTGATTATCAGGTATTAATTTATTTAAATTAGAGAAGTTTTGAATTTTATCATTTATAAGGGTTTCAAAAACTTTACTTATGTTTGGCATTAAACTAATTGGCCTATAATTACTAGGATTAGTTGGATCTTTGCCTGGTTTTTTTAGCAATATTGTTTTCGAAGTTTTCCATATATTTGGAAAATACGAGTTATTAATTGCATTGTTAAATAAGATGACATATTTCGAAATAATTAAGTTACTCAACTTTTTTAAAACTATATTTGGTATATTATCAATACCAGATGAAGTTTTATTTTTTAAAGCTTTAAATTTCAAACAAAGCTCGCGATGGTTTGTGTACTGGCTATTTTCACCACGTTGCTCAGATGACTTGTTTGTATTGTTAAAAATGCTGAGAGTAATGTTATTCCATGCGTTTAGACGGGGCAGCAGTTGTTGTCAACATAATCTTCTTTCTCTTTCCCACTTACTCATTTCTTCTACAAAAAAGCTTTAACACGAAAAAAAACGACGAAAACACGGTTAACACCCGAAAATCTTGTATACATTTTTGTTAACCAAAATTTAGGTGCCTTACGTGTTGACAGTCACCAATACATCTAAAAAAGCAATAAAAAATTTTTCAGGTCAAAAATTTTTTTATGATATACTACACATCATTCTTATATTAAACATTAAAGAAAAAAAATTGAACTGATAATATTAACTCACACATATAAAGTTGCGGCAGCACTCTATGTATACGTGACATCAACGTGTAAACAGAAAGAGCTTTTAAGCAGATATAACAACAAGATGTGAATACTACAACGTTGACACCGTCTAAATTAGCTCATTTGTATGCATATTATGAATATTTTGGTGAAATAGGTTAATTTTATTTGATATATTGATGTGAAATCTATTATTTGCTGGTATAATAATGGTGTGAGTTTTTTTTAGATAAGAACCTAATACATTGTAAATATCTTTTTGGTTGTGAAGAATATATTTGTTTGTATTTGTTTTTTTTAAGTTATTAATATTAATGTTATTTTCAAAGAGAAGTGAAGTGTCATTTGGTTCTATGTGTAAGGTAGAGATTTGATTGTTTTTATTACTTCGAAATATTTTTTTTATTTCTGAGAACATATTGGAATTATTATTAGGTGTGATGCTTTGGAGACGGTGTTGCCAGTAATTGTTTATTTCTATTTTTATTTGTTGTTTAATAAGAGTATTTATATTATTTAAAAGGCTTTTGAGAATTTGTGTGTTTTGAGATGTAAAATTTAGGTTTTGTCTATGGATTTTATGAATGTCTTTTGTTTAAAAGAATTTTTAATTTTGCAGAATAAAATTTATTTAAATTGTTTGAATTTTTTTTTCTTAGGTATAATTTCATTCATGGTTTCTAAAATTATTTCATTTAACTGGAGTAGGTGACAATTTATGTTTTGATTTGAAATATTACTATTATCTACGATTTTGTTATTGTTAGAGGTATATTTTAAAGCATAATTCTGATCTAGTTTATTTCTGAATCTATTCCAGTTAGTTTTTGAAAATATAAAATTATAACTATCTGGCAACATTTCTAATTGAATTTCATTATTATCAATTGTGAAGGGACAGCAAATAGCATTGTGGTCACTATCGTATGGTAGTGTGGTGAGTTTATTTGAAAATTGGGAGAACCCTACATTTATTCTGACATCTACAATTGTAAGGTCTATATACGAATTAGCGCGTGGTAGTGTTGGAGCATCTGTCAGAAGCAAATCGCTCTTATATGTAATTTTATTTTTTTGCAACCATTCCCTATCCACACATGAGTGGTTAACAACACTTGCTTTGACGTAATCTTCCAACGTAAGTGAATATTGCTCAATGCCACACGAGAGTGTTGTAAGCAACTGTTGTCAGTTATTATCAATTTATGAACTTATGAATGTATGTGTAAAATTTAGTTCATTCGAAGATAGTTATCGTCGGAGAATGTTTAGTCAACTGATTTTTCAAAAGCGGAAAGTTTTTGTAATTTTTTTATTCATATACAAAAAAAAAGGTTTGTATCTACCTAAATAAAAAAATGGATTTCTAGATAATATAAGAAATTTAATTTTTTCTTTACATTGAGTAAGTAGGTAATTTTATTTTACTTATATCATATCTAGGTCATTTAAAAATGGATTATTATTTTAATTAACATCTGTGGGACTGAGCAAAGATTCATAATTATACAATTTTAAAATTAGGTTCTAAATCTGTTCCTTAAACTAATTGTCTTTTATATCATTAATTATTTTTTGCTATTATTTATTTTAACTAAATTTTATATTTTATCAATCAAAATATATTTATATTGTATTTAATATAATACAAATACATATATTTGTTCAGTATGTAGTTTAAAAGATAAAAAATAACCTAATATAAAACCTAATATGGTAATCTTATATTGATTTTTATCAATTTCCAATACCAGAAATATTTTATATTTTGTCCGGTCTCAAATTTTTTTTGTTTAAGATGCGCACGGTTCAAAAATTTTTAAATAATGAAAAAAAAAGAAAAACAACAAAAAAATTAAAGAAAAAAAAAATCAGTTTTTTGTTTGTGTTGGTTAGTACATCGAGTCTTACAAGTAAAATTTGGTTGCAATGAAACCGGTTTTTTTTTACAACAATATTTACCAAAACCGGTTTGGTGCATAAAGAATTTTAATCGATTACGTCAGTATGACGTCAATGCAACTGATGCAAATTGCCGTCTGGCTTGACTGATTTGTGTACACAAGAGGTACACAACTCTAGAATTGTTGACGGTATTAAGCCTACATGGCGTTAAAATCACCAGTTAGAATATAATAATTATTAAGATTATTTAAATTTAGAGTTTGAAATATTTTATCTAGTTCTGTTATAAAGTTATGTGTATTCCTATTTGAAGCATAAATAGAAATAATAAATAACTTTTTTTTTGCTTTAATTGTAAAGAAATTATACATGGTTCGATACATAAAAAATCGTCGAACGCTTTATTATTTACAATATTAAAATGAAGGTGTTTTTTAATGCCTATGGCAACACCTCCCCCATCAATATTAATTTTGCGATCTCTTTTAATTAAGTGGTAATTGTCAATAACCATATGGTCATCTGACTTTAGTTTTGTTTCACTCATGCATATTATGTCCGGCCTATTGCTTTCTAGAAAGTGCATAAGTGCAAATTTTTTATTGTAGGAGAGTAATGAATTAACATCACTGAAATTAATTTATATGTATTTGTGCTAATATTCATATTGTTGGTTGGTTTCAATTTTCAAATGATTGAATAAAATTTTTATATTACTTGTGTTAGTACTATTTTGTTTTTGTAAATTACTCATATTTTTTTCTAACCCGCTCATTCTTTTGTTTAAATCTACAATACTATTACGTATTTCTAATAAAATATCAGTATTACTTTCATTACTACTACTATGGTTAGTTTTCTTATTACTATTGTTAGTTTTACTTACTACATTGGCATTAAATTTTAAAACTGAGTGTGATCTTTGAGAATGATAATAAAGAAGTCTTGTAATATCTAGCACTATTAAAAAAAGTATATTGTACAAATATAAAATTCTAATATTGATCATTTATTAATTATAATGAGCAAAATTAGCCCCTCTAACAAATAAAGATATATTTCAATTTATGTTAATACTATATAAAAATCATTGGGAGTAACTCAATTTTAATTTAAAGTACTGCAGTAAAATGGAGTGTATTTTAATGTCTGATTCCCACTTCACTGAAACAGTGACGATGATGTACAGTGTTTTTCATTGTTGTATGTATTCCTTGTGAGTGTATTCAATGATAACTACATCAAGACAACGGTCAGTATCGGACGATACCGGCACTGGTCCGACGTCGTTATTTAAAATCAATGACTTCTGTTTATGCTTTTATTATAAATATGATGAAAATGTATTCGCTACTGTAAGTTGTAACGAAATTCTACAAAACCCGGTCTCAAAGACTTAAATCAATTTCCGACATCGATTAAGAATAAGTATGTTTGTTCTGAGCATAGTATATATTTTGTTTCGAAATTGCTCAAAAAATTTATTTTAAATACTCATAATATTATAGCTTAAGCTAAATTGAAAATTTTTTTTAAATCTGTTCATAAACTTTAAATATAATAACTTTCAGCACTTTCAGAATAAAAAATTATTAAGAAGTTAAAATTAATTTAAATTTTCCAAGGATTCGCTAAACAGAAGCATAGGAAATATGAAATATGAATAACTTTTTTTAGAAAACTTATAATTACCAAATATGTTTACTGAGAATTTAATTAATAATTATAACACTCTATTTATTTTTCAAATTATAAATAAATAAAAATTTAATTGTTTAAATAATTTAAAAAAAACTTATTAGGTACCATCATAGTATTAATACTAAACTTTATTCAAGGTCCCTTTAATATATAAGGATCCATTTGATTTAAATAAAATTAATATTTAAAATTTTGTAACTAATATTTTATTGATTCCACTTTCAAAATATTTTAAAAGCATATATATATTTTAGTAATTTAATCTTTTATTGAGAAAATTTGATAAAATTTAGATTCTTTTTTTTATAAGTATTTTAATACTAGCTGTTGGCCCGTCACAGAATGACGGAAGGTCAGTTGAAAGAAGAACTTTTTCTAATTAAGAACTATTTCTAATTTAATTACATATATTACATATACATATATTATATATCAATACCATTTTCTTAAATAAAATGGTAACCATTGCATTCTACGTAATACAGACTATGCTTCAATTCTAGTTATGTACAAAAAAAAACAAAAACTTATATGTTGTTGTATCTTAAAAATTTGAAGATGAATAATTTATTTAGTCTACCTTTTTTATGTTTTGAATTTGATAAAATTTTGGGGCTGTTAGTTCAAATCCCTTTTTGGTGAAATGTTTTTTTAATTTCAATTAATATTTTTTTTTTTATTCAATTACGTACTTTTTAAAATTAAGTTCGATAAATTTGTGTTAATAAGAGATGTGAAATAGATTTATTTTGTTTCAATAATGATTTATTTCTCCAACTATTAATGTTTTGTATATACATTTTTAAAAAATGTTGTTATACATTCTATATTGTTTCCTTTGTTTAGATTCAAATTAAAATACATGTTTGAAGGCTAACCGTTCTATAATGTACCTATTCAACATGCTAAATAATGTTTCTATTTATATGTACGTGAAATTGTATTAAATAAATGTTGATTTTTGAATTGAGTTTTGCACTATCAAATGCAAATTATAAATTTTATTTGAAATTTTTTTAATATACCTAACCCTAACTAAGTTTAAAATCTATTTTGTCTGTTTTTTATGGTGCATTGAACTCAGAGGTATTGTATACCTGAATCCACTTTCCCAACCGTCAGTTGTTACATAATTTTTTTCCATTTTAACTTTTAAATAGATAAATAATTAAAAAGTTATGAAGGAAGGGATGAGAGATAGATGAGGTAGAGTTGAGAGCGAGATGAGGGGAAACTTTGAAATTACTTTAATACATTGCTTGGTTTATTTGCTTAAGCAAACCAAGCAATGCATCAAAACATACATTGGGCTTTCGCCCTTATTTCAGATTTTTACTGAAAATTATTAAGACTTAATGTTCCTGTGAAGCATTGTCTTCTTAGTTTTTATTTACAAAATGTCTTACTATATATTTAAAATTTCCAGAAAATCTTCTGTGATTTTTAAAACTGAAAAGAAATTTTTCATAAACTAATAAGTAAATTTTATTTCAAAAAAAAATTTTTTTTTTTATTAAAAATAAATAAAATATTTTTTGGCCTGCTTATGATAATTTATGATATTTTATTTTCTAAAATAAAACACATCCAACAAAACGTTAATATTTTATTTTTTTATAATTGAACACATCCAACAAAACACATTTAATTGAATGCGTTTGTTACACCTCATTTTAGACAAATATATTAATAATAATAATAATAGGTTCTAAGCAGATATTGTCATTCGATTGTTTGAATCTTAACATAATAAATTCTATAGATACTATCTATTAAGAACATAATACAATTACAAAAACCTTTTTAACAAAACCATATGTTAAAACTATTATTTTTAAAAGATATTTATTATGAAATCGATAATATTATGCATGTGAAATATTTAAGATTAAAATTATTTTCATTCAATACATAGATAATAATTTTTTATTTTAATTTTCCAATTTCCATATGAGAGATTTTACAATATTCTTATGTGATTTTCACTTAGAAGAAGATTTAAATTTTTATTATTGAAAAATGGGTGCATAACAGTTTACTGGAAAAAAAATTCCAAATATTTCTAAATCCAGAAAATAAAACAATATCGAATTTAAATATTTCGAAAAAAAGGATTTGAGAGTTTTACAAAACCAGAATATACGCTTTTTGCAAAGCAAAAATAATTCGGTGAGATTTTAAGTTTTAATAATTAGTTTAGCGAGGGTCTAGGGGGCGGCAGTCCCCTTTACTCAAATTTTTCATTTTTGGAACAAGCAGTCAGTGTGATAAGAAGCGAAGCATGCTATCTATTATTTTATTAATATTTTTTTTTTTTGTATCGTATAGTCAGCCATAATGTATCATTAGTAAGCCAAATGCTTACCTACTAACCCACCGAGGCCCCTTTGAAATATACATATTGCAAAATATAATTCGATGAGACTTTAGAGTTGGTTTAAAAATCATCGGCAGCCCCCACTATAATAAGATTTTAATTGGTAAAAAATACATGTAAACATAAATGAAGGTTTTATTTTTCGAAAATTTATATTTTTGGGGATTTTGGTATTTTTAAAAATTTTTTTTTTCAATAAAGTGGAATAAACCTGGCAATAGTATTTATAAACAAGTAATGAAAAAAACCAAGGGTTTTTAAAAAAGCACATTTTTAAAATTATATTGTGTTAAAAACTTAAAAACTTAGTCACTGCTTACTTGTAAAAAGAGTAAATTTTTAATTTTTAAGTCCTAATAGTTCTTGAAAGGGGAAGGTTACCAAATTTCTCAAGGATCTGATCTCACTCACCTCAGTTTCTTCCAAATTTGAGGGGCTGTAGCTCCGTAACGGGAGCTACAGAAAAAAGTTCTTCCATGAAATTATTTTTTTTCCAATACCTACCCGTTGCTAATATTTTTTAGTCAACCGTAGGTAAAAAGGGACGGACGGACAGAGTGAAACTATATAGGTACATTTTTACAAAATTTTTTGAAAATGTACTAAAAAATAAAAACAATTTTACCCAATTCCATTTCAAAACTATTGAATATAATACTCATAGATATCGTAAATATAAATCTTATAAATGGATACAAAAATAGGATAAGAACTAATACATCTACTAGAATATTATCTATTATTATATATCTACTGAATGTAGATATTATATATCTACTATCTATTATATTATATGAACTAATTTCTAGGACAAAATACAATGGATAACATCCTGGTCCTAAAGAAAAAGATTTATTTTTTATACTCTTATTATACGAACATATTGTATACGATTATAAAATTTTTAAAAATTAAAAAAAAAGTAAATTTATTTCATTCAGTTAAGAATATTCTATAAGTGGATATTCTTTATATATTTAATTCAAAATAAATACTGATTTATCAAATACAAGCTTTATCAGAACAATATCTAAAGATACACATTTAAGATATTTTATGGCACTTTAGATTTTTTTTCGATTTTCCTAACCCTTCACTTCACTACACTTCAATTATTTTCAAAATGTTTTCAATTTCAATATGAATTAAAAAATATTTGTCGATATTTTGGATATGAAAGACTTTTGAAAAGAATTTGTTAAGTGAAGTATCTTATATTGTAATAGGTATGTTAGATTTTGTTAATTGATTTTGTTATCTTCTATGAAAAGTTTATTTATTATAAACTTACTTAGATACTCTGTTAACAACTAGATTTTTATTTAAATCTTGAAATTATTAGAATAAAAAAAATTAAATAAGTAATGAGTTAAAAACTATATATTAGATCAATAGAAATTTTAGATACAAAAATTTAATATTGAAAAAATTTAATACCATTTATATTAATAACTAAGATTAATTAAAAATATTTATCATCATTTTGCACAAAGTACTATCTATACTTAATTTTTACGTAATCATTTTGAAACCATTATTTTAGCCAACGACTACACGGTATGTTCTATAAAATGGCAAAGCTTGTAAGTTTTAAGCAAGTTAAACTATAGAAACAAAGAAACTTTTACCAAGCCCAGGGGGGAAATGGAACAATTCAATTGGTTAAACATTTTAAGAAACAATTTCCTAAAAATGATATTTCTTTCCTAGTTTTTCCCAGTCTCTTTCAGCAATATATTAAATTTCATAAGTTCCACTTATATCTTTGTGGCCACAAATGGTAGGTGACGTTCAATTTGAATAAATCAAACTAGATGAACTACGTAAATCTCTCACAAAATCTCTGATCTATGTGTTCAATTAGGATCCATGAAATTTAAATTTAATTTTCCAATTTTTTAGAAATAAAGCCCCGAAGTATGGTTTTTAAGAATTCGAAGATTGAATTGAAAGGGAAATAACTTTCCATAGTCCTATTTCTTATGCCTTTGCTATATGTTCAACGGTTCATATGTTTTAAATTAGGTAGAATGTTAGGCTTGTCTTCAAAATCAGAATATTCGTCTTTTTGAAATTTTAAAATATTATGTGTAGATGAGAATCTGAATTTTAATTAAAAATTCTGTTAAAATTCTGAAAAAGGAGTATCTACCCTGTTTTCTAGCTTTAAGATTCCTTTAGAATATTATCTTAACACTCCGGGATTTTTTTTCACATGACATCGGAGATTAAATTTAAAGACAAATAACATCCCGGGGCTTTACTCCTTAAGTATACTAAGTTTAAATTGAAATTGAAACACTCTGGGGGCTGTACTTCCTAATTACTATGAGGAAAAACACCTCAGGGTTAAAATTACATAAAACTTATCTGAAAATCCAATTACCCAGGAACTATTTTTTTGTTTTTTTTTTTTTTATTTAATATTTTTTTTAATTTACTTTATTTATATAATTTTTTTTTTGTCTTAATTAATAATAGTTTTCAAAACTAACATTTTATTAATAAAAAAAATTAAACTATTTGACTTTTATCCTACTGGAAAGTAAAATAACTAAACAAAATTATTATTTTTTTTTCTTTTGTAATAATTAATGAAAAACAGATATATTCGAAAGAATTTTCGGGAAACCCCTAACTTCCGTTTGTTCGAGAACAGGTTCTCATTCGAAGAACTGTCTTTGAAGTACTGACAATTCGCATTTCTTGTGTGATAATACCACCAGGGCCCCATTTCATAAAACTATTAGTCTAATATTATTAGTGAATTTACTAATATTTTATTAGTTATTAGTAAAATTCTGTTTCATAAAGGCTAATATTTTATTAGTCCTACACTAATAATTATTAGTGAATTTTATTACTGCAAAGCGCGTTTCTGTTTCATAAAACTATTAGACTAATAATTATTTGTCGCTACACTAATAATTATTAGTAAATTTTTATTAGTTTAGAAAGACCAATAAATTCATTATTAGTCTTTTAAATATTAGGATATTTATATAAAATAGAGGTTAAACTTTATATTGTTTGCCATAAACTTATTTATTTTTAGTAAATAATCTTAAATATTTTGTACAAAATAAATAAATAATAAAATTTAAAAAAAAAACGAGGAAGAGTGTAGTAGAGTAGACTGTGTCAACTCTGGGATACCCGTATGACCGTAACATATACATTATATCATCCGGTTAATTACTTTTGGCTTTATTAAGTGTAGTGGTATACTCATATAAAATAAAGAGTTGTATGGCAGCTACTCGAACCCTCTGTCGTAGACCAACCAAATTTTGCAAAAACCTTGGCCATTACACTAAACTATTTTTGGCAAAAATTCAGACACCCAGCTTCATTAGGTGGAGAGTAATGCTCATATAAAATAAGGAGTTGTATGGCAGCTACCCGAACCCATGGACCAAAATGGCTGGATTTAAATAGCGATGACGGCTATTGCAAAAAAAACGAATTTGCGAAAATTTCAAGATCCTAGCTCCTTTAGTTTTTGAGTTATCGTGCGGACGGACAGACGGACGGACGGACATACATAGCTAAATCGATTTATTTTTCGATTCTGATCCGATCCATACACTTGAGTCTATATCTACCAAATTTATTATACCCTTTGACTATTATAGTCATACGGGTATAATTAGGCATTATTATACATACTTTACATTAATCAACAAAATTTTATTTTAGTTACAACTTAAACATAATTCAGTATAAATTTGAAAATCATGTTAAGCTCTGATAGTGAGAGTGATTTGGAAGATTATTTTATAATTATACTAGTTAATACCCGGTGCGCGTTGCTGCGCCTCTCAATGGAGGTTTAATTGAAGTTGATGTTACTGCAAAAAGTTAACACAAAAATTACACACGGTTTACACATGTAAATTTTAAAATGTATGAAAGCAATCTTTTTAAAACGATTTTTCTAGGATTATTCTAGTCGGCTCGCTATGGGTTAACAAATTCCAAAACTGTTAATAGTGTCAACTCAATTCTCAAGGAGCATCAAGTATACAAAATTTGAAGTCAATTGGTCAAACCGTTTCGAATTTAGAGTAAAGTATTGAAAAAACCTATAAAAAGCTATTGGGCCGCAATAGGTTAATGGAACTCAACAAAATTTTTTTTGGGGATTTCTTTTAAGTTAAAGCAGAATTTCGTAAAATCGGACAAAATTTGGACCCAAAGTTTTTTTTGACCACCCGTCGACCCGACACGGGTTAACAAATTCCAAAACTGTTAATAGTGTCTACTCAATTCTCAAATAGCATCACGTATACAAAATTTGAAGTCAATCGGTCAAACCGTTTTCATTTTAGAACAAAGAAGTTTAAATACTTGCACCACAGCTCCAACTTGGCGGTCCGTTAGAGCAAAATTTTTGGGCCACGATTTCTTTCCGTACCCAAAAACCCCTATATACAAATTTTCATGAAAATCGGCTGGGCAGTTTAGGAATCTATTCGCTACAAACAAACAAACAAAAAAACAAACAAATAAACAAACTTTCGCTTTTATATATATTCGCTAGTCTATACTAATAATTTATGATTTGCAGTAATAATTTATTAGTAAAATTTTATTAGTTGCAGAAAAGTTTTATGAAACAAAAAAGTATTACTCCATATTTATTAGTTCTAATAATTATTATTTTATTAGTATTAGACTAATAGTTTTATGAAATAGGGCCCAGGTGTTAGTAAAGAACCAGAAGACGATAACATTTGAAACGTAAAACTTTTAGGAACGGCAGCCTGAAATAAAAAATGTTCTACGATAGTTGCAGAATTATTTGTAGCTGTCATGAAAACTTGTAGACAACCATTTCCATTTGTTGGACTTAACTGAACTATTAAACCATTTTTATCTAATGCCGTCATTTTAGGACCTTCGGACTGAACTCGATTTTGAACAATATTATTAGATAATATACTAGATTCTAAAATATTCATATTTATTAATCCAGATAATTTTGAATTGAGCCCGATTTCTCCAACTAAATCTCCATTACCATTTGTTGTTGGTATTGTATTGATACTCTTTGTTGTATGATTCTCTATATTTATTGAAGTTATTTGTTGTGGTGGCTGTTGAGAACTCGGTGAAATTATATCTAAACCACCTAATAAATCTTATGAATCTTGATTTTTTTCTTTGTAATGTGACATCTGATGGACTAATATCTGTACCGCATAATAAATCTAGTAATGCATTTGATTGATCATCTCCTTGATTATATTGTTCAATTTCTGCTAACCCATTTTCAATTAATGAATTAACGTATGAATTATTTGAATTGTTTTGTGGCGAAGGACGATTTATTTGTAGCGGTGGCATTTTTCTTCAAATAAGCATGAGAATACTATTCTAAAATATATCTTCAGTTTATTTCCTCCTAAAATTGTAAAACCCTAATTATAAAATTTCTGAATAAAATTTTAGTTATAATTTTTTTTACATTCTCAAATTGTTTTAGTTGTTTAGGAAAGTATCCAAAAACAATACTTTGCTTATTCTATTCCAAATTTTACTTAAAACATACTAAAATATAGAACTATATAGAACTGAAATGAAATGTGATGTTTTCGACGGTTAATTATATGCATGAAATGAAAAATTGATTCATCAAAATTAAAAAGTCTGTTGAACTGTTTACTTCCTTAAGTTTACATCAATTGAAAAAAATTACAAAACTTGACACAAAAACGAACTCTTCTTGTTATGTACAAATTGTTGTAATTTACTTTTTTACAAGTTTCTTTGTTACAAAGTTGGTAGAAAATTTACCCCAGATTTAAGTAATGTCTGAGTATATTTCCAAAAAATTTCAGTACATTGCATTTTATTAAAAACTTCTGATTAATTTTTTTTTAAAGGATAATAATTTTGCTCTATTAAACAAAACACACCTAAAAATTAAATAAAAAATATAAAATATAAAAAACTAAAATTAAAATAATAACATCAATAAAATTTAAAATTAAAAATAAAAATAACAAAATTTATTGAAATTTAAATAGACAATAATAGTTTTTAAAAAGTTTAATCATTATCCTAACAAAATCTGTAACTGGATTAATAACGGTTTTTTATACAAAAGTTACTAAATAAAAACAGTAAAAATATCATTATTTTTTCGGACATAAAGTTCTTGAGAGAAAATTAGCTAGCTACTGACAGTTAAATAAATCATTTACAGAGGTTTTGTATAAGCGAAGATGTAGATATTTTTTAAAAAGTTTATGAAATTATTTTGAAAGCCGTTTTTCCGAAAACGCTAAAAAGACGCATATAACGTCTATATTAGAGTTTGATCATTTAAAACCTTTGAAATTATTTATCTATTAAGTATTTAAAAGGCATACAATGCATTTAAAAATTGACAAGCCTTGTTAAATTGAATTTTAATTAAAAGAACATTCAAATATATATAGTTAAAAGAATTCTTTTAACTATATATATTTGAATGTTCTTTTAATTAAAATTAAAAAAAAAAAAAATTTAGTAAGTGGAGTGAAGTTTTTTAATCCAAATTTTATTTTATTTGCCTCGAAGGAAATATTAGGGTATCAATGCTCATAATATATCCAATATACATTTTACGTTGAAAATTGTATTCAGTAATTTTGGAGGCACATGCCTGTTTGTTTGACGGGTATATTACATAAAAATTTTTATGGAAATTTTCTTTTGAGCACCTATAGTTTAAACATTTGAGTTTATTATTCAATTGTTTTATGTAATCCTAATATAAAATTTATTTAAAAGCAAAAGTTTAATTCCTATTATTATATTATTTATAATAATAGGAATTAAACTTTAATAATTTAATAATTAATCAAAAACTTATTACAATAACATAAAACCGATTTGTTTTATGTGTCAGTTGTCAAATTACATAATTGAATTCATGAGTAGCTTTTATCAATCTATGGGTACCTACTCTTAATTTTTTATTTCCTTACCCAAACAAACTTTTAACAAAAATTATAAAATATGCTTAAAAATATTTTTTTTTTACAATTTTATCCAAGTCCCTATCAATAATGATAAAGAGATTGTAAACGCGTTATAAATTATTAAACTCGTTATGAATACTTGAATTGGTTACAAAGTCATCATTACATCAACCTTGAAATTATCCCTGATGTGATGTAATTTTAATAAATCGAATCAATTCAAACATAAAAAAGTTCTAAAAATAAAAAAAGTTTAAATTGTTAGTAATTTTTCTTTCAGTTGAGTGTGAAAAATGGGTGGGGTTAAAGGTTGAAAAAAAATAAAATAAACTTAAAATTAATGTGACTTGATGAAATTGTTTTCTTTAATATATAAATTGACGTCAAACTGAAAAGTAATGGTTTTTTTTTTTCAGAATTATTGAATTAAAATATATAATATAGTTGAAAGACAATTGTTCGAAGCTTTTCGACTACACCGACTAAATTTTATTCAGCCATTTGCCATTAAAGTTAATTACTATTGGCAAAATTTCTGGCTTCCAGCTTTATTAGTAATTTATATGGTAATGTTCCTATTAGAGAAGAAATTGTATGACAGATACTGGAACCCGGGAGAAAACTCGTCGCATTTCAATAGTATAATATAGCATAAAAACAAATTTGTAAAAATTTGACCTCCTTTATTTTTTGAGTTATCATGCCGACGGACAAGCTAGATAGATTTGTAAAACTATTGGACACAATAGATGAAAGTCGACTGATTTCGGAGATCGAAAGTAGGTTCTTTTGAAGTGAATTTGTTTGGGTGCTTGTCATTTGGCTGTATTTCTTGATCATTTGGCTGTATTTCACTTGCCTGAATTTCGTTTGCCTGTATTTTGTAAAAGCAGTATTATACCCTTTACAGTATATTAATAAAAATTTATATGTAAGATTCTGAGTTAGGAAGATTTCTGTGGTTGCTACAAAACCATTGTTTTAATAATATGTTTGGCAGGGACTTGACAGCTCATATTATTGGAAAAGTATATTTAAATTGCATAAAATAAAGCTCAATTAAATTCTATAAAACATTGGAGGAAACTTTTAATTTTTTTAAAAAACGAGGAACAGTGTAGTAGAGTAGACTGTGTCAACTCTGCGATATCCGTATGACCGTTATATAAACATTTTATCATAATTATAAACATTAATTACATTTGCCAAAATTTCAGGCACCCAGCCTTATTAGGTGTAGTTTAATGTTCATGCATTGAATTTGTTGTATGGCAGCTACTCGAACCCTCTGCAGTAGACCAACCAAATTTTGCAGTAACTTTGGCCTTTACAGTAAACTATTTTTGGCAAAATTGCAGACACCAAACTTCATTAGGTGTAGTGTAATGCTCATATAAAAGAAGAAGTTGTATGGCAGTTACCCGAACCCAAAGACTAAAATGGCTGAATTTAAATAGCGATAACGGCTATTGCAAAAAAACGAATTTGCCAAAATTTCAAAATACTAGATCCTTTAGTTTTTGAGTTATCGTGCTGACGGACGGACAGATGGACGGACGGACATACATAGCTAAATCGATTTATTTTTCGATTCTGATCTGATCCATACATTTGAGTCTATATCTACTCCTCCTTTTATGCGTCACTGTCAACTCAAAATTATAAAAGTTTTTCTAACAACAAATTTATTTAATTTCATGTATTTTTTAAGCATTCTTTAATTTTTGCTTTTATAATTTCATTAGTGTTTAATAAATTATTCTGATAAATGTTATACTAATGCAAATTCAAATTATCCTTATACTAATTTAACTTAACATAAGAATAAAATGTTTATAAATGCTAAAACGTTTTAAGGATAAAGGCATACTTAAAGTATTAAGCAGTATGAAACATTTTTTTTCTACAGTTGTATTCAGTTCTCTCTCATTCAAAATTAAAATATTTTTGGAGCATATTATCTGACAGCTGATTAACATTTAACAGTTCAAAACAATGGGGGAGTATTACTGGACCACCATATTAGACCACGTTGTGGGAAAAAGGATGCTGAAAATTTTAAACAGCAAATCTATAAAATAAAGTGTGCAGTATGCGTTTCTTTTTTACATTGCAGTTTGCATCAATTTTCTTCACAAAATAAAATTTTATTCTGGTATGCTTTTTACATTTATTTGGAAAATTTATTGTTTTGAGAAGACAGCTGGTGTTTGATTATTGTAAGATTAAGGCGTCTTAAATGTATCTATTAATTAAATTTGGGTATTAATATTTCGATCGATTAAAAAAAAGGATGATTTAAAAACGAAACATAAAAGGGTGGTATTTATGGAATTCTTATACATATTTTTTTTTTTTAAATAGGTACCTATATAATATGGCATACCTACATATATAATATAGCACATAGCAATTTATCTTCTATTTATTGTGCAGTTTTGTAGTTTAAAAATTATTTGAAATTTAAAATTTTTATTCATCTAGTTCAGAAACTTCGAAAATTCTATTTCAGACGTATTTCTACAATATTTTTTATAGAATACCTGCTAAAAAACTGGTGCCGCACCCCGTGCTTAAAGCTTATAAGGTTTAAGTTCTTTAAAAAATTCATCTGACCATTTTGAGTGTAAAAAATAATCTAACCTATGATAGAAAATGTTTTCAAAAATATGATTTACCAAATAAGTAGATCTTACAGATACAACATATAAATATCTATAGAATTAAATTCAATGGAAATAACATTTTGCAAAAATATCTTTCCTCTTTAGTTGACTTACCGTAATTTGAAGTTTACTTTAAAACCTTTAAAAATACACTTTTATTTATGTTATTTACTTACAAAATTTCCATTTCAAGACCTTGATATCATGCAATCGTACCTATCTTTTATTATTTTAAATTCCATAATACAAAATAATAAAAACAACAACAATAACAACACAACAATCCAATAAAGTAATCATTAATATTTAAACAAGTGATGAAAAAAAACCAAGGGTTTTTAAAAAAGCATATTTTCAAATTTATATTGTATTACATACTGAGTTTAACTTTGGAATATTTACTTGGAAATAGTTACTGCTTAATTATAAAATTGACTGCTAACAGTAAAGTTTTTATTTTAAATTTGTTATAGCCCTTCAATGAGGAAAGTTGCCAAGTTTCTCAAGGATCTAACTTCATCTAAATCCCCCCCCCCCTCCGTCCCCTCCATTTTTTTAGGTTCTAGGAATTAAATTGTGAATTCCACAAAAATTTGGAATTTTATTCTAAGTACAGCAAGCTAAGCAAAAATGGATTAAACTGAGAGACATTTTCTTCAATTTAAGGAACCGCTTTTAAATTTAAGAAAAACCTTTAACATATGTTAAAATATAATGTTGGGCCTTTAAATTTTGTACATTAATAAAAAAAAAATTGGACAGGTATTCAAGTTACAGGTGCTTAAAAATACCAAAATTTCAATTTTCGAGCCCTTACAGCTCCTAAACAGGGGGCTTGAATAAAAAATTTTGTTAACCGGCTCCTACTAATTTTTCAGGATCTAACTTCTACCAATACTTCAAGACCCCATCTCAAACCGTTTTGGAGATATATGGGACCGAAAATTTTGCAAAAATTGAGTTTTATAAAATGGTAAATTTTAGTACCGTATGGCAACCCTATATATTTAAGCGACATATTTTTGTAAAGCCTATAAAAGCAGCTTTCTTCTACCTCGATTGAAAATAAACCTAACAGAACTCTTGTTATATCAGTTGAAATATAGGGCTTTTTTGGAATTTGCAGGGGCTGTAGCTTCGTCACCATTCAAAATTAAGAAAAACTTTTGACACATGTTTAAATATAATTATAGAGCTTTGAATTTTGTATATCACTAAAAAAAAATTTGGACAGGTATTCAAGTTACAGTTGTTTAAAAATAGCAAAATTTCAATTTTCGAGCCCTTATAGCTCCTAAACATGGGACTTGACAAAAAAATTTTGTTAACCGACTCCTACTAATTTCTGAGTATCTAACTGCTCCCAAAATTTCAAGACTCTAGCTTGAACCCTTCAGAAGATATGTGTGGCCAAAAATTTTGCAAAAATTGAGTTTTATGTAATGTTAAATTTTAGTATCGTATGGCAACCCTAAACATTTGCCTTTTAAATATTTATGAAACCAGCTATTGTTTGCCGTTTTCAGATTGAAAATATATCTAACAGAACTCTTGTTATAATAATTTAAATGTAGGGCTTTTTCCAACTTTGGGGGGCTGTAGGGACTGTAGGTAACAGGTGGGGCTACAGAAAAAAATTCTTCTACGAAATTATTTCTTTTGCAAAACTACCCATGGTTAAAATTTCTTTACTCTATTTCAAACGGTGTAAAAGTTTTTGTAAACATACGGACGGACGGACGGACAGACGGACGGACGGACAGACGGACGGACGGACAGAGTGAAGCTATATAGGCACATTTTTACAAAATTTTTTGAAAATGTGCTAAAAAGAAATCCATTTTTTTAATCCAAGGAATCCAATGAATTCAAGGTTTATCAACACATCTCTTCGGATATTAAAGCAAGTACAAAGTGAAATAAAATTAAATCTAGAATAGTACAAGTACTTACAAATACTATGATATAAGTATTAAGAAAATAAAGGTTAAAAAAAATTTAGTTAAAAGAATCAAAAAGGAAAAGAAAAAATAAAACAACAAAAATATAATAAAAAATATCTTGGAATTTATTCAGTTTCAAAATTTTTACAAAAAAAAAAGAAAATTAAAGGACAAAGATAAAATAAAAATGGAAATTAATGTACAATTATGTATAATTTAGTTTTGTTATTTTTGTTTTTCTTTTACAGTTAAAAATTGATAAAAACGAGAAAGATTGTAGGAGAGTAGACTGTTCAACTCTGAGATATCTGTATTATAAATACATAACTTATCAGGCTTTCAGATATGAACAAAAGCAAATATAAGTTGAAAAGCAGCTCTTCGAAGCTCTTCCACTAACCGAATTTATTTTATTCAGACGTTGACAATTTAAGCTAACTTCTTTTGCAATAAAGTAATGCTCATATAAAAAAAAAAAGTTGTATCGCAGCTACTCAAATCCGTGGAGCAAACTGACTAGACTTCAAAAGCGATGTCATAATAAAAACGAGGAAAATTATAGTTACCCTTGTCAACTGTTAGACACCCGTGCATACCCATTAACCGTTATTTATTTCCCTTATGCTATTATAAATATTCCAAAAAAATATAAAAAAGTAAAATAGTTAAAAAAAAATTTAATTTATTATCCCATAATTTTTGCTTAAAAAAAAAAAAATTAAATTTGTACCTAATTCATTATACCATAATCTTTGCTTAAAAACAAAAAAAAAAACAAAAAATAGCCCACCCTAAAAGTTGGTCCGAGTGATGTCCAACTTTGCCAACTAAGTTGCTCTATTACTTTACCTGCCCAGTTTTAATTTTAACCTCGCAGCTATCAATAGATTCACAGTTATAGAATTGAGAACTTTGTATGGCAGCTGCCCGAAAATGGGGCCGTAACATTTTGAAACTTCAAATAAGTGCTCGATTCATTATATAACTAACCGTGTTTAATTTTCAGTATGTAATTTGCATCCGCGTAGTATAATTAGTTTTGAAGAAATTCATATTAGTGCAAAGAAGTTGTATGGCAGCCCCCCGAAAATGGGGCCTTAACATTTTGAAACTTCATATAAGTGCTTGATTCATTATAAAACTAAATTTGTGTAATTTTCATCCTCGTAGTATAATTAGTTTTGAAGAAATTCTTATTGGTGCAAAAAAGTTGTATGACAGCCCCCCGAAACTTTGGTCCAATTTTAACCAAAAACGAAGAAGAGTGTAGTAGAGTAGACTGTGTCAACTCTGGGATACCCTTATGACCGTAACATATACATTATATCATCCGGTTAATTACTTTTGGCAAAATTTCAAACATTCAGCTTTATTAGGTGTAGAGTAATGCTCATATAAAAGAAGGAGTTGTATGGCAGCTACTCGAACCCTTTGCGGTAGACCAACCAAATTTTCCAGTAACTTTGGCCATTACACTAAATTATTTTTGGCAAAATTTCAGACACCCAGCTTCATTTGGTGTAGTGTAATCCTCATATAAAGAAGGAGTTGTATGGTAGCTACTCAAATCCTCAGCAGTAGACCAACTAAATTTTGCAGTAACTTTCGCCATTGCACTAAACTATTTTTGGCAAAATTTCAGACACCTAGCTTCATCAGGTGTAGTGTAAATCTCATATAAAAGAAGGAGTTGTATGGCAGCTACTCGAACCCTCTGCAGTAGACCAACCAATTTTTGCAGTAACTTTGGCTATTATAATAAACTTCTTCTTCTTCATTTATCGTTACAGCTCGGGGTGAGCTAAAGCCTTCTTCGTAATACTCCTCCAGGTAGATCGATCCTGCGCAGAACTCTGCCAGTTTTCCACGCTGATTTTTCGGCAGTCATTCTCGATGTTATCTTTCCATCTGGTTCTGGGCCAGCCTCTTGCTCTACTGTATAGTGGTCTGGTTTTGAAAATTCTTTGTTGAGGGCGATTTTCATTCATTCTTATTATATGCCCTGCCCATCGTAGCCGCTGTGTCTTTACAAACTTTACAATATCTTCGCCATTAATTATGTTATTGATGTTTTCATTACTTCTTCTTTGATATTCTCCGTTTTCCAATCTTATTGGGCCAAAAATTTTTCGGATAATTTTTGTTTCAACTGTTCTTCATCTCTCAGTGTAAGCGTCCAGCATTCACATCCATATGTTACTATTGGCTTTATTATTGTTTTATAAATTACAAGTTTTGTTTGCCTTGTAAGGATTCTTGACTGCAATAGTTTTTTATTTATATAATAGCTTCTGTTTCCTGCGTTTATTCTCTCTTGTATGCACGAGTGCATACTGTTGTAATTTTTTATTAGTACACCAAGATAATTAAAGTGTGCGACACCTTCAAAATTAAAATAGTTGATGGTAATATTTTGCGGGTTTCTCTGATTTGATCTATTGGACATTCTCATATATTTTGTTTTGTTTTCGTTAATTTCCAGACCTACTTCTCTTGTATTTTCTTCTAATGTCACAAATATTTCTACCAATGTCCTATAGTTCTTAGCTACAATTGCAATATCATCAGCGTAGGCTATAATTTGGTAAGATTTTGTGAAAATGTTACCACCCTTCACAATTTTGCCTACTGCTTGCTCTAAGGCCATGTTGAACAGCAGCGCTGACAGCGCGTCGCCTTGCCGAACTCCCGATTTTATCTCAAATTCCACCGAAGCAGTATTTTGTATCAGAACTTTTGCTCGCAATTTGAACATAGTTTCCATTGTCAGATTTACTAATTTGCGGGGCACACCTAATTGAATCAGTGAATATGCTATTTTGTTTCTATTTATGCTATCAAAGGCCTGCTTATAGTCAATAAATAGAATATGTAGATCTTGCCCAAATTCATAGCATTTCTCCATGTTTTGTTTTAGTAAATATATTTGGTCGACAGTAGATCGTTGTCTACGGAATCCGCATTGATATTCACCAAGTATTTCTTCAGCATACGGTTCAATTTTTTCATATAATATATTTGTTAGTATTTTGTACGCCGAATTTAGTAACATAATACCCCTATAGTTATTGCAATTCGTTCTATCTCCCTTCTTATGTATTGGCCTCAGTAGACTTGCTCGCCACTTTTTTTTGGTATTTTTTCATTAAGCCATATTGCACATACTAATCTGTGTATCGTTTTATGTAAAACTCCCCCCCCCCCCCCGTTACACAATAATTCAGATGTTATCGAATCTTCCCCGGTGCTTTGTTATTTTTCAATTTCTTTATGGCATTCTTGACATCATTTAATGTGGGTTCATTTACAAGGAATTCGGCTGTGTACCTATATTATATTGTTTTCTGTTTGACATTGTTGATGTGTTTTATTTAGCGTTTCTTTATAATATTCGGCCCATCTGTCTATAATTTTTTTTGCTCTTCAAGTATAAGTTATCTTCTTTATCTTTGCATGATGTTAATCTTGGTTGGAAGCTCTTAGTTTGTCTATTGATATTGTTATAGAATTTTTTAACGTTACCGCAATTATATTCCTCCTGTATTTTTAAAATTTTATTTTTGAGGAATACCCTTTTCTTTTGTTTACATATTTTTGTAGCTGTTTTTCGTTTTTCTTTATAGTTTTCCATGTTTGATCTGGTACATCTTTGTAGCAGTTTTTTATGAGCTTCATTTTTAATGTTTATGGCTTCTCTGCATTCATTATCAAACCATTCGGAGTCTCTTTGTTGTTGTTTCTCACCAATGGTATTTCTTGCACTTGTAGTTATGGCAGTTTCTATTCTTCTCCACTCATCGTCTATGTTTATATCTTCAATCCTACTATCATTTTCAGGTATACAACTTCTTATCTCATTTTGAAACTGTTCAATTATCTCATCATTTCCTTATTTATTACTATCCCACTTAATTCTACGTAATCCTCTACTTTTCGGAACGTTCGATATTCTTTGACGTAGTACGGCTTTGACTAGATAGTGATCATTGTCACAGTTTGTACCTCTATAGCTTCTTGTGTCAATTATTGATGATGACCACCTTGATGAGATTAGTACATGATCTATCTGGTTTGTCATGGTCTATTATAATAAACTATTTTTGGCAAAATTTCAGACACGCAGCTTCCATAGGTATAGAGTAATGCTCATATAAAATTAGAAGTTGTATGGCAGGTACTCGAACCTGTGGACCAAAATGGCTGAATTTAAATAGCGATTGCGTTTTTTGCATAAAAACGAATCTGTGAAAATTTCATAATCTTAGCTCCTTTACTTTTTGAGTTATCGTGATGACGGACGGACGGACGGACGGACATACATAGCTAAATCGATTTATTTTTCGATTCTGATCCGATCCATACACTTGAGTCTATATCTACCCCCCATCCTTCTCTGCGTCACAAACGTAATGGTAAATTTATTATACCCTTGGACTATATAGTCATACGGGTATAACAATAGGGAACCTAGAAATTGTCTAAAAATGATTTTGTGTGAATTTCAAGACTCTAGCCCTTTTAGTTTTTGAGTTATCGTGCTGACACACGGACGGACAGACGGACAGACACACATAGCTAGATCGACGCATTTTTCGATTCTGAGCCGATACGTACCCTTGACACTATATTTAGCTCGACTAGATCGATGCGTTACAAACGGAGGAGCAATTTTAATATACCCGATGTCATATATATATGCACGGGTATAAAAATAGAGAACCTAGAAATTGATTGAAAAATATTTTGTGAAAATTTCAGAACTGTAGGTCTTTTAGTTTTTGAGTTATCGTTCTGGCACACAGACGGACGGATGGACGGACAGACACACATATAGCTAGTTCCAAAAAAAATTCGCACAAAAAAAATCGCGTAAAAAAAAATATGTAGTGCGTAAAAATGTAGAGGTTTGGTTCCCTATCGCAAAAATCAATAAAAACGGAGGAGCAATTTTAATATACACGATGTCATATATGTATGCACGGGTATAATAAAGCAATAACTTATTCGAATTTATGGTTGTAACAAAAATTGCACACTTTCTTAATAAGATATGCAATAAATTAGGACGAAAATGGACTTGTGCATTAAAACTATTAATTTAAATTACAAATTTTACATTTAATTAATAAAAAAATAACAAAACGAAGAGTAAGTCATCTTCAAATAATAAAACCAAGAGTAAAACAAATTATATACCTACTTAGGTTTTTATTTATTTCATTAATTCTTAATAAGCGATATGAATTCACTTTTGAGGGGTTACTCATATATCCTTTTTATCATTTTTATTACTTGAAATTCTTTTAATTGCATATTCAAAATTTTCATACTATCAATACTCGAAATTTAATTGTTATATTCATGCTGCTGTAATGTTAGTGTTGTCTTGGTCACAAAATCAGTTATTTATCCTTGGGTTTAGTTTTTCCTTGGAATAGGTGACCCCCACAGACCGAAACCAAGTTTTCAGGAGCTAAACTAGAATAAAATTCATGAAGTTTCTTGAGGGTCGTAATTGGCGCATATGGCATTAAGAGGTTAAAATTGTCATTAAAAAAAAAAGCGGTACATGTTCATATAACTGTAAATATTTCCAAAACTAGAACATATATCTAACTACCATTAGTGTCAAAAGATAAGTCTGATAAACGCTTTCAAAATAGTATATACAATATTGGTACAGGTTGTCCAAATCTTTGTTTTTACTTTTTTGGACATAACGGAAAAAAAATATATGTAACTGTGACTTTTTTTTCCAAAATTTTTAATTTTAGCATTCTCTCTCTTTCCAAAAAACACTCACATATTATTCTAGCCCTTATAGTTTTTAAGTTATGGCAAAAAAACTGTTGTCTTTTATATGGAAAATATTAATATTTCATATAAAAATGCAATTTATTAAATAAAACGAGGAATAGTGTAGTAGAGTAGACTGTGTCAACTCTGGGATACCCGTATGACCGTAACATAAACATTATATCATCCGGTTAATTACTTTTGGCAAAATTTCAAACATTCAGCTTAATTAGGTGTAGAGTAATGCTCATATAAAAGAAGGCGTTGTATGGCAGCTACTCGAACCCTTTGCAGTAGACCAACCAAATTTTGCAGTAACTTTGACCATTACACTAAACTATTTTTTGCAAAATTTATTTGTGTAAAGCTCATATAAAAGAAGGAGTTGTATGGCAGCTACTTGAACCCTCAGCAGTAGATCAACCAAATTTTGCAGTAACTTTGGCCATTACACTAAACTATTTTTTGCAAAATTTCAGACACTCAGCTTCATGAGGTATAGAGTAATGCTCATATAAAATTAGAAGTTGTATGGCAGGTACTTGAACCCTCTGGAGTAGACTAACCAAATTTTGCAGTAACTTTAGCCATTATACTAAACCATTTTTGGCAAAATTTCAGACACGCAGCTTTTCTAGGTATAGAGTAATGCGCATACAAAACTAGAAATTGTATGGCAGGTACTCGAACCCGTGGACCAAAATGGCTGGATTTAAATAGCGATTTCGGTTTTTGCAGAAAAACGAATTTTTGAAAATTTCATAATCCTAGCTCCTTTACTTTTTGAGTTATCGTGATGACGGACGGATGGACGGACATACATAGCTAAATCGATTTATTTTTCGATTCTGATCCGATCCATACACTTGAGTCTATATCTACGCAGAGAAGGACCCCCTCCTCGCTATTTAAATCCAGCCATTTTGGTCCACGGATTCGAGTACCTGCCATACAATTTCTAGTTTTATATGAGCATTACTCTATATACCTATAAAAGCTGCGTGTCTGAAATTTTGCCAAAAATGGTTTAGTATAATGGCTTTTAACGTAATGGCAAATTTAATTTTTTATTATTTCAAATTTATTATTTGTTATTATTCATACATTTTTAAATTTGTGGCAAAAATGGAGTAATTACCTTTTTCCAGAATATATAAATATTAATTTGTAACAAATATTGCTTCTATTTAAAAATTCTTCTACCGTATTTGCGAATTTCTCCATTACAGAATATTATAAGGCATTTTATTACATTATAACTATGGTATTTGTAGCAAAATTTTGGATTTTTTAAGGCATTATGCAAGTAATGTATTTTTGTTTTGTCCTGCTGATTTAAATCTTTTCTGCGTAGAAACTCAAATAATTGTTCTAAGCTTATCCCATTAACAAAGGCAAAAATACGTTACTTGCATAATGCCTTAAAAAATCCAGAAGTTTGCTACAAATACTATAGTTTTTTCGTTCGAGTAGCTGCCATACAACTCTTTCTTTTATATGAACATTACAATACACCTAATAAAGCTGTATATTTGAAATTTTGCCAAAAGTAATTAATGTTTATAAATGATATAATGTTTATATAACGGTCATACGATTTTAAAATCAGACATTGTTCAAACAAATTATTGTGTATAGTAATTAATTAAATAATATGTAATAATAATAACAATAATAATAAAAACAATACAGCTATGTAAATAATTTAAATTTTTCAGTTATAGTGTATTATCCATTAATAATGAAATTCTATATAATATAATTAGATTAATAGTTGTTCGAGGTTATATTAAATTTTTAATTAGAAAATCGATTTTTCATCGTTACCTATTTAAAAACCTAATTAAACTACATATTATTATATTGTTAAATAATACAAATATACAATTTTATATTAAAAAATATCAATATAAATTTAATATGTAATAATTATTGTAATTATTTTTTATTATTTGCGTGCCCTTTATATTTGAATTTTATTGATTTTAATTACTTTACTTGAATTTTGATTTTAAATAATTTTTAAATGATTTTAAATAAACATGAATGGATACATTTATTTAAAAGCAGGTTGGAGTTTCACATGTTTATTTTATTCAAAAGGTATTTATTTTATTCAAAGGTATTATTATTATTGATAATTTAAATTAATTCGGAACTATTATAACAAAAAATTAAAAAAGTTAATAAAAAAAAAATTTAATATTAAATATTAATATGTTTTTATTTTTATTATACGTTATTTAATGTTTTTCCGTTCAAAATCTGAGGACGAGTGCAGTTTCAAGCCCATAAAATTTCAGCCGTTCAACGAACTTATATATTTGGCATGGTTTGAGAATTTATATTTCACCCCAATTTACAATTCTTATTACTCTTATTACTTTTATAAACTGTTTTTGTACAGTGCATGTAAATTTTTTCCATATTGTAAAATTGTAAATTTGGTGAAAATACGCCCCAGGTTATTTTTGATTACTTGATGCTTACAGAATAATTGAAATAACAAAGACAAAATAATTTTAGATAGATACTATAATGCAAAATCTCTCAGATGCAAATTTAATCGACAGAATCCAGTTTTTTTTTAAATTTATTTTTAG
>OY720442.1:54373895-54612288 GCA_963082915.1 Dolichopus griseipennis | reverse complement strand
TCCAAATAGCTTACGAATATTTGTAAAAACATATTATTGAGGTATTTTAAAATGTATTTAAACCCCGGATTGTTACCTTTTCCATGAATATTATATATATATATTTATGTAATTGTGTTAAAAAAACGAATATTGTAAAAACAAGATTTTGCCTATTGTAATTTTATCAAAGGAAATTTAAAAAAAAAAAAAATCTTTTACACCAGACCAGTAAAAAGCTTATTATATACTTTTAATTGAACTTGCCTGTGGCTATGGCTTTATTTTTCATTCTGTCAGTTAGTGATACATATTAGAAATCTGACCATAAATTTTTAAGAATTGTGTGGTTCAATGGTTAGCAAAGTGGCTTAGAGTGTAAGTAGATCTGAGGTCGATCCTACTTTAAAGACAAAATTGTTTCTTGTTTTTTTTTTAAATTCAACAGAGATAATAAAAAAAAATGCAAATAAAATTAATTTATTTGTATAGTTTCCTTAAAAATTTGTAACTTTAAGAACTAAAATACTTCACTTATATAATATAAAACATAGACCAAATAATTATATTGGATCAGTTTCATATAAAAAATTTTTAGGGTTTTTTTTAAGTCAGCCCGTACATTTTTGGTTCATTAATTTAAAATTTATACAAGTAGGTACATAAATAAAAAAAAAAATTAGATTGAAATTAAAAAAAAAATTTCACTAAGAAGCGAATTTGAACCCACGATCTCAACATTTTATAAAATACGAAACATGCAAAAAGTAAAATACGTAACTTATTAAAATGCAACAAAAATTTATCAGTCATTTGTTTTTGTTTACTTTTCTGTATATGTATATTAGAATCGAAGCATAATCTGCGTAATACAAAATGTAACGGTTCATTACGAAATATGATTTTATTAATTTGTAATAATATGCAATATACTCTTATGTATATATGAACAAATTATAGATAATAAGTAAGATAATAATCTTATATGAAAAAGCAAGTGCGTATTTTGTTTTTGGTGTAGGTATATAGTATATGCAAATGTAAACAAAAAATATTTAAGTGAATATTTTTTATTAATGACATTAATATTTCGAATTAGATTTTCAACCATGTTATTGTTATATTATGATGAGCATATATATGTATATGTATGCAAAGATATTATAAAAGACCATATACAAAGAACTAGGTATTTACAAACATACATAATATATGTACAATGTGCAAAAATGTATTCAGACTTAAGGATACTTAATAAAATATAAAACAATTTTGTTTAACAAACTAGATAGTTAGATAAAGATTTTATCAAGTAGGTATTTATAATGCTTTTTAATGATATTTTTGTCTTCTGTTATAAAATTTAAATTAATTTAGATAAATTTACTAAAGGGGATATTTTAATAAATTATGATTAGTTAATAGATAAATCGATTATAACTATTAATGAATTGGATCCAACTTGGAAATTGTCAAATTAAATATTTTATTTAATAATTTTATATAAAAAATTGTGTAAAAAAATTTAATTAAAACTTAAAAGTATAAAATAAAATAAAATAAAAAAAATATTTTTTTCAATATATACTTTTATTAAAGCAATACTAGCTCCCTAAAATGTAGCAAATAAAAAATTTAGGGTAGATCTTGGGAATTTGCTACTGTGTTAATATAAAAATAAATTGCTGGTATAAGAAACAGTTCTTTTAATGTTGGAAAACTTTTAAGCTTAAAATTTTTAAAATTTTCACTAACCAAAAATTGATGGCAGATCTTTTGCATTTAAAAGTGTAATATAAAATATAAAAGTTAATTGCTGAAATGAATGATAGTTCTTCTTTTTCTTAAAATTAATCCAGCAAATTATTCTATGAAATCAATTAAATAAATAAAACAATAAGTTAACAGTAGTAAAGGTTATTAGAGAACTTTTCATATTGAATAGAACTTAAATTATATTAAAAATTATTTCGCTATTATTTTGTATTTAAGTTCACAAGTGAAAAGAATGAGGAAATTAAGCTAATTAATTTTTTTTCCTATTTAATATGGAAATATCTCAAGTTTAAATAAATAGAATGTAAAAGAGGACGAAAAAACGTATACTAGGTACTATAAAAAAAATTATAGAATAAAAGAATAATTATAGAAAATTATAGAATAATGTGTTGTTATTTGAGTACAAATAACAACACATTAAAATGTAAAGCCATTAAAAAGAAACCATTATTGAAAACATTATTCTTTTATCAGTATGTGCAATAATAAACATTTCAAGCTTCTGAAAATCGAAAATCAAATGGCTTTTATATTAAGTTTTGAAATTATTTAAATATATTTTGTGCTTAATTTAGAACTGCTAATAGATTTTGAAGGACTCGTTATATACTTCAATTTTATAATATTAATATAATATTCATGAGAATGACTTTTCAAAATTAAGTTTTACAAAAGCATAATTTCTTAATTTTTTTTTTTCGTGTGAATTATTTGATAAGTATCTTCAAAATATTTTTAAAAATATTTCTATCTGAATACTTCCTTTTCTTAAACTGAATATTGACGCAATGAAAATAATAAAAAATAATTGATTCACTTAATAATGCACGCACTAACATTTTCACCGTTATTAATAAAAGGTAAACCCTTTTAATATCAAATATATACCACTTGCACCTATTTAGTCAAAGCTCCAGATCCACAATTTATAAGAAATTTTTTCAACTTTTTCTATATTTTACAAAATTTATTACACCAAACAGAATTAAAAATAAATCCGACTTAGTAATACAGTACACCTGACAAATTTAATTGACAATTAAACGAACCCCTGCTTCAACTCATCTCAGGAACTTTAAGTAAACAGAACAGAACTGCCTTGTACTAAATTTCAATTTTAAAACTCTATTATTAACTCTGAAAATGTACTGGTTAAGTTTAACGAGGTGGGAGCAGCTTCGAACCAATACTCAAATTTCATAAACATAAAGAAAACAGCACAGAACTGCCTTGTACCAAATTTCAAGTTTCTATCTTTACCAATTTCGAAGATATGTTTTTAAAGTCTTCGCAGGCCAACAATTACACGTACCCAAACCCTCATTTCAATTTATTTCTAAATTTAAGAACATAAAGGAAACAAAAAAGAACTATGGCATATTAAATTTCAGTTTTCCAGCATTATTAGATCATCTTCTTCTTACTTTTTAGATCTTAAGAGAGAAGTTGGAGGTACCCACTCAAATGAATCCCCAATTTTAGGAACATAAAATTTTAGATTTCTATCTTAATTAATTTTGAAAGTATGCCCTCATGAACTAGAGGGGTACCCGAACCAACCTTATTCATCCCAATACGCTTTTTGGAATCCGAACCTATGGTAATAATCACGGAATTACACGTAATATTGTGTTTTTTGTTTTACTAAAATTTAAATTTGTAAAAATGATTCTCTTATTTAGAATGCACATTACGTGCATTAAAACTTACAGGTTAAAGACTTTGTGTAAGTTTATTTACAATAATAATAAAAGGGTGCAGAGTCATATCTCATACAGCTACCTTTGACGCACTTAAAAATAATTACGTGGGACATAATGTCAAAGAAATGTCAAAAAGCAGAAATGTTTTTTTAAAAAATTATGTAAAAATGTGATAAGTCGGATTTTTCTTTATTAGGAGTAGTTTCTGTGATCAACACACCATATTTTTTCTAAAGCTAAGGAATGGGCAGGTTTCTTACTTTTCTAATTATACTTATTTCGTTATTAAAATACATTCAATTTTGGTTTATATTACTTAATAAATTTTCGATATTTGTTGTAAGTAATACAATATGATATACGTTGAAACAATCTAATCTACTCTCTTTCACGTTAATAACATTATTTTATTAGAAAAAAAGCAGAAATGTTTTTTTAAAAAATTATGTAAAAATGTGCTTATATAGCTTCACTCGGTCCGTCCGTCTGTCCGTCCGACCGTCCTTATGTTTACAAAAACGTTTACACCGTTTGAAATAAAGTAAAAAAAAAAATTTCGTAGAATTTTTTTCAGCAGCCCCACCCGTTACGGAAGTACATGCCCCCAAAGTTGGAAAAAGCCCTATATTCAAAATATTATAACAAGAGTTCTATTAGGTGTATATTTAATCTGAAAACGGCAAAAGATAGCTGGTTTTATAAATTCTTAAAAGACAAATGTTTAGGGTTGCCATACGGTACTAAAATTTACCATTATGCGAAACTCAATTTTTGCAAAATTTTTGGCCACACAGGAGCATTGTGTTGTAAGTCTTAATTATTTTCAGTGAAAATCAGAAATAACCAATATCGCTTTGTTGCATTGCTTGATTTGCTTTGTTTAGCTTTGTTGAAAAGCAAATAAACCAAGCAATGCAATCAAAGTAATTTCAAAGTTCCCTCATAATTCCTTTTAACTATTTTTTCTATTTAAAAAAAGTTAAAAATGGAAAAAAAATATAGAGGTTGGCAAAGTGGCTTCGGGTGTACAATACTTGAGTTCGATGCACTCAGCACCATAGAAGCCAGACAATTATATTTTTTTTGACTTAATTCGGTATAATAAAATTCCAAATAAAGATTGTAATCCAAAATTTATAAATAAAGCAAAACTCAATTTAAAAATCAACAATTAATACAATTTTACGTACAAATAAATAGGTACATTTTAGCATGTGGAGTAGGTACATTATAGAATGTTAGCAACAAATAAATATTTCGATTTGAATCTATACAAAGATTGTGAAAACTATGTATAGCAATATTTTTTAAAATTATGTACACAAAACATTAATAGATTGAGAAATCGATCATTATTGAAACAAAATAAAGTTATAAAAAAATTTAAAATCTTTTATTAATTTATTTAATTTAAGCAAGTAATCATTTAAATAAAAAATAAATATTAATTGAAATTTAAAAAACATTTGACCAAGAAGGGACTTGAACTAAAAACCTAATTATTTTATAAAATTCAAAACATACAAAAAGTTGAACATGTAACTTATTCATCTCCAAGTTTTTAAGATACAACAAGAAAGTATGTGAGCTATTTGATTTTTTTTTGTGTATCTATTACTAGAATCAAAGCATAATCTGCGTTTTACAAAAATTAACGGTTTCAATTTTATTTAAGAATATGGTATTGATATACAATATATGTACATATATGTATTAAATAAAATTAGAAATAGTTCTAAATTAGAAAAAGTTCTTCAATCAATTGACCTTCGGTCATTCTGTGCCGGGCCAACAGCTCGTCTTACATAATTATTCACAAATAATTTAGAAAAATTAAATTTATTTGATGCTCAAGAAATCTTTAAGATTCATATCTACAGTTCAACAGTACCTCATTGTATTTACACCTGCAAAAGTTCAATATCATTTATAATATATATTATATAATAACACTATCACTTAAAAAATTAAAAATCTTTTAACAAAACTGTACTTAATAGCAAAAAAAATGTTTCATTCAATTAAACTTAATTCTATGACATAATAACATTAAAGACCTAGGTACTCTTCAATTTCAAAAACCATTTTTTATATGTTCTCTTTTCTACAAACACTTTAAATGTAATAAAGTAAAAAAAAAAACTATTCAATTTCAATTGAAGATGTTAATATTTTTTTTTCAATTAAAATCATACTTATGAACTATGGTTGGATATACTTTTACATTGCAAAGTATTCACTGTGTGGTAGATAAGTTATCAACACCTGCACACATTAAATTCATTTTTTTTCAAAATTTTTTATGATTTAGTTGTAGGTGATTTTGGGAAAAATTAAAAAAAATGTAAAGTATTAGTTTAAAGTGAGTAGGTACCTATTATATATATAATAATATATATATTATATTATATTGCTGCTTTATTAAAAAAATGTGTACATATGCAATGCCTTAATTTAATTAAATTTTAAAAAGAAACTAAAAACATGAAACATCTGAACATGAAAGCAATATTAAAATTTAACTTAAAATTATACTTAATTACATTGACTCCAAAAATCTAACTGCACATTTATTAAAAGCCACTTTTGGAAATGAATCTGTATAATACTTTAAAAGGCCGAGTTATAAGCTTCGTTTTAAAAGGGGGATGTTGTTTAGTTTGAATTAAGTTTAACATTTCCCAAAAGAAACTTTACAATGATGCTTCTCAATTTTTTCTACTCTTCCATCCTTCCTTTTTAAAATATAACTATGTTCTAATATTCTCCTTTCCCATGACCTTTTTCCTTGAAATAAACCTATTTTCATACAAATTTTTAGCCTTTGTTTACAAGCCCTTAAAATACCCTATTTTGACATCCAGAACTCGAATTGACTAGATTTGAAAAATGAAGTCCCCAATTCTGTACTAGAAATAAGAAAGAAAAAAAACTTTAAATTAGTCCTGAAAACTGACACCTTAATTTCCGGAGCTATTTTTGAAGAAAGGCTTAAGAGTAGAACTTTTTTAATTCAACTTGATGTATTTAAATTCTACAATAAAACTGATCTTTGCTCAAACACATTGATCCGCCTAGTGGATAGCAACCAAAAGGTCAGAATTAAAAAATATGAACTTAGTTTAAAAATTTGGGACTATTTGTATTTAAAAAATATACCAAATGCATTTAAAATAGGACCAAGTTCATGTGCTAAAAGTAAAAAACTTTAATAGATCTGTATTGGTAATGGATGTTTTTAAACTTCTGTTAGAACCCCAAAATTATGGGATGATTAGTCTAAGGATGCGTTAATGTTGGAGCTACACTAAGTGATAAGAGCGTTGATAAGAGCATAGCATAAAAAATTTATATTGTTTATCGATGGTCAAAGCAATACTCCAATATAAACACCTCTATTTAAATCATGTATATAGTTTTCTACGCTATGCGCTTATTGACGCTCTTGTGACTTATCGTAGCTGAAGCATAAACACACTCTTATACTCGTTAGATGCCCAATGGTATCTCGTAAATTACATGATTTTTGATGTTTTCTAAACAATACTCATAAAAAAAATATTTTCCGGTCAAAATATAGGTAATATAGAGCTCTTCTAATTTTGTTCAATGTGCTTATTTATCTTTTGAGGACAATTTATTGGTAAAAAACTAAATTCTCTCCGAGCTCATAAAGTATATGATAGCAAAGTATAATATTTAATCGGCTTATTTTTTCCCATACAAATATAAACATCCCTTTTCTGGGTAAACAATTTTAATGAAACAACAACCAAAAGAAGGGTTTTTTTTTGTTTTCATAGAACAATGATATTTTTTATACTTTCCGTTTTTTCAGGTGAAAACCTGTTTTAATATTGCGTTTCTCAGGCGAAAACCTATCTTTAATCTAACGGTAGCGCGGTTAAAAGTTGAGGCTTATGACTCTAATATTATGCGCCGACTTTCTGGCTAAAAGTAATTCATTTTTGGTTGTAACTCACAGCTAAATCTAAATCCAAAGATTATACGCGCCGACTTATGTATATCTTTCTTTTTTTTCTTTTGTTCAAATATTCAATGAGCAAGGAGATTTAAATTTTTTTAAAATAATTTTTATTAAAAAATATCTTATATTCAAAATACCTATATGAAATTAAAAATATTTTTTGTAGGTACTAAATTAAAACATTCAAATAAATATTTTTTGATAAATTAAATAATGCACGCGCGTATCGATTTACCGATAATGGATATGTAGACAGACGTATTGACGTACTGCCGTATAAAAATTGTACGTCGTATGTTTTGATTTCATTCTAATAATTGAAAAATTTTTTTCACATTTTCAACATCGAATAATGTGTTTTTTATAATAAAAAACTATTTTTAGTTTTACTTTGACAAAACCAACGAATTTTATATATCAAAAAGTGTACATGAAGATTAGATAGGCGTAGTTTGTAAATGGAACGTTAATTTTGTTTTCAGGAGTACATAATTGTCAGATTAATCGTCATATATATATATTTGACATTTTAAAACTAACTGTCATTTGAGAAGTTAATATAATTAGTATTTAAATATTAATAAAGTGAAAAAATTAAGGTCTATTGCTGATATAAATATAAAGAATATTTTTTAAAATGGAAGGGGGTGAGTACTTATTGGTTATAAAATAAAAAATATGATTTAACATAACCTATTCAAGAGAATTTTAATTAAAGCCATCTGCCGGAAATTATTTATCTACTCTGTCATATACTCTTTTACAAAGGCTGAAGTAGCTGGCAATAGTTGAGAGTAGAAAATAGTTTACTCCTCATAAAGGAATGAAAGCCATAATATTTATTTGTTTTAAGAAACTTATGAGTCATGGCTCATGATCATGTATAGAAATATATTTTTGTCAATAAAAAACTTAGGAAATATTAAATAAATAAACTAGACAAAAAGGTATAAAGTAAACTAAGGAATTCAGAATCATTTTTCGCATGTTTTCAGAACTTTAAATAGGCATACATTTGTAGTAAAAATTTACCTATGTTGCTATTAAATTTAAAAATGGCAAAAGGGTAGGAAAAATTTATTCTTTGATTTATTGAAAAACTTTTTTTTTTGCTATAAATCTTAAGATTTAAGAAAGTAAAATAGTTAAAAAAAAATTTAACTTTTTATCCCATAATTTTTGCTTAAAAAAAAATTAAATTTTTAATTCATTCTACCATAATTTTTGCTTAAAAACAAAGTTGGTCCGAGTGATGTCCAACTTTGCCAACTAACTTGCCCTATTACTTTATCTGCCCAGTTTTAATTTTAACCTCGTAGCTTCATTAGATTCACAGTTATCGAATTGATTACTTTGTATGGCAGTTTCCCGAAAACGGGGCCGTAACATTTTGAAACTCCATATGGGTGCTCGATTCAACTATCAGTGTATAATTTTCATCTTCGTAGTATAATCAGTTTTCAAAAAATTCCCCCGAAAATGAAGTCGTAACATTTTGAAACTTCATATAAGTTCTTGATTCATTATAAAACTAACCGTGTGTAATTTTCATCTTCCTGGTATAATTACTTTTGAAGAAATTCATATTGATTTAAATAAGTTGTTTGGCAGCTCCCCGAAACCTTGGTCTGGTCTTAACCAAAAATGTTTTGTGTGAATTTCAAAACTGTAGCTCTAGTTTTTCAATTCCATCTCTTATAATTAATTTTTAATTCACGAATATATTTAACTTAAGCAAAATAAGCTTCATATGATCATATTCATATAATGATCATCATGATAGATAACAATCATCATATTCATAATGATTATATCTATCAATATCAATAAGCCATTTACTTAAAAAATATCTTTGTGTTTTTTTTTGCTTATCTTAAATAAACTACGCATCATTTAAATCATATGAAATCGTAACTCGAAATCGTTATCTACAAAATTCATATAATTTCATGTTAAATACAAGATGCCTAGCAAAATTTCAAATTTTTATATGAAAATATTGGAGTTAAAAAAGTTAGTTGTTCGAGAGCTACCCGAAGTTTTGGTCCGATCTTAACCGATCGATAAAATAGGGAACCTAGAAATTGATTGAAAAATATTTTGTGAAAATTTCAAAATTGTAGCTCTTTTAGTTTTTTAGTTATCGTGCTGACACACGGACGGACGGACAGACACACATAGCTAGATCGACTCATTTTTCGATTCTGAGCCGATACGTACCCTTGACACTATTTCTAACTCGTCTAGATCGATGCGTTACAAACGGAGGAGCAATTTTAATATACCCGATGTCATATATGTATGCACGGGTATAAAAAAGACTTCGGTCAACTTGACTATTATTTGTACTTCTGGCAGCTTCAATATAATATAATACTAAATACTAAACTTATGAATTATGATATGTTAAATTTTTTTGTACATATTATGTATTCATAGAGTTTTTTAATTAGGATACAGAATACGTACAACATATGTAGTTCAAATCGTACTAAAATGTTTAGAAAAAAGTACAGTTTGCTATATGAAGGACAGCATTAACTCGAATTTTGGGTTCTTGACTTCAATAAATATATGTATATGTTTAGAAATATGTATTTATTAGAATAATATTTATATGTATTTAGAATTTTAATTTAATTTAACTGTACCAATTTATACTCTCTTTAATGCGGCTTAAGCTATAGAAATAAAACTCAAAAATCGGTACTTACCAACGTTTTAATAATTAAGAAGAATTATAAATTTTTTTTAAGCATGTCAAGCGGAAAACTTGTTGACAACACTGTTGGCATAATTTTTATTATGTATAGTCTAATATAATTTACACAAAACGAATTTTATATGTTATCTTAAAAGCAAAAAAAACTCGAATTTCGAGCATAGAGCGATACTAGTTATAATAATACACTTAATAAAAAATTAATAAATTTTAACCAATAGTTATTAAAACTGTTCACATATGTGATTTATTTTGCAAAATTTTTCCAAATATTATCTAACGTGACCCAACTTCTATAATAAAATATTGAAGTATAACCTTAATTTTTATCTTAATTTACACAAAATAAAATCATATAAAATGACAGTTACCTGTTTTTAACATTGTAATTTCGTTTAAGTTCTACATGTTTCAAATCTAAATTATTTCCTACAAATTTTTTTCCATAATGTAAATACGTCTTAAATAGCTATCTGCACACGAATAAATTATTGAATATGATAATTTAGCAAGTCAATTTCTAAATTTAAAAACATATATATATATATATATATATATATATATATATATATATATATATATATATATATATATATACAATATTCTGCAAATGAATATGACATTAATTTATAAAATAGAATCACGAGATAAAATGCAAAAAAAAATTCCAAAAACAACCAATATTTATATGTAGGTGCATTTATCTGGTTCTTAAAAATGCTGTTAACATAATATAAAAACACATAATAATAGATACAAATTTATATATATACAAACTTTTTAAAGAATATTTTATAATGCAGAAAATATTAAAAAATATTTTTAGTTTTGTTCTTACTCTTCTAAAAAAACTAACAAAATTTTTTAACGAATTTTCTAACCTAAAAGACAAAAAAATTTTCTAACAAAAACAAAAAAAAGAATAAAAAAAATAATAACAAAAATACAAAAAACAAAATTGTGAATTGAATAAATTACAATTTTCATTATTTAATATTAAAAATGTCTGATTGAACAGTTTTCCACTACATTAATAATAATATTAAACATTCAAAATAATATTATATACATATCAACATTCAGAAACTAAATTATATATACTTTAGGAAAATTTTAAAAAATTTGAACAAAACGCGATTGGAAAAAATGATTCTATTTTCTTTTTACGCTATCGAATTTGAAATAACGCGATTGGTAAAAAAGATTCTATTGGCGATTTACATGATCCCAGCTCGGTTTAAAAAACATGATTAAATTGGATTTAAAACGATTTGAAATTCCTTTTCCATATCATATTTTACGCGGATTTTCCCGGAACGTATCTATCTCGTAAAAAGATAATCAGGGGTATTTGTTGTTTTTTTTTCTGAATTCACTGAAATTTTTTAATTAAAAGTACATATTTGGGTTTATTAGATCTAAAAATAAATATATGTAATATGATAAAAAATAATAATGAGAATCCCTGAAAGTATGCAATTTTTATTTATTTATTCGATTGTGAAGAAATATCTACAGGATATTTTTAATAAATGTTTAAGAGGTTTTTTACTTGGTTTTATTGTTGTTTTTTTAAATTTTTAATTAAATTTTTTCGAAAATTAAACTTAATATCCATGTCCTAAATAATAATAATAATAATAATAATAATTCTATCGTAAATAGCTGGATCAATTTCCTCTAAACATATTATTCTATGCAAGTATTTTATTATAGCTATTAATAGTTTATATATGAAAAAAATATTTTTGTTTTGGTAACTATTTTGAAAATATTTTAAAAATAATTTTTTGGTAAGAAAAAAGTTTTCAAAATTTTAATATATTTAGTGGCTTTTTAATTGTCAGTTCTAAAATAAATTTTGATGTATTATTATATGTCCTTTTCAATTTTTGTATGCACCATAATCTAATAAAATCATAATATTAAATACCTTCAAAATAATTAAGAAGTTTTGGTTTTTGAATTTGACATACGTTTAATTAAATAAATTTTAGAAGATATATATTTTTTTTAAGGTAATTAGAAAAACTTAAAAACCAAATATTTTAAATCTATTAGAAAACTAGGAAGAGTGTAGTAGAGTAGACTGTGTCAACTCTGGGATACCCGTATGACCGTTACATAAACATTATATCATTATTATTATAAACATTAATTACTTTTGACAAAATTTCAAACATACCAGCTTTATTAGGTGAAATATAATGCTCATATAAAAGAAGGAGTTGTATGGCAGCTACTCGAACCCTCTGCAGTAGACCAACCAAATTTTGCAGTAACTTTGGCCATTGCACTAAACTATTTTTGGCAAAATTTCAGACACCCAACTTCAATAGGTATAGAGTAATGCACATATAAAAGAAGGAGTTGTATGGCAGCTACTCGAACCCTCTGCAGTAGACCAACCAAATTTTGCAGTAACTTTGGCCATTACACTAAACTATTTTTGGCAAAATTTCAAACACCCAGCTTTAATAGGTATAGAGTAATGCTCATATTAAAGAAGGAGTTGTATGGCAGCTACTCGAACTCACTGCAACAGACCAACCAAATTTTGCAGAAATTTTGGCCATAGAACTAAACTACTTTTGCCAAAATTTCAGACACGTAGCTGTAATAGGTACAAAGAAATACTCATATAAAAAAAGAAGTTGTATGGCAGCCACCCGAACCCATGGACCAAAATGGCTGGATTTAAATAGCGATGACGGCTATTGCAAAAAAACGAATTTTCGAAAATTTCAAGATCCTAGCTCCTTTAGTTTTTGAGTTATCGTGCGGACGGACGGACGGACGGACATACATCGCTAAATCGTTTTTTTTTTCGATTCTGATCCGATCCATACACTTGAGTCTATATCTACTCCCCCTCCTTCTCTGCGTTACAAACGTAATGGCAAATTTATTATACCCTTTGACTATATAGTCATACGGGTATAACGAGGAAGAGTGTAGTAGAGTAGACTGTGTCAACTCTGGGATACCTGCATGACCGTAACATATACGTTATATCAACCGGTTAATTACTTTTGGCAAAATTTCAAACATTCAGCTTTATTAGGTGTAGAGTAGTGCTCATATAAAAGAAAAAGTTGTATGGCAGCTATTCGAACCCTTTGCAGTATAACAACCAAATTTTGCAGTAACTTTGGCCATTACACTAAACTATTTTTGACGAAATTTCAGAATCCCACCTTCATTTGATGTAGCGTAATCCTCATATAAAAGAAGGAGCTGTATGGCAGAACTACTCGAACCCTCTGCAGTAGACCAACCAAATTTTGTAGTAACTTTGCCCATTACTCTAAGCTATTTTTGGCAAAATTCCAGGCACCCAGCTTCAATAGGTATAGAGTAATACTCATATAAAAGAAGGAGTTGTATGGCAGCTACTCGAACCCTCTGCAGTAGACCAACCAAATTTTGTAGTAACTGTGTAACCATTACACTATTTTTGGCAAAATTCCAGGCACCTAGCTTCAATAGGTATAGAGTAATACTCATATAAAAGAAGGAGTTGTATGGTAGCTACTCGAACCCTCTGCAGTAGACCAACCAAATTTTGCTGTAACTTTGGCCATTCACTAAATTATTTTTGGCAAAATTTCAGACACGCAGCTTCAATAGGTATAGAGTAATACTCATATAAAATAAGAAGTTGTATGGCAGCTACCCGAACCCATGGACCAAAATGGCTGGATTCAAATAGCGATGATGGCTATTGCAAAAAAACGAATTCGTGCTGACACAAAGACGGACGGACGGACAGGCACACATAGCCAGATCGACTCATTTTTCGATTCTGAGCCGATACGTACCCTTGACACTATATCTAGCTCGTCTAGATCGATGCGTTACAAACGGAGGAGCAATTTTAATATACCCGATGTCATATATGTATGCACGGGTATAAAAATTCAATTATGCCAATAAAAATCGACTGAAAATTAATATTGAAATATTTTTCAATCTCTATATCATTGATTTTTTCGATAAATGCAAAAAATAGCATTTTTACAGAAATTAATTCTTACGAAGGTTTTGTGCAAAAAAGAAGTATTATATTTTGTAATATTAAATAAAATATTTATTTTTAAATTTCTCTGTTTCTCAAATATTAAAGTGCAAAAAATATATTTAATAATATGTAAGTATAATAACTTGTAAAAAAATCATCCTTTTTTAGAAGATAAATGTTTACGTTGCGTTTTTGCAACACGAGCCTAATATATGATATATTTTTATACCCGTATGACTATATAGTCAAGGGGTATAATAAATTTGCCATTACGTTTGGGACGCAGTGAAGGAGCGGGGCTAGATATAGACTCGAGTGTATGAATCGGATCAGAATCGAAAAATAAATCGATTTCGCGATGTATGCCCGTCCGTCCGTCCGCAAGATAACTCAAAAACTAATGGAGCTACAGTTTTGAAATTTTTACAAAATATTTTTCAATTAATTTCTAGGTTCCCTATTTTGTTTGGTTAAGATCGGACCAAAACTTCGGGTAGCTCTCGAAGAACTAATTTTTTAAACTCCAATATTTTCATATAAAAATTTGAAATTTTGCTAGGCATCTTGTATTTAACATGAAATTATATGAATTTTGTTTTTTTTTGATTTTGTAGATAACGATTTCGAGTTGCGATTTCATATGATTTAAATGATGCGTAGTTTATTTAAGATAAGCAAAAAAGAACACAAAGATTTTTTTTAAGTAAATGGCTTCATAATTAATTTATATGTATTCATATAATATGTATATGTGTAATATTTTGCATGCTTTTTATATTGATATTGAGAGAAATTATGAATATGATGACTATTATCTATCATGATGATCATTATATGAATATGATTATATGTAGCTTATTTTGCTTAAGTTTAATATATTCGTGAATTAAAAATTAACTATAAAAGATGGAATTGAAAAATTAGAGCTAGAGTTTTGAAATTCACACAAAACATTTTTTGGACATTTTTGAGGTTCCCTATTCTTTTTGGTTAAGACCAGACCAAGGTTTCGGGGAGCTGCCACACAACTTATTTAAACCAATATGAATTTCTTCAAAAGTAATTATACCAGGAAGATGAAAATTACACAAGGTTAGTTTTATAATGAATCAAGAACTTATATACAGTTTCAAAATGATACTTCTTCATTTTTGGGGGTTTGCCATACAACTTCTTTGCACCAGTATGAATTTCTTGGAAACTGATTATACTACGAGGATGAAAATTAAACGCTGTTAGTTATATAATGAATTGAGCGCACTTATATGAATTTTCAAAATGTTACGGCCCCATTTTCGGGGGGCTGCCATACAACTTCTTTGTACCAATATAAATTTCTTCAAAACTAATTATACTACGAGGATGAAAATTACACACGGTTAGTTATATAATGAATCGAGCACTTATATTAAGTTTCAAAATGTTAGGGCCAAATTTTCGGGGGGCTGCCATACAACTTCTTTGCACCATTATGAATTTCTTCAAAACTAATTATACTACGAGGATGAAAATTACACACGGTTAGTTATATAATGAATCGAGCACTTATATGAAGTTTCAAAATGTTAGGGCCTCATTTTCGGGGGGCTGTCATACAACTTCTTTGCACCATTATGAATTTCTTCAAAACTAATTATACTACGAGGATGAAAATTACACACGGTTAGTTATATAATGAATCGAGCACTTATATGAAGTTTCAAAATGTTACGGCCCCGTTTTCGGGCAGCTGCCATACAAAATTGTCAGTTCTATAACTGTGAATCTAATGATGCTACGAGGTTAAAATTAAAATTCGGCAGGTAAAGTAATAGGACATGTTACTTGGCAAAGTTGGACATCACTCGGACCACCGGACTTTTAGGGTGGGCCAATTTTTTTTTTTTTTTTTGGTTGTTTTTTTGTTTCTTTTGTTTTTTGTTTTGTTTAAGCATAACTGATGTGATAATTAATTAAAAATTTTTTTTTTTTTTCAAGCTAAAATTATGGGACAATGAATTAAAATTTTTTTTGTGTTTGTTTTTTTTTTTATGGTTGTTTATTTTTATTTTTTTTTTTTTTATTTTTTGTTATTTTTTTTTTTACGGTTTTTTTTATACACATAGTGGGTACGCACGGGTATCTAAAAGTTGGCAAGGACAACTATAATCTTCCTCGTTTGATTTTAAAATTAGTTTTAAAATCAGTATTGCAAAACGGGTTAATTTATGAATAAAATATATTTTCAATAAAAAACAATTTTTAATAATTTGTGGTTTCAAAATAAAAATAAAATTAAATTTAAAAATTTATATAGCAAATTTATATGTAATTTTTATAAATTGATTTGAATTGGCACCTTTAAATACAAGAGGCGGAAATGAATGTTTTAAAACAACTTTTTTAAACTTTAAATTGGATTAATGTGCACTAGGCATTGTAAAATTAAGTAAGTTATAATTTTTATATTTGCGTAAAATGAAAATGTATTAAAATTTTAAATTTTTAAATTACATAATTTTACAATTTTCGTAGAAGGGGGCTTGTTTCAACAAAATTTGATTGTCACAAGTAAAAAAAATAGTTTTACTATAAACTGAAAAAAAGTAAAAGATAAATCTGAAAGTTTAAGAGAACCTGAATTTAATAATCACAATTCTATCTAATATACCAACTTTTATATATAAATTGGCAGAGCTTTTTATGAATTACCTGTAGGTTAACCATACCTCAATATTTTGTACAACTCATAGATTTTGGATAAACTCTGTTGTAACATGTGTATAGTAAACTACTAAATATTAAATCTTAAACTTTATTTTATTATTAAGGCTTTGCAAATCATAGAAATAACAAGTAAAGAAACAGTCAGTCGGTGCAACCGACTTAGAAATACCCTACACCTGTTTGGTTCAAATTTAAGGACATATCCATAAGTCATTTTAACACCATAGAAGCTGTTATTAATTTGATCGTAAGACATAGCTAACCAAATTAACTGTATAATACTAAAAACATTTTCTAATTACCCTATCTATTAAAAAATACTACAAATTCTTACTAATTTATCTATTTAAAAATATTAAATAACAAACAAACTTGAAATAAATGAAAATATATTTATTCCAATTCAATTACAAAATGAAAAAATTCTAATTATTAAATTTTGTGATAAAAAGATATCAAAGCATAATATATTTAATAATCCAAATTTTTAAAAATTGCAATTATTTTAAATGGTTAGTTTATATACCTAATAGAAAAGCTTATAAACGCAAAATATGCAATAAATGTATTTCTAAAATACAATTAAAAATTTACACCTTTTCATATAATTCATTTAAATATAAAAATAAATTTTACATAAATGCATCAAGTACCTTTGAACATAGCTGAACCACTACAATTAAGTCTAGATTTCGGAGACACATAGGACATAGGAAATATATTCTTTGGCTTCGAAATTAAACTCGACCACAACCAATTCCCATGGTACTTTCATTACTAGTAACCTACTGTTAAATTTCATCAAAATACCGGCATTATTTTTTGAGTTATGGTGTTTGTAAGATATATTTTTGTTAGTCCTTGAACTTTTCAAGGGTTCCAGGACCCGAAATTATGGTACGATTTCGCCCATATGCAGTCCCGTCATACTTTCAATACTGTTAACCCTTGTACACAATTGGAACGCTCTATCTTAATTTTAAGTTACTAGTTTTATTAATTTCGATGATAAGCTTTTACACATTGGGGGGTCTAAGAGAGGTTCTGAACCACCACTCCAATTGATCCCAAATTAGGGGGGCACGCAAGAAATAGTAAAGAACACCCTTGTGGCAAATTGGAAGCTTCTTCATTTGTTTCAAGTTACTATCTTTATTAATTTCGAAAATATGCTTTAAGGGCCTAAGAACTGAGTGGCTGGTCCCCGATCCACTACTCCAACGGGGCCCAAATTTCAAAGACACTTACGAAATAGGAAGGGACACCCTGATACCAAATTTGGAGGTTCTATCTTCATTGGTTTCGGAATTATGCTCGTTTGGCCTAAATTCGATCAAAAAGTTCTAAGTTCCGAACCCATTGTCCAATCCTCACCGTACGTAATCACCGCCGTAATTTCGCTGCCAATAACCTACAGCACAAATTTCATGAAGATAGCCTCATTAGTTGTTGAGTTATCGTGATTTTTTATATATGTTCCTTAGCCCTGACATCGATTAAAAGGACCGGAATCCGAACCGTTGGGCTGATTTCGCCCTTATATAGTCCGCGCTGTACTTATAGTACTAGTTAACCCTTGTACACAATTTGAACGGTCTATCCTAATTTTAAGTAACTATTTTTAGTAATTTCGATTATAAGCCTTTAAAACTTGGGAGGTCTGAGAGGGGTACAGAACCACCACTCCAATTGATCCCAAATTAAGGGAACACGCAAGAGATAGTAAAGAACACCCTTGTGGCAAATTGGAAGCTTCTACATTTTTTCAAGTTGTTATCTTTATTAATTTTAAAGATATGCTTTAAGGTCTTCGGAAATGTGTGGCTGGTCCCCGACCCACTACTCCAATGGGACCCAAATTCACCTTTTATTACAAAAAAAAAAAAAATATTCATTTTTAATGTCTACATTTTTTTTTCAAGTTTCTTTTTTTTTAATTTTAATTCCATTCCATTTTCCTTTTCAATCCTGCGATTACATCTTAATTTTATTATTGCATTATTGGTGCGATGCAATGTAGTGCATTTGCAATGGTTGGTTTCGGAATTATGCTCGTTTGGCCTAAATTCGATCAAAAAGTTCTAGGTTCCGAACCCATGGTCCAATCCCAACCTTACGCAATTCCCGAAGTAGTTTCATTACTAGTAACCTACAGCACAAATTTGATGAAGATAGCGTCATTAGTTGTTGAGTTATCGTGATTTTTTATATTTGTTCGTTAGCCCTGAAACCGATTAAAAGGTCCAGAATCCGAACCCATGGGCCGATTTCGCCCATATGCAATCCCCGCCGTACTTTCAGTCCTAGTAACCTACAGTTAAAATTTCATCAAGATAGCTCCATTATTTTTTGAGTTATCGTGCCTACGGACGGACGGACGGACGGACGGACGGACGGACATGGCTATATCGACTAAGGCGGTCACGCTGATCACAAATATATATACTTTTTCATATCTAGCTCGCTTCCTTTAGGTGGTTACAAACACCATACCAAAGTTAATATACCCCTTTACCTATTCTATAGGTGTAGGGTATAAAAACCAATATTTGTAAATTATTGTTTATTAAAGTTATAATTATTTAAACCTTTTTCAATCTCCAGTATCTTTATGTTTTCTTTTGTTAAAAATACTAATTATTACTTCTCTTCGGAAATTTGTTAAGCTTCACTAAAATAAAGGTGTATCATTTTCTAAAACTTTGCCAAATAAAACCATATAGTAAAATTGATACAAATTCAAGTTTTATAGTAAACAAAGTGGAAAAAAATAGAAATTGATAATTAAGTGTAATTTTTTTGCAATAGCCGTCATCTCTATTTATATCCAGCCATTTTGGTCCTTAGGTCCTGGTAGCGGCCATACAACTCCATCTTTTATATGAGCATTACTCTATTCCTATTAAAGCTGGGTGTCTGAAATTTTGCCAAAAATAGTTTAGTGTAATGGCCAAAATTACTACAAAATTTGGTTGGTCTACTGCAAAGGGTTCAAGTAGCTGCCATACAACTCCTTCTTTTATATGAATAACTCTACACCTAATGAAGCTTGATATCTGAAATTTTGCGAAAAATAATTCAGTTTTATTGCCAATGTTTCTGCAATATTTGATTGGTCTACTGCAGTGGGTTCGAGTAGTTGCCATACAACTTCATATTTCACTTGAGCATATACATAATAAAGCTAAATGTTTGAAATTTTGCCAAAAGTAATAAACCGGATTATATAATGTTTATATTATGGTCATACGGGTATCCCGGAGTTGACACAGTCAACTCTACTAAACTTTTCCTGGTTTTTTGAAATTTTTCACAAACTTTATTTTAACCAACAATACAACAATATATCAAATATATAATAAGTTGATAACCTTGTGACTAAATAAATCGAATCTTATACTTTGTTCATTATACATATCAATTGATATTAACAAGAAATAAACTTGTTCGGAAAATCTGTGTTCATACTATACAACTGGTTAAATTTTGACTGTTAATAAAATATCATTTAATATTTTGCCTCTATTTTAAATTGTTTATGTGCAGTAAAATATAAAATACCTAGTTATGATTTTTTTCATAAAATATAAAAAGTACAAAAAAATTATAATTACATGAAGGGGATGTGACAATAAAAACATAATTGAAGACGTCAAAAGTTTAAGTAAACAACCTAAGAAGTAAAGTTACTTAAAAGCGGTCAATTTCAAAAGATTCAAAAAAATTTCACAGAATAGTATCTACGTTCATCAATTTCAAAATCGAGTGAGTTATCTAGTACTAGTATTTGTTCACAAACATTTAGGCAAATCAAGTAATTAAGGATTAAACATATTTGTATTTTTTTTTATACCTGTGCATATAAACACTCCTCCGTTTGTAACGCACCAATCTAGACCTATCGAATCAATCTCGAAAAGTTAATTGGTCTAGCTATGTGTGTCCGTCCGTGTATCAGTACGAAAAATCAAAAATCAAAAGGACTAGAGTTTTTAAATTCAGAAAAAGTAATTTTTAGTCAATTCCAAGTTTCCTTATTGTTTTTCGTTAAAATGGTACCAAGGCTTCGATTGACGAAGGCTGCCATACAACTTATTTAAACTAATATGAAATTCTTAAAAACTCACTAGTATCACTGGGAAGTTGTCTCATGATTAAATTATTATTAACAAATTGTATAATTTTTTTGAAATTATTTATTCGAAATCTTAGAGCTTTAGGCACTTTTTTGAACATAATTGACATCTTAGTTGGGTTGTCTGACATCATTTCTTTAACTTCTTAAATTTTAATTTCCTTTTTAAAGTATATTTTTAAATTAAATAAAATTTAAACCTCTTTTTAAGCAACAATTGAACTAAAAGAAAATTTTTCAAATAAAATAAAGTTAGATTTTATAAAAAAGTTCTTATGTAATACATGGTGTACCATAATGTATTAGATTTTATTATAAACTTATATGAATTTTTTAGTTGTGTATACTTAACATTTTGAAAATTTAGTTTAATGCAGTTAAAGTTTTTGCTCATCTAAAATAGTATAAAATTTAAAAATTTTAGTGACATGTCGGAAGTTCCATGGGACTTAACCCTCTACTAACTACTTCGTGAGTTATGATTTAGTTGAGAAAAAATATCGGAAAAACTTCAAAATCAAGTTATTACCTCAAATTAAGAGAAATAAAAAAAAAAAATAAAAAATGGTATTTAAAAAAATTTTAGACTTAACTTTATTACTACTGCCGACTATAAAATCATCATCAGATTTATATTATATATATCCTGTGATTTTGTAATCAATTATTAAATCTCTTCTCAATCTCAATTATAAAATTTCTTCTATAGGTACTATATATTATAAATACTGTAAAAGTCGTATTTAGCCCTGATGCTGAAAATTATATTCTAAAAACCTCCCGATTCAGAATTTCGGATATAATATAAATGATATTCTAGATATAATATGAATATTATTTACTTACTAAAAGACTCAATTGCAACATGCAGGGTGTCAAACGTGCTGCGCCGGTTTCGTATAGAATACTCAAAACGCCGTAACTTGACCGTAACGTTCATGGATAGCGTGCGTGAAAGCGCCGGAGTCGCGGCTGTCCCATGCGCTGTTAAAATATGAAAAATAACTCATGTCGGTGTTGAAAATATTGGGATTTTATAGTCGATTACAAAATCACAGGGCTTTACGAATTTTTCTAGAATCTTCACCTATTTGAAATATTGAATATGACTTTTGACTCAAGTTAGTCAAAAGTTCAAATGGGGCTTCTGACATGTCAATAAAATTTTCAATACAATAGATTTAATATTTTTTTGTAAGATAATTTTTTCTTTATAATAATACTAGCTATATATAATACCCGGTGTGCGTTGCTGCGCCTCTCAATGAAGGTTTAATTGAAGTTGATGTAACTGCAAAAGATTAACATAAAAATTACACACGGTGTGAATGTAAATTTTAAAATGTATGAAAGCAATATTTCTAGGATTATTCTAGTAATTTTTCAAATTCTGTAATTCAAAGCAGTACACACTACTTTCCAAAATTGGACGTACTTTATTTCGAAAAATATTTTTTGACCAATCGTAGGACCGACATGTGTTACCAAACACCAAGCCTGTTAACAGACTCAACTCCATTTTCAAGTTGCTTCACGCATATAAAATTTGGAGTCAACCGGTCAAACCGTTTCTAATTTAGAGTAAAGCAACCAAAAAATTTATAAAAAGCAACTGTGCCCCAATGGGTTAGTAGAACTGAACAAAATTTTTTTTGACGCTTTCTTTTTAGTCAAAGCAGTACTTCGCAAATTTGGACAATATTAGCTTCCAAAATTATTTTGACCAACCATCGGACCAAATTGGTTAACAAATTCCAAATCTGTTAATAGTGTCAACTCAATTCTCACACGGGAGCACGTATACAAAATTTGAATTAAATTGGTTGAACCGTTTCTAATTTAGAGTAAAGTATTGAAAAAACCTATAAAAAGCTGTTGGACCGCAATGGGTTAATAGAACTCGATAAAATTTTTTTGGGGCTTTCTTTTTAGCCAAAGCAGAAGTTCGTAAAATCGGACAAAATTTGGACTCAAAATTTTTTTTGACCACCCGTCGGCCCGACATGGGTTAACAAAATCCAAAACTGTTAATAGTGTCTACTCAATTCTCAAAGAGCATCACGTATACAAAATTTTAAGTCAATCGGTCCAACCGTTTTCATTTTAGAACAAAAAAGCTTAAGTACTTGCACCACAGCCCCAACTTGGCGGTCCGTTAGAACAAAATTTTCGGGCCACGATTTCTTTCCGTACCCAAAAACCTCTATATACAAATTTTCATGAAAATCGGCTGGGCAGTTTAGTAGTCTATGAGACACAAACAAACAAACAAACAAACCAACAAACTTTCGCTTTTATATATAATGATAACAGCTTTAATTCATTAAAATTCCTTTAAAATTCTTTAAGTTCTATAATACATAATTTTCATAAATTTTATTATTATTTTATTTACAGTACAATCGTATATCTTCCATATTTAATTAATTTAAACTTTGAAATGACTAAATTCCTAACTCAATTCTGATAATTGTAATTAAGAGTCTCTTTTATCTAATTAAAAATAAGAAGAGAAAAACATCAATTGTAATAAACAATACATGATACCATTATATAATTACTTTGTCATTTTAATTATAAAAATTTACATTACAATGAGTTCTAATATTGTAAAAAAAATTTTAATTAAAAAAATATCTTCTATTAATACTTTACAGACGAATACCTGGAACAATGATTATCAATGTAATCAATGGTTTTTGATCTTAAAAAAGATTTATTTTGGAAGCTAATTATGATAATTTTTGTAATAAAATTTTATAATATAGGTCTTCTTCAATTATGGAATGAAGTAAGAAAGAAATTTAAGAAAAAAATTAAATTATTTTTATTTATTTAATATTGGTTTTAATGTATTCAAAGTATACTTTATCTTATCAACTACTTACTGCTTGTATAATAAACAAGTGATGTAAAAAACAGAGGGTTTTTAAAAAAGCACATTTTCAAAATTATATAGTTCAATTTTGGAAATATGTATACTGGTGGCTAGGTTACTGATTTATAAAAATAGGAAATTCTTAAGTGTCAACAGTACTTCAATGGGGAAGGTTTCCAAATTTTTATAAATCAGTAACCTAGCCTGGTCTGATAAAACATGTTAAATTATATTGTTGGAGCTTATGAAAAAAAGTTTGTACAGCTATTTAAGTTACAGGTTCTTAAAAATAGGGAAATATTAATTTTCGACCCCTTACAACTCCTAAACAGGGGGGCGACTAAAAGATATTCTTAACTGAGTCGTACTAATTACAGATGATCTAACTTTCATGTATCTAGCTTGTGCCGTTCAGTAGATATGAGAGGCCAAAAATTTTGCAAAAATTGAGTTTTGCATAACTGTGAACTTTAGTACTGTATGGTTACCCTATGAATTAGGATCTCTAAAATTTATAAAGCTTATAAAATCAGCTGTCTTTTTCCGTTTTTATATTGAAAATAAATCTAAAATAACTCTTTCTCAATCTATAACAATTTAAATCTAGTGCTTTTTCAGTTTTTGGGAGCTGCGGTTGCGTGACGGTTGGGGCTACAGAAAAAAATTCTTCCATGAAATTAATTTTTTTGCAATATCTACCTTTTAAAATTTCTTGTATGTACTTCAAACGGTGTAAAAGATTTTGTAAACAGACACACGAACGGATCGACGGAAAGAGTGAAAGTTGTCACATTTTTGCAAAATCTTTTAAAACGAGGAAGATTATAGTTGCCCTTGTCAACTTTTAGATACCCGTGTATACCCACTAACCGTTATTTATTTTCCATATGCTATTATTAATATAATAAATGCTATTATAAATATAAAAAAATGCTATTATAAAAAATAATATAAAAAAGTAAAATAGTTAAAAAAAAATTTAACTTATTATCCCATAATTTTTGCTTAAAAAAAATAAATAAAAAAAAAAAAAAAAATTAAATTTTTAATTCATTATACCATAATTTTTGCCTAAAAACAAAAAAAAAAAAACCGTAAAAAAAAAAATAGCCCACCCCAAAAGTTGGTCCGAGCGATGTCCAACTTTGCCAACTAACTTGCCCTATTACTTTACCTGCCCAGTTTTAATTTTAACCTCGTAGCTTCATTAGATCTACAGTTATCGAATTGACAACTTTGTATGGCAGCTGCCCGAAAATGGGGTCGTAACATTTTGAAACTCCATATTAGTGCTCGATTCATTATATAACTAACAGTGTGTAATTTTCATCCTCGTAGTATACTCAGTTTCCAAGAAATTCATATTGGTGCAAAGAAGTTGTATGGCAGCCCACCGCAAATGAAGCCGTAACATTTTGAAACTTCATATAAGTGCTTGATTCATTATAAAACTAACCGTGTGTAATTTTCGTCTTTCTAGTATAATTACTTTTGAAGAAATTTATATTGGTTTAAATAAGTTGTGTGGCAGCTCCCCGAAACCTTGGTCTGGTTTTAACCAAAAAGAATAGGGAACCTTAAAAATGTCCAAAAAATGTTTTGTGTGAATTTGAAAACTCTAGCTCTAATTTTTCAATTCTATCTCTTTTAATTAACTTTTAATTCACGAATATATTAAACCTAAGCATCATAATCATATTGATAAAATGATTCATTCAAAATATTACACATATACATATTGTATGAATATACATATATAAATTATTTATGAAGCCATTTACTTAAAAAAAATCTTTGTGATCTTTTTTGCTTATCTTACATTTTTTTTAAACTACGCATCATTTAAATCATATGAAATCGTAACTCGAAATCGTTATCTACAAAAAAAAAAAAAACAAAAAAACAAAATTCATATAATTTGATGTTAAATACAAGATGCCTAGCAAAATTTCAAATTTTTATATGAAAATATTGGAATTAAAAAAGTTAGTTGTTCGAGAGCTACCCGAAGTTTTGGTCCGATCTTAACAAAAAAAAATAGGGAACCTAGAAATTGATTGAAAAATATTTTGTGAAAATTTCTAAACTGTAGCTCTTTTAGTTTTTGAGTTATCGTGCTGACACACAGACGGACGGACGGACGGACGGACAGACACACATAGCTAGATCGACTCATTTTTCGATTCTGAGCCGATACGTACCCTTGACACTATATCTAGCTCGTCTAGATCGATGCGTTACAAACGGAGGAGCAAATCTAATATACCCGATGTCATATATGTATGCACGGGTATAAAAACGCTATAGGCTAATGTTTTACTTGTGCAATATGGTATTATCTACATATTTTAAATTAATAGTTTTCAATTTTCCAGAATGTAAGCCCAAATATCTTGTCCTGGACTGTATCTTTGAATTAATCTGATTATTCTATTTAATAAAACCGAAAATTCTGTAAAACAAGAGTCAAAATTTTGAATATAATTTTTTTGTTACTTGATACCTTGCTCGTTATAGGTATTAACCAAGTTGTTAAAAATAAAAATGTTTTGGTAATTTTTTTGAAATATCTTTGGTATTAATTTTTTTGGGTACCAGATGCTTTCATCAATCATTTGGAAAATCTTTTAATTAGATTTTCTGTTTTTTTTTGTATTTCAAGGTGATTAGTTTTAAGTTGAGCTCTTTCCATTTCCTACTTCCTATTAAAATTATCAGTTAGAGAGTAAAAAGAAGAATGGTTATGAGATTTTTTAAATTATATTACAGATTGCTTTCCATTCACATTGGAAGAAATAATTTTTGATTTCAATTTAGCATATTTTGTTGGTAGCACATTGCTTCTTGGTTTATATTTTGTTTGTTGGAATGATTTTTAAAGCAATTTGTTATGCTGAAAAATTCTTTTAGTTTTAATATTGCCATTTTTAGTTTAAACGAGGAAGATTATAGTTGCCCTTGTCAACTTTTAGATACCCGTGCATACCCACTAACCGTTATTTATTTCCCCTATGCTATTATAAATATTACAAAAAAAATATAAGAAAGTAAAATAGTTTAAAAAATATTTAACTTATTAGGTATCCCATAATTTTTGATTAACTTATTATCCCATAAAAAAAAAAAAAATAGCCCACCCTAAAAGTTGGTCCGAGTGATGTCCAACTTTGCCAACTAACTTGTCCTATTACTTTATCTGCCCAGTTTTGATTTTAACCTCGTAGCTTCATTAGATTCACAGTTATCGAATTGATTACTTTGTATGGCAGCTGCCCGAAAACGGGTCCGTAACATTTTGAAACTTCATATAAGTGCTCGATTCATTATATAACTAACAGTGTGTAATTTTCATCCTCGTAGTATTATCAGTTTCCAAGAAATTCATATTGGTGCAAAGAAGTTGTATAGCAGCCCCCCGCAAATGGTGCCGTAACATTTTGAAACTTCATATAAGTGCTCGATCCATTATATAACTAACAGTGTGTAATTTTCATCCTCGTAGTATAATCAGTTTCTAAGAAATTCATATTGGTGCAAAGAAGTTGTGTGGCAGCTCCCCAAAACCTTGATCTGGTCTTAAACAAAAAGAATAGGGAACCTCAAAAATGTCCAAAAAATGTTTTGTGTGATTTTCAAAACTCTTGCTCTAATTTTTCAATTCTATCTCTTATAATTAATTTTTAATTCACCAATATATTAAACTTAAGCAAAATCAACTTCATATGATCATATTCATATAATAATCATCATTATAGATATTAATCATCATATTCATAATCATTATATATATCAATATCAATAAGCCATTTACTTAAAAAAAATCTTTGTCTTCTTTTTTGCTTATCTTACATAAACTACGCATCATTTAATCATATGAAATTCTAACTCGAAATCGTTATCTACTTTTTGTAACAAAAACAAAAAACAAAAAAACAGAAAAACAAAATTCATATAATTTCAAGATGCAAGCAAAATTTAAAATTTTTGTATGAAAATGTTGGAGTTGAAAAAGTTAGTTGTTCGAGAGCTACCCGAAGTTTTGGTCCGATCTTAACCAAAAACGAGGAAGATTATAGTTGCCCTTGTCAACTTTTAGATACCCGTGCATACCCACTATGGTGTATAAAATAAACCGTAATTTACTTCCCTTATACATTTAACTCATTACCCCATAATTTTGACGTAAAAAAAAAAAAAAAATTAACAAAAAACAAAATTTTCATTCATTGTCCCATAACTTTAGCTTAAAAAAAAAAAAAAAAAAATTAACAAAAAAAAAAAAAAATCACAAAACAAAATTTTCATTCATTGTCCAATAACCTTAAAAAAAATTAGCAAAAAAAAAAAAATCACAAAAAAAAAAAAAAAAATTTTCATTCATTGTCCCATAACTTTAGCTTAAAAAAAAAAAAAAAAAAATTAAAAAAAAAAAAAAACAAAAAAAAAAAAAAATTGGCCCACTCTAAAAGTCCGAAGGTCCGAGTGATGTCCAACTTTGCCAAGAAACTTGCCCTATTAATTTATCTGCCCAATTTTAATTTTAACCTTGAAGCTTCATTAGATTCAAAGTTATTGAATTGAAAACTTTGTATGGCAGCCCCCCGAAAATGGGGCCCTAACATTTTGAAACTTCATATAAGTGCTCGATTCATTATATAACTAGCCGTGTGTAATTTTCAGCCTCGTAGTACAATTAGTTTTGAAGAAATTCATATTGGTGCAAAGAAGTTGTATGGCAGCCCCCCGAAAATGGGGCCCTAACATTTTGAAACTTCATATAAGTGCTCGATTCATTATATAACTAACCGTGTGTAATTTTCAGCCTCGTAGTACAATTAGTTTTGAAGAAATTCATATTGGTGCAAAGAAGTTGTATGGCAGCCCCCCGAAAATGGGGCCCTAACATTTTGAAACTTCATATAAGTGCTCGATTCATTATATAACTAACCGTGTATAATTTTCAGCCTCGTAGTATAATTAGTTTTGAAGAAATTCATATTGGTGCAAAGAAGTTGTATGGCAGCCCCCCGAAAATGGGGCCCTAACATTTTGAAACTTCATATAAGTGCTCGATTCATTATATAACTAACCGTGTGTAATTTTCATCCGCGTAGTATAATATTAGTTTTGAAGAAATTCATATTGGTGCAAAGAAGTTGTATGGCAGCCCCCGAAAATGGGGCCCTAACATTTTGAAACTTCATATAAGTGCCGGAGTCATTATAAAACTAACCGTGTGTAATTTTCATCCCCGTAGTATAAATAGTTTTGAAGAAATTCATATTGGTGCAAAAAAGTTGTATGGCAGCTCCTCGAAGCCTTGGTCCGATTTTAACCAAAAACAATAGGGAACCTAGAAATTGTCTAAAAATGACTTTGTGTGGAATTCAAGACTCTAGCCCTTTTAGTTTTTGAGTTATCGTGCTGACGGACGGACAGACACACATAGCTAGATCGACTCATTTTTCGATTCTGAGCCGATACGTACCCTTGACACTATATCTAGCTCGTCTAGATCGATGCGTTACAAACGGATGAGCAAATCTAATATACCCGATGTCATATATGTATGTATGCACGGGTATAAAAACTTTAATAATCAATTATATTATTAAACAATCTAATTTTTTTATTTCGAACTTCAAGGGACAGTATCTTTTAATAGAAGCACTCGGAATCGAAATAAAGTACAAGCGCTGAAGAAATCTGTATGTCGTAGACGAAATACATGTCTGCATTTACAATATATCTTTTAATTAATCAAAAAGTTTAATTAAAAGGAAACTACTAGGTTTTTTACTCTAATCAGTCTTTTTAAGTTTCAAATATTATATACTTTTAATTGAACTTGCCTGTGTCTATGGCTTTATTTTTCATTCTGTCAGTTAGTGATACATTTATATTAGAAATCTGACCAAAAATTTATAAGAATTGTATGGTTCAGTTGTTAGCAAAGTGGCTGACGGTGTAAATAGGTCTGAGTTCGATCTTCCTTCAAAGATAAAAATTTTTTTGTTTTTTTTTTAAATTCAACAGCAATAATAAAAAATATTACAAATAAAATTAATTTATTTGTATAGTTTCTTTAAAAATTTGTAACTTTAAGAACTAAAATACTTCACTTTGATAATATAAAAACATCCAAGACCTAGGGTTTTTTTTTTTATGTCAGTCCATTTTTTTTTCATTAATTTAAAATTTATACAAGTAGGTAGGTACTTAAATAAAAAAACAAATTTAGATTAAAATTAAAAAAAAAATTTCATTATGAAGCGAATTTAAACCCTGACTTATTCATCTTCAAATTTTTAAAATTCAACAAATTTTGCTGGTATAATTTGATTTGAATTGCTGGTATAAGAAACAGTTCTTTTAATGTTTCAAAACTTTTAAGCTTAAAATGTTGAAAATTTTCATTAACCAAAAATTGATGGCAGATCTTTTGCATTTAAAAGTGTTTTAATATAAAAGTAAATTGCTGAATTAATTTGAACAAAAAGAAGAACTGTCTTTCATTTCAGCAATTTACTTTTATATTAAAACACTTTTAAATGCAAAAGATCTGCCATCAATTTTTGGTTATTGAAAATTTTCAACATTTTAAGCTTAAAAGTTTTGAAACATTAAAAGAACTGTTTCTTATGCCAGCAATTAACTTTTATATTAACACAGTAACAAATTCCCAAGATCTACCTTCAATTTTTTTTTTTGCATTTTAGGGGGCTAGTACTACTTTAATAAAAGTATATATTGAAAAAAAGATTTTTTTTATTTCATTTTATTTTATACCTAATAAGCTACTGCAAGTCTTATTTGTGCAAATTTTCGTTAAAAAGCGTGAACTAGAGATATTTTATGTGTCTATTATATAAAATTAAATTATCTCTCCTTTTTTAATCTGTTTGTCTATTAGTGGTACAAGTGGTAATTTTTAATTCTTAATATAATAAATTAATTGATTTTTTCTTATCTATATTGCTACTTCTCCTTCAAATTAGGCGATTAATCCTTTTCTATATTAAATCTCCACCCCATAAGTCCCAGAAGTTCCACAAAATATTTTCTAACCAATTTTTTTCACAGTCCAAGTTTTTCAGTACATTTTTTACAGTTAACAATCAAAGTTTAAAATAATGTTCATATACTACACTAGTGTCACTAAAACTCTCATTCTAGTCAGCCATCGTGGATGATATACGTTGGGTACAGTTAGGTAATAATAAACAATTAAATCATACGTCTTGTCTTTCAGATATTAAATAGAAGGAACAAATACCCGTTCTAAAGAAATTAAATAATTAATTAATTCATTCCAAGAAAATACAAGGAGGGGATAAAATACTCGGGGATTCTAAGGTTTAACTAGTATCCGCGTAGGACCAAATGACTATATATAAAAGATAGCTGGTGTTGCCAGCTTTAAAAAAATATATAGCTTTAATGGCGCATATTATCCTTTAAGGACGAAAAGGACATTTAAAAGTATCCTTGTTATTTTAGTCTATTTTACAAAAACCGTTATAACAAGCGATCTGTTGAATATATATGTATTCAATTCAACATAATAATTAAGATGACGGTCTGGAGAATATTTTACCGTTTATTTGATGACGATAGGTGCTGCCGTTTTAGAGATATTGTAGTTCAAAGTTGAAAATTTTTGCAAAAAAAAAATTTTTAACATCCTTTCTCTAAAACTCATATTTTTAAAAATTTTGCAAAGAAACCCCCTAAATATTTTTACATCGTTGGAAATCTCTTATTTTTTGCTATAATTTGGGCATACATAAGGTATGTAATATGCATGTAAAAAATTACTGTTTTTAAAAAATAGTTTGTCATTAAATTTTGATTTTTGGAATTTTTTTTTGGAATTATTTTTTTTTTAAAAAAAAATTTTAATATGTTATAAATATGTTTCCAGGTATAAAAAAATTCCAAAAAAAAAACAATTCTAAAAAAAATAATTCCAAAAAAAAATTCCAAAAATCAAAATTTAATGACAAACTATTTTTTAAAAACAGTAATTTTTTACATGCATATTACAACAAATAAAAATTAAAAAATAGTGGGGGCTGCCCCAAACCCCCGCTAAACAAATTATTGAAACCCTGATTTTGAATCCAACTCTAAAATCCCTCCTAATTCAGAATCTCAATTACACAAATATATAAATATTCTGGAAAAAGCGTATAATCCTGTAATTGTAGCTAACTATAAAATCTATCCTTATTATTTTTTACATGCATATTTCAACAAATAAAAATTTAAAAATAGTGGGGGCTGCCGCCCCCAAACCCCCGCTAAACAAATTATTGGAACCCTGATTTTGAATCCAACTCTAAAATCCCTCCTAATTCAGAATCTCAATTACACAAATATATAAATATTCTGGAAAAAGCGTATAATCCTGTAATTGTAGCCAACTATAAAATCTATCCTAATTATTTTTTACATGCATATTTCAACAAATAAAAATTTAAAAATAGTGGGGCCTGCCGCCCCCAAACCCCCGCTAAACAAATTATTGAAACCCTGATTTTGAATCCAACTCTAAAATCCCTCCTAATTCAGAATCTCACGTATACAAATATATAAATATTCTGGAAAAAGCGTATAATCCTGATTTTGTAACAAACTCTAAAATTCTTGCTCGCTAAAGCTATGGAAATATTTTTTGGCAAAATAAATTTATGATAAAAAAAGTATGAAAATGTATTTTTTAATAAAATTGTTGTGTCAGTTTTTCATTCATGTTTTCTGGTGGGACTATTTGTCAACATATACCATACTTATTATATACCGTTTGAAAGAGTGTCAAAAGACCTTTCTAACAGTATAATAAAAAATACAGGGTGCTTTTGAAAATTTCATAGTTATAGTGCTTTTTTTGAAAGTTCAAATTTTTTTTTTTTTTTGTTTTAAATTTCCACTTGAAATTGCAATATCTCCAAAACGGCAACACCTATCGTCATCAAGTAAACGTTTAAATATTCTCCAGACCGTCATCTTAATTAATAGTTTTGATTGAGTATATATATATTGAACAGATCGCTAGATATACCATTTTTTGTAAAATAGACTAAAATAACAAGGATACTTTTAAATGTCCTTTTCGTCCTTAAAGGATAATATGCGCCATTAAGGCTATATATTTTTTGAAAGCTGGCAACACTAGCTATCTTTTATATAAAGTCATTTGGTCCTACGCGGATACTAGTTAAACCTTAGAATAGCCAAATACTCTTTTTTACATAGTTGAATTGTTTAAGTGGTGCAACACAGCTTATGTGAGCCATACAAAAAAAACAATTGCTGTCATACAATTCTGTAAATAAATTATTTGTACCTACTCAGAATGAATTGTTATTAAATCATCCTAGAGTATATATCTAGAAATATTCTTTATTTATAAATATATATGTAATAAAATTTCGAATCATTTTTAAATTTGCACGAGTTTGGTAAATTTTTATACCAATAATTATTTAATACGAATTAAATTCTCAAACATATATTACAACATATTCATTTATATTAATACATATACCACAACAATTTATTCTATTTGTGTATTAATGTATTAAACTTGGCCATAGTTGATAATGAATTACGATTTTTTTTAACGCTATTATTATAACAGTTCTATAGCAATGTTATAGAATATTATCTATTTACATTCTAACAATTACTTGTCATATATAATATCGTTTGTACTTATTGTGATTTGATAACTTAGTTAGCTTTCCACAAGATATCAATTTGAGAATTTATTGAGCTAAGAATAACTTGATTTCTAATTTTATAACCCGTACAACCTACCATTTTTTATGTGAATTCACAAAATAAATAACCAAAAAATATTCTTTTTTTAAACATATAAAAATAAATTTGATTAATCACATGGGTTCCTTCTAAATAAAAAGTAGATATCTAAACATATAGAACAAATTAAAGAAGAAAGAGATATAAATTATTTGTTTTTTTTTGAAAGTCAAAAAGTGTAACGCAATAAAGTCAATTTTATTTTGAAATTTTTTTTTGATTTTCTAATTCTGTGGGAATAAAAAGAATCCCTTAGCAAACATTTGGTTATTTAAAGGTATAACAATACAGCTTAACAATACAGCTGTTAATAATGGAAGAATTTTTCTATTGAACTTTAGAAAATCAATATCTCATCACCATATATCTATATGTGGTCGATGAAATATTGATTTAACTGACTTTAAGTACTAACCTGAAAGAATTTAATTAACCGAAAATTTATAGTGTAGTAGATACAGGATATTGTAAAACAATGAAAGGACAACAAACTTCTCCTGATATAAAAATTCAAGACAAGTTATTCCATCTGAATTCTTCATTGATGCCTTTAAAAACACAAGGAATGGGGGTGGACTGGATGAACTTAGTAAATCATGTTTTTAGAAAATCTCATTTTTGAAAAATTTTGTTTGTAAAAGTTAAATCTCATTTTTTGTAATCTGGAAAAAGCCCATAATTCTGATTTTGAATCCAATTCTAAAATCCGTTAAATAAAGATTTTTCAATATCTAATAAACGAATATTTTTAAAAACAAGATTTTCTAAAAACGAGATCTTCTAGAATGAGAAATTTTCTAAAAACGAGATTTAAAAAAAAAGATTTCCTAAACCGAGATTATGGAACGCTCGTTGTGTTTTACTACTTTCCCATTCTCATTAAAGCAGACGAATAGTGTTTATATTTGGGTGTCTATGCCACATTTCTAAGTGTACTGGAATTGAGTTTTTGGATTTTTTGTATTTTACACTGGTATAAACACACTAAGGGCTGAAATTTCCCAGGTGCCTTGTCGGTTACCTTTTCCCTTAGGATGAATTTCTTTTTCAATTTTTAAAATGTGGAGTAAGAAAATGTTACTGCTTGACAGTTTTTAAAATTCAAAAAATCAAAATATAAACCGCACGTCACCCATTTTATTCTGATTAAAGTTTTTAAATCAGATTTGCTTAAATATTCTAACTATTTTAAATATCTTTATTTAACTGTTCCTAGTTTATCTTTCTAAATCATGTTGTAGAATTAGTACTCTACCTATTACTCTTAATTTTAAATTCCTTACAGATTGATCAAAATACATTTAAGTAGCCTCTTGAAAGGCTTAGACTTTGTTATTTGCTTTATCGTCTTTAACTCTTGAGTACTATCTCGAACTTTTATTATTTCAGAATATTTTTAAATAAAATCTTTTCTTACTTTAAATTCATCATATTCTGTATTATCATCTTTTCAAATATCTAAACAATTCCCATACAATATTAATGTGGAATATATTCTTATCCATTTAAATTTAAGGTAGTTTATACATCTGTAGATAGTTTATACATATCCATTCAAGTATCTTTTGTTGAGTACCTCAATAATTTTTAACATTTGAATAAATAAGATATTTCTGGTTTTTTTTTTTTTTTTATGTTTGCAAACTAATCGGAAAATCTTTTGTGGGATTTTGGTAAATACAAATTAAAGTCCTCAATTGATTTGTAAAAGAATAACAACAAACGCCCTATCCTTTTATATATTGTCAGTTGTTCTGGTTTTATGTTTATCAAGGATCCGTTTATCAATAAACGCAATTTTGTCATTTGATTTTTAAACAGGATGAAGTCAATAAATTTTTGATTAACAAATAGCCTATAATAAAAGATGATTTCAGAAAATTTGTACTATGTAAAGTGAGGATGAGAACATTGATGAGTTTGGCAGTTTAAAATAAAGAGTTGTTTTTAATTATAGAGGCACCTATTCCCATTACGTGTTTATGAGGATATAAAGGTAATGACGGATTTTAAAATTGTTTGCAAATGATTAACACGGATACTTGCATCGATGATTTGATTTTCATTGATTTTATAGAAATATATTGGGAAAATATTCCATGGTCAAGTTTAATAAAGCATTTGAGATATGTACATTAACTGGAATTTTTTAATTTCTATTGAAGACATTGTATGCTAAGACAGTTTAAATTTTTTTGATATTCTGATAAACTTTATAATATAAATTTAAATATAGGCTAAATATTATACAGTAATATGATGTACTGTATCTATGCTATATTATTATATGTATACTGTACATTATTTATTGCATATTTTATGTACCTTATTTGTACTTAAATAATACGAATAAAAATTAATTGAGCATGTAGAAACCCGCGTTCATTTTTATACCCGTATGACTATATAGTCAAAGGGTATAATAAATTTGCCATTACGTTTGTGACGCAGAGAAGGAGGGGGGGGTAGATATAGACTCAAGTGTATGGATCGGATCAGAATCGAAAAATAAATCGATTTAGCTATGTATGTCCGTCCGTCCGTCCGTCCGTCTGTCCGTCTGTCCGTCCGCACGATAACTCAAAAACTAAAGGAGCTAGGATCTTGAAATTTTCGCAAATTCGTTTTTTTGCAATAGCCGTCGTCGCTATTTAAATCCAGTCATTTTGGTTCATGGGTTCGGGTAGCTGCCATACAACTTCTTTTTTTATATGAGCATTACTCTGTACCTATTACAGCTGCGTGTCTGAAATTTTGCCAAAAATAGTTAATGTAATGGCCAAAGTTTCCGCAAAATTTGGTTGGTCTACGACAGAGGGTTCGAGTAGCTGCCATACAACTCTTTATTTTATATGAGTATTCCACTACACTTAATAAAGCCAAAAGTAATTAACCGGATGATATAATGTATATGTTACGGTCATACGGGTATCCCAGAGTTGACACAGTCTACTCTACTACACTCTTCCTCGTTTAAATAAGGATTTGTAAAATTCTAACAATTTTTAAAAGTCTCCAGAAAATCTCTTTGATGCTGAACAAAAAGATAACTTGTAAGTCTTACAACAATACCCAAATTGTGTTAAAATATGCTATATTTTGCGATTAGGGAGACAACTTTTAAGAATTACAAGTATGCAATAATATATTGAAGTTATGATTTGGATAAGAGTACCAAAGAGTTTGGGTAAAGGTTGTCTTCTAAAATATTTTATGAAAATTAAGGTATTAATAGGTATATAATAATATTTTCGGACCAAAAAAAAATAAAACAAAAAATATTTCTTGATTTAAAAATTTCTAAATTTTAATAATTATCTTTTCTTTATTGATAGTCAAAATGAACTGACTTTACAAAAAGTTTCTTTTTTTTCACTTATTTTTAATTTTCTAAAAATGACACGTTAAACATAAAAAAAATTAATATTCGAATACGATTTCTTAAGTACTTATTTTAATTAGTTATTATTACACAATCTTAAAATTATTTATTTGCTGACCTTTACTTATTCTAAATAATACAGTATAACAAGTGCATTTGGTTTTTTGTATGCAAAATGACACTTTAAAAGAAACAACAAAAAATAAATTTATAAAAAGAGAAAAAAAATTTATGAAGCAAATTTATACGGCACGAGTATGATTATGCGTTATCATCGAAATTTCGTATGAGGTTATTGGAATGGAGAAACATGTGTTTTTATAACATTATTGTGGTTTAGTTCAGAGGGGTGATCTATTGATAACGTAACAATATACATTTTAATACTTCTGTTTTTAAAATTAAAAATAATCTCAAGTATTTTTTAATAACTATATAAAGAAAGTAAAAAATTTGTACATACCTTTGATTATAAAGTATATTTTATTTGAAAAAAGTAATATACAAAAAATTTAAAAAATAAATAAGAAACTAGTGATGGAAAAAAATCAATGATTTTGTAAAAGTACATTTTCAAAACTAAAGAATGTAACGATATACAGTAACGTTATACATGCTGAATTTTGTGAAAAAATTTATATCACGAAAACAAATTGTTAATATTATAATTTATTTATTTTATCGATTCATTATAAATTAGACAATTTTTGGAATAAGTCCAATGCAATTTTAGACCTTCTATGTTAATGTTTAAGTCTCAAGCAAGTTAAACGTCTACTGGCTTTAAAAAAAGGATATTTTTAATTCCTAATAGACTTTGAACAGGGAAGGTTCTGAAGTTCTTTGGATGCGTTTATGTTGGAGCTGCGATAAGTGATAAGAGCGTCGATAAGAGCATCGATAACAGCATAGAAAAAGCTATGCTCTTATGCAGTATTTATATTGGAGCTTCTATATAAGCGATGTAGAATAAAAAAATAATATTATTTATGGTTGTTTTAGATTAAAAAAATAATATTTTGTATGGTTGTTTTAAATTTATCTGGTAATATTCTTAAAATAAAAAAAAATAATAAAAAAATTAAATTAAAAAAACTTTTAAGAATTAAATATAATAAATATAACAAAGCATAATTATAATTGTTAATTTATTGAAAGGTGGAAGTAATAATAAAAAAATATTAAATTGAAAAAAAAAATTAAATTATATATTTTAAAAAGTTTTTTTATAATTATAACAAATTAAAAAAAAAATTATGCAAAAAAAAATTAAACAAAAAATATTTTATTAACAATAAAAAAATAAATTTTAGAAAAAATTTTTAAAAATATTATTACATTATTAAATGTATATTTGCACCTCCTTGAGAGTTTGTATTAAAAAAAAATTAACAAACGAAAATAACATTTATTTAAAAAATTACAATTTCAAAAACGAGAGCAAAACATTTATTTAAAAATTTTGATCATCGATAAGAGCGTAGAAAACTGAATAAAGAGTTTTCTATGCTCTTATCGTTTATCGATGATCAAAGCGATGCTCCAACATAAACACCTCTATTTAAATTATGTATATAGTTTTCTTCGCTATGCTCTTATCGACGCTCTTATCACTTATCGCAGCTCCAACATAAACGCACCCTTAGCAAACCCAGACTTATAATGATATTTTAAGATTTAACTTCTCTCAAAATTTCAAGTTATTAGATTAAACCTTTTGGAATATATAAGGGAATCAAAAATTTTGCAAAACTTGGATTTTACCATACCTTATGGTAACTCTACACATATCTGTTATTATATTTATAAAGCTAATGAAAACAGCTATTGTTACACCTTTTGAAATAGAGAGAGAAATTTTACCTACGGGTAGATATTGTAAAAAAATTAATTTTATGGAAGAAGTTTTTTTTACAGTCTAAGCCGTTACGAAATTACAGCCCCCCAAATTCCGAAAAAGCCGTATATTCAAATTCTTATAACAAGAGTTCTTTTAGGTAAATTTTCAAACAAAAAACAGTAAAAGATAGCTGATTTTATAGCTTTATAAAACTAAATCAATTAAATGTACATTCGGTTGGTACTGAGGTTGCCATACGGTACTATAATTAACCATTATGCGAGATTCAATTTTTGCATTTGCATTTTCGCGGAATTCGGAAATTATAGATCCGTGGGCTTCAGAAAAAAGTTCTTCCATTCAATTAATTTTTGTGCCGTAATACCTACCCTTATCTAAAATTTTTTTCTTTGTTTCAAATGGTGGTAAAATTTTTTTTCAATAATGATGAAAGTATGGTCCAAAAAAAAAAACTAACGGTGCACATTGTTTAAAAACATGAAAAATTTTTCGAAAATGCACAAAGTAAGATTGCTCATTATCTATGAAATATTTTCAAAAGATACTAAAATAACTATAAATACCTTTTTTTTTAAAAAAAATATATTAACAGGAACTGGTGTTATGAAGTAGTGTTTGAATATATATTTTATATCAATGCAATCAAGACTTAAAAAAAAAAATTTTATTTATCTACATGTTTTTTTTTCCTTAACTTTTTATACCCGTATGACTATATAGTCAAAGGGTATAATAAATTTGCCATTACGTTTGTGACGCAGAGAAGGAGGGGGGGGGGGGGTAGATAAAGACTCAAGTGTATGGATCGGATCAGAATCGAAAAATAAATCGATTTAGCTATGTATGTCCGTCCGCCCGTCCGTCTGTCCGTCAGTTTGTCCGCACGATGAGTGAAAAACTAAAGGAAAAAAAGTAATTTACCGGATGATATAATGTATACGTTACAGTCATACGGGTATCCCAGAGTTGACACAGTCTACTCTACTACACTCTTTCTTGTTTTTTTATGGAACTACGAATATATTCGTTTCTTTTTTCAAGCAATTTAAAATTTTAAAATTTCACAACATAGTTGATTCTCATGAGTTTTACAAATTTTTTTAAATTATTTTTCTTCCAAGTTACGTTATACTAAGGAAAAGATATTACATTTCTATGTATGTACCTACCTAATGAGTTTTTGAAATTGCTATGAAATTCAATTTTTACTTTGTTTGAACTTAAGTTTAATAATATGGTATTTGATTTGGTTGAAAATTGTGTTGGAAACATTAAAAAGATACTTTGACAGAATCAAAGATACTATTTTACAGCTGGTTTTGCAAATCGTGAAGAAGATATCTAAGTACTAACGCCGAAAATTTTATAAAGTCAATCTATTTTTGATCTGGCCCTTTTAATTTATTAATTTGGCGTGCGCGTGTAAATTTTTAACCGAGTTCTCACATATTTCACAATAAAATATTTTAGCTTTTGACTGTGTTAAAACAAACTTTATTCGTAATTTGCTTAATACTTATCTAATTATCTAGTACTTACCTAATTGTTGCTAGAAATATTTTAGTAATTGGAACCATTCCTCGCCAAATATTCCAATTATTTAAGTGAATGATAAGAATTGTCTTGACGAACTTGAAGATATTATCATTCTGTTCTCTTGATTTTTTGTAGTTTATACAGAATTTTTTATAAAATTGCTTTTTATTTTATATCAGGAGTCCGGAACGAAACAAAATAAATATGAAAGGTTTGGAACGATGTTTTTTTTAGAACAAAACAAATATTGCTCCGAAATATCGTTCCGCAACTTTATTCAAATTCGATTTTTACAACATTCTTTTTGGAACTTTTATCATAAAAACAAAAAAATAAAGTTCTGGGGAAATAAAGTTCTTAACGATTTTACAATTTTTGGAAATCCCAAAAATTGAAGGTCCCCGTTTCTAGTAGCCGAACCGACGTAATTTAGGGAAGGTTTTTTTAGTAGAATATCAAAAGGAAACATGGAAAAACTTGGACTATTAACTTTCCACAAAATTTTTTTTCTTTTAAGTGTCTACTATACTGAATTGGGGACTAGATTTTGTATATTAAATCGGCCGGACATCTGAGTCTCGAAATGCGAAGGCTGGACTTTATTTAAATTTTGAATCGGAATCGTTGCGAAAAGAACTTTATTTTTTTCCCCTTTTAATTCGAAATTCAAAATCTGTTCTCTTTGGAGAATGTCTAATGTCGGCTCAATGTCGATTAGTTCCCAACCCCTGTTTTATATTAAAAGAATCATATAAATTTACTTATGAAAGTTTTAACACAGTTTTCTTGTTTGCAATTATATTGAAATGAAGTTTCTCATTATAGTTTACTATCATTTATATTATGTACTTTATAAATTGTACATTTAAGTTTTTTTAAAGTTTATTTTTAAAATACTGTACTAACATTGATGACGATTTTCTTTTTCTAAAAGAAAGTGTATAATAAATAAAAACTTTTAGTTATTTATAAAAGTATATTTATATATTTTTATATAATTTGTTTAATATTGCACAATGTTTATCTTAAAAAACAGTTTTCTTTTAAGAAAAAATAAAACAAACTACATATTTATTTAAATTTAAAAAAATATTTTAAAGTAATCAAAGTCTACTAACAAGTAAATTATTAAATTTTAATTTAATAAAAATTTAATACAAGTGCGTCTTTATGTATGCAATATTTTACCTTATTACGATTTTATTAAATTAAGGTATGACCATATGTTGCAAGTTAATGCAATTACTAAATTTAGTTGGTCGCAAAAGAATATCAATCGCATGGGTCACAGAACGCACTAGAAGAAAATGCAGATGCTGAGATAGATAAAAAGTTATTTAGATATGTGTTTATAGATATCCAGGAGTGGATGAAATCCTGGACAAAACTTAATTTATCAATAAATTACCCTAATAATTAATCATCAAATAGACACAAAAGCAATTTTTTTCACGTAAATAACAAAATGCCAAATTTCTCGTTATTTTATTTATTGAATGAAATTATACTTCATTATAGAAAATATTGAATTAATTTTAAAACTGCAGCCATTACGATAGTAGTCGTAATTTTTGATTATAATATTTTATTTTGAAATTTAATTTTAATATTATCTATGCATATTCATACATACTTACAACTATGATACCTATTTAAAAATGGTTTATAAATATTTTTAGATGACATTTGAAGCTCTTTAATTTGGAATAGAAAAGGAAAAACTAAATGGTTAGTTAACATTTAATATTCACTAGAGCATTTCTATAGCAAATATTATCTAATGGTATGATGATTTACTTTTTTTATACTAACACAAACAGAAATTCAGATAAAATATAATTTTATAGCAGTTCAAGAAGCATTTATCATTATGTTAAACCAAATCATAACTGCATAGAATTTGTGTACAAAAAAGTCATAAAAATCCATTATAAACATTCCAACCCTTTTATAAACCGCGTTATTAAGCTAACAATATAATCTACCACAGATGCCACAAAAACACTTATATGAAGTCATCAAAATTACAAAATACCATATAGAGTTATATAAAGAGATACATTGAATATATATAATGCACAGAATATTCTAAAATGACAAAATGTATATGTCAAAAATACCATTTTATTCACAGGTGGTAATTCTTTGCATATACATATTAAATATTTCAGTAAATATTCATAATCAGGAAAACTTTTAGTTACCTTGTAATTGGGTTCATTCTATTCTGTATTAGGAGAGGATGGAATAAAGTATTTGTTGTACAATTAAAATTTTGACCAAATCTAATATTATATCAAATTGAAAATTTGTTAAGTCCATTAGTCAGTTTATTTTTCTACTAAATTACATTCAATACGAAACGATTCATTGCAACAAAACGCCAATGGGTCCTTCTTCTTAAAATAATTTTTTTTTCCTTTTCCACTCGTTTTTTTTCCCTTCTCTAAGTCTATATAGACCAGACTTCAGTTTCTTTAATCGTTATATTCACTAAGGCGTTGATTACCCGGCTGTAGCTATTAAATAAAGTTATAAATAGACAAATGTTAATTTGGTGCACCATCTATTATCCTGCACAAGAATTATTTATATTCATATATTAAATCTTATCCTATCTTATCATTCTCTCTTCAACCTTCAACAGGTTATCACTGTTGCAAAAAAATTTGAGCACAAAATATTTATTTTTTTATTTCATTACTTTTTTCTTTATAATATCTTGTGTATTTAAATAATAAAAACAAAAAAGATTAAGTTTATTTTTTAAAATTAAATTAAACTAACGTTTACAAAAAAAAAAATTTAAAAACAAGTGTTGTGAGTTGGATAATATGGCCGCATCTCCAATGGCGGCAAGTTAAGTATATTTTTTTTTTTAATATAATTTCTTTATTAAAAAATTTTTTTTTTTTTCTATAATTTAATAATTCTTTTACTTAATTCATTATTTCAAATCCACAGCACTAATTCTAATTTTTGCTTAAAATCTATTTTATTTTGTGTTGAAAATGTCATTTTTAGCACATTTTCAAAAAATTTTGTAAAAATGTGCCTATATAGCTTCACTCTGTCCGTCCGTCCGTATGTTTACAAAAAATTTTACACCGTTTGAAATGGAGTAAAGAAATTTTAACCATGGGTAGTTTTTGCAAAAAAATTAATTTCGTAGAAGAATTTTTTTCTGTAGCCACACCTGTTATGGGGCTACAGCCCCCCAAAGTTGGAAAAAGCCCTATATTTAAATTGTTATAACAAGAGTTCTGTTATATATATTTTCAATATGAAAACGGCAATCGATAGTTGGTTTCATAAGCTTAAGCCCAACATTATATTTTAACATATGTTAAAGGTTTTTCTTAAATTCAAAAGTGGTTCCTTAAATTGAAGAAAGTGTCTCTCAGTTTTACCCATTTTTGCTGAGATTGTATAATTCTAAGTAAAATTCCAAATTTTTGTGGAATTCACAATTTAATTCCTTGAACCTAAAAACATGGATAGGACGGAGGAGGGGGGGGAGTAAGATGAAATTAGATCCTTGAGAAACTTGGCAACCTTCCCCATTGAAGGGCTATAACAACTTTAAAATAAAAACTTTACTGTTAGCAGTAAATTTTATTAGTAAGCAGTAACTATTTCCAAGTAAATATTTTCAAAGTTAAACTCAGTATGTAATACAATATAATTTTGAAAATGTGCTTTTTTAAAAACCCTTGGTTTTTTTCCATCACTTGTTAAATTTATCTTTAATTTTCAATTTTAATACTAATTTTTTTTTTATATAACATTTCACTTTTAATTTTACGTTTAATTTATTACCGGCACGTGATTGGTTTTGTTTACATTAAATTTAATACTGCTTTTTATACCCGTATGACTATATAGTCATATATAGTTGACGCAGTCTACTCTACTACACTCTTCCTCGTTTTTTGGTTGTAACTAAGTTCAATAAGGTCTAGTTAAAAACTGTTGAATGGTTTTATAAACCGATTGCTCACTCATAGCAAAATAAAATAAGGGTATTGTTGATGATATTTTGTAAATATTGTTAGCAATATTTTTATTTTTATAAACGGTAATAACTTGTTTGGGTTGTATGAATCGTACACATACAATATTTTACTTAAATTATAATATAATTAAATTTTATACTTTTTATTATTATTATTTTTTTTTTTCCAGAACTTAAATTTTTTTTTTCTCTATTTTTACTAATTGCTATTAAAAATTGCCAATTTGCGAGTTAATTTCTGTAATATTTGGGGCCTACAAGCTAATTTCATGCCGTAGAATGTCATGTTAACTCCACAAAACCAGCAATTTTAGCCATTGGTGAAACACAAGTCAGTGGACAAAATAATAATTTTAATATTGCTGGCTAATCACTTATTTCACACTTCATACCCAAAAGAGGAATCGCGATTTACATTAAAAATGACATTGCTTTCAACACCCTAGATAAATATAAACCTTCTAGCCCAATCTTCCATTATATTTGGGTTAAAATTATCGTTGAAAAGCATGTAATACATTTTTGTTTTTTATACAAATCACCCAATTCAAATGAACAAGAAACTGCTGTGGAAATTGACAATCTTTCAAACCAGATCAATGAAATTTTGGAATCATGTCCACAAACCGAAATTGTTCTGGCAGGGGATTTCAACGTACCCAACAAAGACTGACTTCATTTGTCAAGTAACTCTTCTTTGAGTCAAAACTCAATTGGGAAACAAGTTGAATTATTTTCCACACTGTTCCATCTTTCTCAACTTGTCCAAAATCCCACTAGGGTCCTCGACCGAGCTGATCACGAGGGTCACATCTTGGATCTGTTTTTAACCACTCACCCTGAAAAATATGTAGTTTCAGTTGGTTGTCCCCTGGGGAGCTCTGACCGCTGTCTGGTGACACTAGCTGGTCCTCCTTCCCTCCGCTAATTGGTAAAAACAACTCAATTGTGTTAGATTCAAAAGAAAAGGCTAACTTGTTTGGCAAACAATTTTCCTTTAACTCAACACTGCCACAGTCAACTTTAAGACAACCAAATATTCCAGAAATTGGGTGCTCCTTTGGTAGACTTTCTTTTAGAACGCGAGCAGTGATGAAAATCTTGAAGAATCTAGATACAAATAATCAGCCGGTCCCGATGGAATCACAACGATGGTTCTTGAAAAAACCTACACTACCATTTCAAAACCTCTACGCAACCTCTTCTATTTATGTTTTACTTCGGGTATTCATCCTGCCCAATGGAAGATTGCGCACGTTTTTCCAATTCCAAAAAAAGGTAATAAAAGCGATCCCTCTAACTACCGCCCTATAGCTATAACTTCGGTCCTTTCCAAAGTAATGGAAAAAATTATAAACCAAAAGCTATTGAAATATCAGGATCATAAAGGTTTGATCGTCAATACGGGTTCAGAGCCCGTCGTTCAACTGGTGATCTCATGACTTACCTTTGTGAAAAGCTCAATATTATTCTTCACCATTCTGGTGAATCTGATGTTGTAGCACTGGATATTTCTAAAGCTTTCGACCGTGTATGGCATGCTGCTTTGTAAGCAAAATGCAGAGCAATATAGGGTTAGGTAGAGTCTTTCTCAAATGGATTGGAGATTTCCTTTCGAATCGTACGATTCAAGTTCTGGTCGATGGTTTATCATCTGACAAATTTAAACTAAACGCTGGTGTCCCTCAAGGTTCTGTTCTTTCTCCCACCCTCTTCTTAATATTCATTAATGATCTTCTATCTCTAACTTCCAATCCAATTCACAGTTTCGCAGATGACAGCACCCTTGTAGCTTCCTATGAATTTCATAACCGCTGTAACATTAATCATCAGGTTAATACAACAGCAAAAAATTTCACTGTCAGTGAGCTAAATAACGATTTAGCAAAAATTCACAAATAGGGTGAAAATTATCGTGTTCAATTCAACACGAAGAAAACCCAATGATGTCTCATCTCGCGAAAAATAGCAACTTCCATTCCCAACTTGATTTTTCAGGGATGAGCTTTGCAACACTCAACAGATTTAAATATTTTGGGTATCGAGTTAAACCAGAAATTGACTTGATGAAATCACATTTTTGGTATAGCTAAAGATGCATCTAAATGTTTGAGTTTTTTGTATCGCTGTAAAACTTACTTCTCTCCATTAGATCTCCTCAATATCTATAAAATATATATTTGATCAAAAATGGAGTATAATGCACATATTTGGGCTGGTGCACCCCAATCAGCGCTGGGATATCTCGATAAAGTGCCAAACAGAGCTATTCGTCTTATAAATGATCCCAGTGTTACCTCAACGCTCACTCCACTTAGCCATCGGCGCACAGTCTGGTCACTTACCCTGTTTTATAGATAGCTGGTGGGGAAGAACACCTGTTCTAAGAAAATAAAACAATTAATGCCTCCACTCAAAGTTTTCCAACGTGAAACAAGGAGTGCAACAGATGCTCATCCCTACTGCATCGAATTGTTAAGATGGCGAAACACGGCTTATGGAAATTCGTTTGTTATGCGCATGTCCAGATTATGGAATCACATTTCGTTCAATGTGTTTCCTAAAGTTGGTAATTCGTATGTGTACGACTTAAATAAATTTAAGAAGAATATTAACATCTTTCTCCTAAATATCTTTCCAAATTTCCCCCATCCACCATAATCCAAAATTCCCAAATAACCTCCGACAATCCTAAAAATCCTCTCATATCCCGTCCCTGTAACCAAACTGTACATTTGTATCACAGGTTCCTTCCTAAAGTTTGGTTCAAAAAGAGTGTGGTTTTGGTGTGTTAAAGTCGCACATTACCCAACGAAATACCGCAAAATTTCAATGGGTGGCTTTCGAGCGTTCCATTCCCTCGCAAAAAAAAAATAAAGGTTTGCTATACAAGCAAAAACTATTATTTAAAGGCTTAACGTTTTATGTAATACGAACCAAGCATAAAACACCAAATATTGCCAGGTCCCATAATTGGAGTATATTTATAAAATTCAAAATGAAGTTTTAACTAAAAACTATTAATAAAACCTTTCTCTTTTTCAATTTTTTAATATGCCTACCTATATACTCGTAATACATATGTAACTATTATACTATAAAAACATACATTGTTATACAGACATTGAATATATTGTTTGATACCTTGTAATCATTTCTATAAATGTGACCCAAATGAACACAAAAGAATTCGTTTTAATGTACACCTGTTACATTTCGAAAATAATGAATTTGGAATTTGTTAATTTAATTAACATAAGTTTTGTTTTATTTCAATTAGGTTTTCAGTCCAGACATTTTTGCTGTATAAGGTCTATGTGCTAACAAGTATTTTTCAAAATATTTATTACTAATGATTTGGGGTGCAAAATATTTGACCCAAATTAATCTATATTGCCAAAGTAAATTATTATAAAAAAAAAGTTATAAACAAACCTTTTATATCGTATCACTTTGTAAAACAATTATTTTATTAATATATTTGTCTAGAATGAGGTGTAACAAAAGCATTCAATTAAATGTGTTTTGTTGGATGTGTTCAATTATAAAAAAATAAAATATTAACGTTTTGTTGGATGTGTTTTATTTTAGAAAATAAAATATCATAAATTATCATAAGCAGGCCAAAAAATATTTTATTTATTTTTAATAAAAAAAAAAAATTTTTTTTTGAAATAAAATTTACTTATTAGTTTATGAAAAATTTCATTTCAGTTTTAAAAATCACAGAAGATTTTCTGGAAATTTTAAATATATAGTAAGACATTTTGTAAATAAAAATTGAGAAGACAATGCTTCACAGGAACATTTGTGTAGTAAGTCTTAATAATTTTTAGTAAAAATCTGAAATAAGGGCGAAAGCCCAATGTATGCTTTGATGCATTGCTTGGTTTGCTTAAGCAAATAAACCAAGCAATGTATTAAAGTAATTCCAAAGTTTCCCCTCATCTCGCTCTCAACTCTACCTCATCTATCTCTCAACTCTACCTCATCTATCTCTCATCCCTTTCGTTCATAACTTTTTAATTATTTTTTATTTAAAAGTTAAAATGGAAAAAAATTATGTAACAACTGACGGTTGGGAAGTGGGTTCAGGTATACAATACCTCTGAGTTCAATGCACCATAAAAACCAGACAAAATAGATTTTAAACTTAGTTAGGAGGATTAGGTATATTAAAAAAATTTCAAATAAAATTTATAATTTGCATTTGATAATGCAAAACTCAATTCAAAAATCAACATTTATTTAATACAATTTCACGTACATATAAATAGATACATTATTTAGCATGTTGAATAGATACATTATAGAACGGTTAGCCTTCAAACAAGTATTTTGATTTGAATCTAAACAAAGGAAACAATATAGAATGTATAACAACATTTTTTAAAAATGTATATACAAAACATTAATAGTTGGAGAAATTAATTATTATTGAAACAAAATAAATCTATTTCACATCTCTTATTGACACAAATTTATCGAACTTAATTTTAAAAAGTACGAAATTGAATAAAAAAAAAAAATATTAATTGAAATTAAAAAAACATTTGACCAAGAAGGGATTTGAACTAACAGCCCCAAAATTTTATCAAATTCAGAACATAAAAAAGGTAGACTAAATAAATTATTCATCTTCAAATTTTTAAGATACAACAACATATAAGTTTTTGTTTTTTTTGTACATAACTAGAATTGAAGCATAGTCTGTATTACGTAGAATGCAACGGTTACCATTTTATTTAAGAAATTAAATTAGAAATAGTTCTTAATTAGAAAAAGTTCTTCTTTCAACTGACCTTCCGTCATTCTGTGACGGGCGAACAGCTAGTATTATATAAAAAATTAGATTTGAAAAATTTATTTTGAGTACATAAAATCTGTGGTTTTTCTAAATAACAACGTAACTGAATTTTATCAATTTTCCACTAGAGCAAAAAATATAACATTTACTAATATGTTTTTAAAGAAATAATTATTTTTTATATATATAGACTCAAGTGTATGGATCGGATCAGAATCAAAAAATAAATCGATTTAGCAATGTATGTCCGTCCGTCCGTCCGAAAACAAAAACTAAATGAGCTAGGATCTTGAAATTTTCGCAAATTCGTTTTTGCAATAGCCGTCATCGCTATTTAAATCCACCCATTTTAAATCCACCCGTAGCTGCCATACTATTTCTTTTCTTATATGAGTATTACACTGTACCTATTACAGCTGCGTGTCTGAAATTTTGCCAAGAGTAGTTTAGTTTCATGGCCAAAGTTTCTGCAAAATTTTTTTGGTCTACTACAGTGGGTTCGAGCAGCTGCTATACAACTACTTATTTTATATGAGCATTTCTCTCCACTTAATGAAGCTGGGTGTCTGAAATTTTGCTAAAATTAGTTTAGTTTAATGGCCAAAGTTACAGCAAAATTTGGTTAGTCTACTGCAGAGGGATCGAGATACAACTCCTTCTTTTATGTGAGCATTACAGTACACCTAATAAAGCTATATGTTTGAAATTTTGCCAAAAATAGTTTAGTGTAAGGGCCAAAGTTACTGCAAAATTTGGTTAGTCTACTGCAGAGGGTTCGAGTAGCTACCATACAACTCCTTCTTTTATGTGAGCACTACAACTAATAAAGCTGTTATTTTAAGTTTTGCCAAAAGTAATTAACCGGATGATATAATGTATATGTTACGGTCATACGGGTGTCCCAGAGTTGACACAGTCTACTCTACTACCCTCTTCCTCGTTTAATTAAAATAATTTGGAGAATTATTATTACATATGTGGTTTAGTTTTTTTTTCATCAAAATAACGGTAAATTTTAAAAAAAGGTCATGTCATTTCATCAAAAAGGATATTTCTAATCAAATGATATAGAGAACAGAATTTTGAAACTAAAATTTCACTTACGTTGTTATTTAGAAAAACCACAGATTTTTTTATTACTTACATATTAATATTGTCATTTTAAAATCATACTTTTTACTAAAATCCGTGACCAAATTTAATGATGACTACATTTCAATTTTAGAAGCTACTTGTATTTTTATTAAATATCAACTAGGTGTACTTCAGAATAAATTAAAATAAAACACACGGTTAGCAGCTCAATCTCATTTAGGTATATACAGTACAGCTTTTTCGAACAAGAACTTTGAAATTTAGGAACTATTTTTTAAGTCGTAACTCCAAATTGTGGAACACATTACCCCCATATGTGTTTCCCAATACATATGATTTAAAAAAATTCAAGAAAGAAATCTACTTATACCTTTTGGGTGTCCAATTCAACCTTGTCGCTAATTTTCAGCTAAAATGCGCAAACAGCTAAAATGCTTTTCACATTATTTTAGCTAAGGGGCTAGCTAATCTACACACTACCGGGTAGATTAGTATTTCAGGTACCTTTTGAAGGTTTTTTACTCCCTTAGGAAAAAAAATAATCTTTTCTGCTGTATGCCGTTTACTTTTCGAAAAGATTTAAACGATTTAAAGAAAAACTCTACACTCGTATTCTTTTGTAGGCTTATTTGTCAGCTCAAAGGTGATTTTTGATGTAAAACCAATACATGGGGAAATTCTTTTGTTTACGTTAAAAAATTATATTTACGTTAAAAAAATTTTAAAAAAATGATATACATACACACTTTCAAAATATGGTATTCAAAATAATACTCGTATTTTACTTCCAGTTACCAATTGAAAAAACCGGAATATAGACTAGTGATCTCCACCAAGAGGAACCGGAAGTTTATTAATATTTTACTATTTTATTATTTATGCGTTTATAAGAAAATTTATATAGTTCCATTAATACATTTTAGAACCAAAAAGTTTGATTAATTGATTAAGTTATTGAAAATAAAATTTTTTATTAAAACCTTTGTAAAGAGGCAAGGTATTTTTAAAATTCAAGCTTAGACTTGTAATTATTTTGAAAGATCTATTTATTTAATATTGTTTAAATTCCCCTTAAAGAAATTTTTAAAACATTAATATTAATTTTCAATATTGATTGCATAGGTAAGACTTAAATTAAAAAAAAAAAAATTTCAAACTTTTTGAAGCGAAAAAACTTTTATTTTAAAATTTTAAATAAAAAATTTTACTTGTTATCCGTTGAATGTTATTTAATGAAAAAAATCTTATGAAAATGAAATAAATTTGTAGATGCCCTATCTAATGTAAATTCGTTGTAGTTAACGAATAAAGGAATAATCGTTATGCTATAAATAATAATAAAAATTATTTAAAATAAAATTCAATGTTCTAAAGTTTCTTACATAAATTTTAATCAACCTTGTAAAGTATTTCTCTCCATTTCCTATTTAATTTTATTTCCTGTTTTACAAGGAAATATTTTTATTTTGCAAAATTTACAAAATTTTAATTTTAAAAACTTTCATTGGTAGGAAGGTTTTAATATTATATATTTTATAATTTTACAAGTTTACCATAAAACGAGGAAGATTATAGTTGCCCTTGTTAACTTTTAGATACCCGTGCATAACCGTTATTTATTTCACTTATGCTATTATAAATATTACAAAAAAAAATTAAAAAAAGTATATAAATTATTATCATAAGTTTTGCTTAAAAACAAAAAAAAAACCCTTAAAGTTGGTCCGGGTGATGTCCAACTTTGCCAACTAACTTGCCCTATTACTTTACCTGCCCAGTTTTAATTTTAACCTCGTAGCTTCATTATATAACTAATCGTGTATAAATTTCATTGTCGTAGCATAATTATTTTTAAAGAAATTCTATTGGTGCAAAGAAGTTGTATGGCAGCCCGCCGAAAATGGGACCGTAACATTTTGAAACTTCATATTAGCGCTCGATTGATTATATAACTAACAGTGTGTAATTTTCATCCTCGTATTATAATCAGTTTCCAAGAAATTCATTTTGGTGCAAAGAAGTTGTATGGCAGCCCCCCGAAAATGCACCCGTAACATTTCGAAACTTCATATAAATGCTTGATTCATTATAAAATTAACCGTGTGTAATTTTCGTCTTCCTGGTACCTATAATTACTTTTGAAGAAATTCATATTGGTCTAAATAAGTTGTGTGGCAGCTCCCCGAAACCTTGGTCTGGTCTTAACCAAAAAGAATATGGAACCTCAAAAATGTTCAAAAAATGTTTTGTGTGAATTTCAAAACTCTAGCTCTAATTTTTTAATTCTATCTCTTTTAATTAATTTTTAATTCACGAATATATTAAACTTAAGCAAAATAAGATTCATAATATGATCATATTCATACAATGATCATAATGATAGATAACAATCATCATATTCATAATGATTTTATCTATCAATATCAATAAGCCATTTATTTAAAAAAAATCTTTGTGTTCTTTTTTGCTTATCATAAATAATATACTACGCATCATTTAAATCATATGAAATCGTAACTCGAAATCGTTATCTACAAAAAAAAAACAAAAACAACAAAACAAAACAACAAAAAAGCAAAATTCATATAATTTCATGTTAAATACAAGATGCATAGCAAAATTTCAAATTTTTATATGAAAATATTAGAGTTAAAAAAGTTAGTTGTTCGAGAGCTACCCGAAGTTTTGGTCCGATCTTAACCAAAAAAAATAGGGTACTTACGTACCCTTGACACTATATCTAGCTCGTCTAGATCGATGCGTTACAAACGGAGGAGCAATTCTAATATACCCGATGTCATATATGTATGCACGGGTATAAACATAGTAAATCATTAGAGGAATTATTTGGCTGTTAAAATAAAATTAATTTCATGTCTTCTATTATTATTATCTATATAATAATACTATATATAAAATATTCCTTAGTAGACACCTTTGTTAAAGTGTTCGATATAAAAAATTAAAGTTATGATACGCATTAAAGTATTGTTGAGGCTTTAGTTTTAATTCTATTTGACAATTTCGCTTTCACTTAATTTTTCGCAAGCGAACTAAAAAAATAACTAAATTTTTCTACATATACAAATCCATAAACAAAGAGAACATAGCTATCTTGTAGCCTGAAGTTTCTTTAATTCTTGAAAAACATCCTTCACAGAGATTACTATTAAGATTTCATTAAACCAAACTAAAACAGTAATCGGTTAACTAACACAATTAAAATTTAATTCTGATATTTAGATATAAAATATATTTTTTAAGTTCAAATTTTATGACATATTTCTACATACTCACACAATGTTATAATAATAGTTCTTTCAATATATTTTATATATTTAACCTAAATTATTTGCAAAATTAATATAAATTTTCGAATTAATTTCCGAACTATGAAAATTTATATTCCATATATTATGTATTGAAAAAACAAAAACACTCCATTCATCTGAGAAAATGAGAAAGTTCATTTTAAACACCTAGGAATACTCATCTCTGAACTGATACACACTTTGGCTCCCTAAAAAAATAAAATAAGGTTTTTTATTCACCTTTTTGTTATTTTAAAATGCATTAGATAGTACTTATTTATTAATATATATCTGAAACTATTTAATAAATTATACCAGACCACCCTCTAGTACTAAACTAAACAAAATTACTTAGAATTTATTCTAAGGTTTTTTATTAATTTTATATAAATAAACATGGGTTAAAGTATTTGAACTAAGTACATAGGATTTATCCTATGCACAAAGATACAATGACAATGAAACCAATATACGGAGATAGAAGGAATATTAATTAATTAATTTATATAACGCAATATTTTTTAAATACCATAAGTTACTAAAGACCATTATAGGTAAGAATGCAATTATTTGATTACAAAAATACCATATATTATATTTATTTAATTATTTTATAATATTATTATTTTTGATCATATGAGAGAATTGAAATGAAAACTCCTTCTTTCAGTAATTTTCCAAAAATTTTAATTTCCATTAAAAAAATTTTATGGTTTTTTTAAGGAAAATTACCGCGGTTTTTTTTTTGTTTTTTGGAATAATTTTTCGTATTCAACACATTAGTAAAAAAGTTTCACAGAACACTAATTTATAATATTATTATTGAGTTAATTACAACTAAAATCTATAAAACTATATTTTAATTTTTTTAGTTTTTTATCTTTTAACATTAGTTTACACCGAGGTTTCCAGATCAAACAATTTCAATGGAAATTCAAAAAATTTAAAATGTTGCATATTTTTAGGGGAATATTTTGAATTTGAATAATAAGAAGCAATATTGAATTTTTTTTTTTTTTGTTTTAACTTTTTTTTATTTTATTCATTTCTTTTAATTTACAATTAGTAAAAAAAGCTTACAAAACTAATATTTATTCTAATTTTATTTTACGACTAAAACCTTAAACACTATAGTTTAATCTTTTTAGTTTTTTTATGAATTAACGTTACGAATATTCTTATTTGTTAAGAATTTCTTACATGAAATTTTTTTACAACTAGTTATTTTTGGAAAATTGTTTCAAAAACCAAAATTTGATATACATTTTATTTTATATAAAAACTTATGAACTAAAACTTACGAGCTACTTAAATTAAAACTTAAAACCTACTTAATCTAATACCTAACTATCTTAGTCTAGACCTAATCCTATTATTAATTTTTAAAAAACTATCTTTGATAATATTTCAGGGGGAATCTAGCCACCAGTAATTCTTATGTATTCGTTTATCCTTTTCAGGGATAAACGTATCATATTTGAGCAAACTACTCTCAATATTATTAGGATTATATTCTATGCACTTGCATGTGGCCCGTCTATTATAGTGATATAATAGGGGGACGTGCTCGTGGTTTTGAATATACCCTTTAGAGTCAAGGTAGATAAAATGTTCGGGAGCAATATAACCCGTTTTTAAACTATTTTTTATGTACTCTTCATTATGGTAATATATTTTGGATATTAAACCATTTTCATTTGTATTCAGAGATCTTTCAAAGTGATTTCGAACAATTTTTATTACAAAGTTGTCGAATCTGATTATGTTTGCTTTACGGTACAAGCATTTATTGGAGTAAAAATGCTTGTAATCCGTTTCAGGTTTTCTGTGTAGGTTTACGCAAGCTCTTATGCATTTTCGTTCAAATTTTCTTATTCTCTCCATTAGACTTGCACTTATGTTGAACCAAATTGGTGCAGCATATGACATTACAGGTCTAACAAGAGTTTGGTATGCTAAAATTTTTACTCTTTCATCGATAATTTTATTATAGAAAAGTTTTTTGGATGCCATAAAGGCTTTAGTCCCCTTTTCTATATTTTTTTTAACATTATCAATGTAATTTAAATGTTGGTTCAAAACAACACCTAGGTATTTGACTGATTTTTTTCTGTCAATTTTAGTGGAGTTCGAAGCTTTTATATGAAAATTTTTCCAATATTTTCTGATATCGTTGTTTGTTTTGTCTACCGTATTGCGAAATAGTATTGCTTCACATTTATCTACGTTCATTTTGAGTAACCAAACCTTGCAATAATCTGCTACAAGGTTGAATTGTTTCTGAACGTTTCTCGTGATTTCCGCTATTTTATTTCCAGCGGAATAAATTATTAGGTCATCAGCAAACGCTAACGAGTAATTGCTTCCCTTCATGCCTCCAAGTAAATTTAACAATTCTGTTAAATAAATTGAAAACAGAATAGGAGAATTTACTGTGCCCTGTTGAAGACCATTGCTTATTACAAACTTGTATTCAATATTTGAGTTATTGGCTATCATGAATTCGTTGTTGGATATCATATCCATTATTAATCTAATTAAAGAGTTTGGAAAATTATAGTTTAATAGCTTGTAAAGTAAGCCATCTATCCAAACACTATTAAATGCTTTTTCCAAGTCGATAAGACACGCTCCTACCGCTTGTACTTTGTTTATGTGCCAGCATATGTCGGATGTTAATTTATTAATAGCATGTATAGAGCTATGTTTGTATCTGAAACCAAATTGGTTTTCAGTTAGCAGCTGGTTTTCGTTTACGAAGTTTACTATTTTATCATTAACTATAGATTCATAAACTTTACTGATATTTGGCAGTAAGCTTATTGGTCTATAGTTATTTGGATTTGTAGGGTCTTTTCCCGGTTTTTTTAGCATAATGACCTTTGCTGTCTTCCATGGTGTAGGGAAGTAGCAGTAATTTAATGCATTGTTAAATAAAATAACATATTTTTGTATGACTTTAACCGATAAGTTTTTAAGAACCACATTGGGAATGCCATCTATGCCAGATGAAGTTTTATTTTTCAAACTCCTTATTTTTAAGTATAGTTCGTCGAAGTTAGTAAGGTAGTTGTTTCTGTTTAGTGTATTAGAGGCTGTATTTGTCATGTCAAATGTAAATAATGTAGTATTATTTCGTTTCAGTTCATGGCTTGATCGTTTAAATGATTGTATTTTGTCGTGTACTTCAGTGTGAAAATTGTTGTTAGTAGGTAATGTAACATTGTGGCTTCTTTCCAGGTGTGTACCAAATATTTTACAAATGTCGTCATGTTTTTCTACTATATATTTATCTGTAGATGTTTTTTCTAGTTTAGTATAGTCGATATTGTTATTTATTAAGATATTTATGTCCGTATTATCAATATGTAGTTGTTTTGTCTTGTTCTCATGTCCATTTTGAAACAGTTTCCTAATTTCAGGAAACATGTTTCTGTTGTCTTTAGGTGAAATTTTTTTTATTCTATTGTACCAGTACTTGTTTTTTTCGTTATTTATTTCTTGTTTGATAAGGCTGTTTATGTTGTTCAGTAGACTTTTAAGTAAATTATGTTCTTGGGGTAACAAAATTAGATTTCTTCTGTGTATTTTATGTATATCGTTTAGTAATTTACTTTTGTATTTTAGTAGGTTTCTTAGTTTATTAGAAATATACTTTTTCAATTTGTTTAGTTGCATGGCTATTGGTATGGTCTCGTCCATGGTCCGTGTTAAAATCTTGTTTAATTTGTTTATGTGAAGGTTTATTTTGTCTAAAGAAATGTTATTTGTGTCAGTTATGTGGTCTATTGTGTTTTCGTATTCCTTGTCAAAATTGTAATCCAGCTTTCTTCTAAATTTATTCCAATTGGTTTTGTGAAATAAATATTGTTTTCTGGATCTCGGTTGATTTTCGGTTAACATATTTTCTCTAGTTACCGCTAAATTGGCATATATGGCTTTGTGATCACTATCATACGGCAGAGTCAATAATCTATTATGTGCAGAATCTAATCTTATATCTATTAAAGCAAGATCTAAGTAAGAGTTGCATCTAGGATACGTTGGTAAATTTGGTGTTAACAAATTACATTTATATTGTATTTTGTTATCACCCAACCAATTATATAGTGCAATCCCTCGGTTGTTATTATTATCGTTGTGCCAAGAAGTATGTTTTGCGTTGAAATCACCGGCAATAACATAATAATGATTAATATTAGCCAACTCTAGAACATCAAATATTTTTTGAAATTCTTCTACAAATTTGTTTTGGTTTCTGTGGGAAGCATAAATTGAAACTACAAATAATTTTTTCGAATATTTTAAATCTAATTTTAAGACACTTATTTCAATGCATTGAAATGTGTCAAAAACCTTTTTTTTTAAAACATTGTATTGTATATTTTTTTTAATACAAATTGCTGTACCACTACCTTCTTGATTGGAACGGTCCTTTCTTTCTATATTGTAACCATCCAATTGTAGGTAGTGTTTATTTTGTAATTTAGTTTCGCAAAGACAGAAAATATCTGCCTTTGTTTCTTCCACGAAATGCATAAGAGAAAACCTTTTATTATATGAGATAAGTGAATTAACATTAATTGAAATTATTTCTAAATTAACGTTGTTTGTTGTTATTGGCATATTTAATTATTCTTGGGCAAGTTAAACTTATCAAAGATATATTTTATATCTTTTTCTACAGTATTCATTTTTTCAATAAGGATCATTACATTTTTATTTAAAATTTCTAGGGTGTCATTATTATTATTATTATTATTATTATTATTACTACTAGCATTACTACTTGAATTATTGTTGTTGTTAGTATTATTAGTATTATTATTGCTATTACTATTGTTATTGTTTTTTAATGCATTTGCATATGAAGTATTTTTGTTAGTATAATTGTTTACCATATTGTACCTGTTAGTAATTTTTTCTTTTAATTTTCTTTTTTCTTCTTCTTTTTTCTGTTCCCTTTTTATGTGCACCGGGCAGCTTGTATATGACGCTGGGTGGCCGTGTTGGTTGCAGAGTACACAAAACAACGTACTCCTTTCATCCTCCTTATTTATTTTACATACGCCTGGTCCATGACTCTCACCGCATTTAACGCAACGGTAATCCATGTTGCAGTTTGCGGCTGAGTGCGAAAATCTTTGACATCTTGTGCATTGGAGAGATTTGTGTTTTATCAGGCTCACCCAATGTACTATTGTGTTATCAATAGCCTTTATATTTTTTATGTCGTTGATATTACTGTCAGCAGAAGCTTGTATAATAAAATATGAAAGAATTCTATTCTCTTCTTGAGATTTTCTTGTCTTTAGTCTGCTGACAGATTCAAATTTGATGTCGCTGCTGTTAAAATTTTTTAATATGTTTAATACTTCCTCTTCTGTATACGAAGTATCCAAACCCTTAAGAAGTAAGCTTATTTTTTTTTCTTCTTTCGGAGTATATGTGTAAAAATTAGTTTCAGTCTTTTTTAATATTTCGAGAATATTTTTGTAATTTGTAATATCACTTGTATATATTATTATTTGTGTCTCAGAAATTTTTTTTATCAAGAAATTGTCTGTTTTCATTTTAATTGTTTTTTTAAGTAAATCAAATTCTGTGTTAAATACACTTATAGGTGGCATTTTTTTATTTTTATTTGCAATATTATTATTTTCAGAATTATTTTTTTTGTTATTGTTATTATTATTGATACTATTTTGTTTTGTCACATTGTTGTTGTTGCTATTATTTTTGTTTGTGTTATTATTATTTTCAATATTATTATTGTTGTTGTTATTATTTTTATTATTAAGATTTAAATTGTTTATAACACGTTTATTGTCACAATTTTTTTTTGATAATGCTTTCATATGTTTTTCAAATTCTTCTTTATCCGTACTCGATTTTTGTACGATAATATCTTCGTTCTCAAGTTCGTCGTTTTGAGAGACATCTTCGTAATCCATTAATGCGGAGAAACGATTGTTGTTTTCTTGTAATTCACATGCGGGTTTTTTTTCACCATGTGTTTTTGTTAATGTTTTTACTAATTTTTCTAAGTTTTTAAGTTTAATTTTTAGCATTGCATTTTCACTTTTTAGAATTCTGAATTTTTTGTCTTCTGCCATTTTAGCTTTATTAATTGTTTTATTTGTATTTAAATTTTCTAATTGCTTAAATTTTTGATTAATATGTTCTTTTAAATCATTTTTTTCACTAGTTGTTACGGATTGCGTTAAGCAATCCATATTGAAAAAACAACACCTTTTTTAGTTTTTTTTTTTTTAAATATATATGGATATTATATATTTATTTTTAATCACTAATAAAAATTTATTTAATATATTTATTAAATATTTTTTTATGATTATTTATTTTAATTGTCAATTTCACAGAATTTTTTTTTTTTTTTTAAACACGTCTATACCGACTAAGATCTCAGAGCGAACTCCAAGCAATATTGAATTACATAATACAATTTAATTTAATTTGATTTTTCAAATCCATAAAAATTCAATTTTATTTCCTAATAATATAAATCTTAGTTCAACTTTTTGGATAAATTTCCGGAAAGGGGTTGTGAGCTATCAAGATGACGTCATCACATAACGGTACTAAATATCTCAAAGTTTTCGAATATATAAGTTATTAGTGGCGATGGCGCCATCTAGTGGTCGAAAAATGCATTACAAAATTTTCCTAAGATTTTGTAGCATTTTTATTAAAATGTTATATTTTTCCTGTAAGACAATAAACTGGAACCAACACCTTACAATATTGTAAGGCAAGATATTGTCTTTGATAAACATCTTGTTTCATCTGAATCGGTGCTACCATTTTCGAGATATTGCAATTTCAAGTTAAATATTAAAACAAAAAAAAAAACGAGGAAGAGTGTAGTAGAGTAGACTGTGTCAACTCTGGGATACCCGTATGACCGTAACATATACATTATATCATCCGGTTAATTACTTTTGGCAAAATTTCAAACATTCAGCTTCATTTGGTGTAGTGTAATCCTCATATAAAAGAAGGAGTTGTATGGCAGCTACTTGAACCCTCAGCAGTAGACCAACTAAATTTTGTAGTAACTTTGGCCATTACACTAAACTATTTTTTGCAAAATTTCAGACACCCAGCTTCATCAGGTGTAGTGTAAAGCTCATATAAAAGAAGGAGTTGTATGGCAGATACTCGAACCCTCTGCAGTAGACCAACCAAATTTTGCAGTAACTTTGGCCATTATACTAAACTACTTTTGGCAAAATTTCAGACACGCAGCTTCCATAGGTACAGAGTAATGCTCATATAAAATTAGAAGTTGTATGGCAGGTACTCGAACCCGTGGACCAAAATGGCTGAATTTGAAACTCGATTCCGTTTTTTGCATAAAAACGAATTTGTGAAAATTTCATAATCCTAGCTCCTTTACTTTTTGAGTTATCGTGATGACGGACGGACGGACGGACAGACGGACGGACATACATAGCTAAATCGATTTATTTTTCGATTCTGATCCGATCCATACACTTGAGTCTATATCTACCTTCCCTCCTTCTCTGCGTCACTAACGTAATGGCAAATTTATTAAACCCTTGGACTATATAGTCATACGGGTATAAAAATTTTGAACTTTCAAAAAAATCACTATAAGTATGAAACTTTCCAAAACACCCTGTATTTTTATGATACTGATAGAAAGGTCTTTTGACACTCTTTCCAACAGTATATAATAAGTATGGTATTTGTTGACAAATAGCCCCACCAGAGAACACAAACTCTAAAATGACACAACAATTTTATTAAAAAATACATTTTCATACTTTATTTCTCATAAATTTATTTTGCCTTTTTGTGTTACAGTTGAAATATGTAGGCTAAATAAATTTATGAAAAATAAAGTATGAAAAATAAAGTATGGGAAAGTTTCATACTTATAGTGATTTTTTTGAAAGTTCAAAATTTTTTTTTTTTTGTTTTAATTATTCACTTGAAATTGCAATATCTCAAATGGTAGCACCGATTCAGATGAAACAAGATGTTTATGAAAGACAATATCATGCCCTACAATATTGTAAGGTGTTGGTTCCAGTTTATTGTCTTACAGGAAAAATATAACATTTTAATAAAAATGCTACAAAATCTTAGGAAAATTTTGTAATGCATTTTCGACCACTAGATGGCGCCATCGCCACTAATAACTTATATATTTGGAAACTTTGAGATATTTAGTAACGTTATGTGATGACGTCATCTTGATAGCTCACAACCTCTTTCCGGAAGTTTATCCAACTTTTTTATTATCTAAACATATTATGTAAATTATTATGTCAAAATATTATGATATTAAAAATGTAATTATTATCAATCTGATAAAAATTTTTTTCCTATGATAATAAATTTAACCAAAAATTTTTATTTCACTAACATTTATTTATTTAGGAATTTTATAAAATTCAATTATTATTATTTAGTTTATACTGATGATTGTTGAAAAATTTTCTAAATTATGATTTAAATATTAATTCTTGAACTTTTAAAGATTTATTTGAAAAAAAAATTGGTCTAAATTTTATTTTCTAAAGAAAAAAAAAATCTTAAAGAACACTTGAAAAAAAATTTCGAATATCTTTTAATATAAGTACAAAACCACTTTATGAAAAGCTTGCTTCCAATTTCTAATCCCATTCATAAAATTTCTTTTGTTATACTAATCTAAAATGGTTCTATTTACATATATTTATAATACATGATATAATATAAATATAGAAATAAAAATATAATCTAGATTTCATTATTTTTATTTGGACTAAAGTACAGTAAATTAAAATAAAATGGAAATTAATTTTGGAAAAGCAGCTCTTAAATTTATTATGAAAAATTGAAAAAAAAAATATTATTCAAATACTTTACAAAATATTAAATTCAAAATTTTTTTTTTAAATTACTTTTATTTTAATCTAAATTCTTCAGTATTCGTTTTCATTATTTGTGCGATCATACACTATTTATTCAATTTTTTTAGTTAAAAATCGACTGTCCTTTTCAGCACATTTTCAAAAAATTTTGTAAAAATGTGCCTATATAGTTTTACTCTGTTCGTCCGTCCGTCCGTCCCTCTTTGACTAAAAAATATCAGCAACGGAAAGGTATTGCAATAAAAATAGTTTAATGTTCAAACTTTTTTCTGTAACCCATCCCTGTTACGGAGCTACAGCCCCCCAAAGTCGGAAAAAGCCCTATGTTTAAATAGTTATAACAAGAGTTCTATAAAGTATTTTTTCAACCTGAAAACGGTAAAAGACAGCTGTTTTTATAAGCTTTAAAAAATTTTAAAAGCCAAATGTATAAGCTTACCATACGGTACTAAAATTTACCGTGATCTAAAATTTATATTTTGGAAAATTTTTTACCCTTCATAACTTCTGAAAATTTTGGGAGAAGTTAGATCCTAAGAAATAAGTAAGAGTCTGCTAAGAATTTTTTTTTGTCACGCCCCCTGTTTAGGAGTTGTACGGGGTCGAAAATTGAAATTTTGCTATTAAATTTGCTCTTAAACACCTATAACTTGAATACCTGTCAAAATTTTATTTGAATACAAAATTGAAAGCTCCAAAACGAAAGTTTCAGTAAGTGTCAAAGGTTTTTCGTAATTTTGACTATGTCCGTCCGTCTGTCCGTATGTTTACACAAACTTTTACACCGATTGAAATAGAAAGAAGAAATCTTAACTACGGGTAGGTATTGCAAAAAAAATTATATTATGGAAGAACTTTTTTTCGTAGCCCCTTCCGTAACGGAGTTATAGCCCCTCAAAATCGGAAGAAACCCTATATTTGAAACATTATAACAAGAGTTCTATGAAAATTTTTTTGTTGCGCCCCCCGTTTAAGAGCTGTAAGGGGTCCAATATTGAAATTTTGCTATTGTTTAATAACTTGAATACCTGTCCATTTTTTTTGTATTAATGTACAAAATTTAAAGGTCCAGCATTATATTTTAACATATGTTAAAGGTTTTTCTTAAATTTGAAAGTGGTTCTTTAAATTGAAGAAGTGTCTCTCAGTTTTACCAATTTTTGCTGAGATAGTTAAATTCTAAGTAAAATTCCAAATTTTAGTTTAATTCCTAGAACTTAAAAAAATGGAGACCTTGATAAAAATGGCAATCTTTCCCATTGAAGGGCTTTTAAAACTTAAAAATTAAAAATATACTGTTTTTACAAGTAAGCAGTAACTTAGTCACCAGTGTATATATTTTCAAAATTAAACTCAGTTTGTAACACAATTTGAAAATGTGCTTTTTTAAAAACCCTTGGTTTTTTACATCACTTGTTTTTATTTACAATAACAGTTCTAAAATTTTTCAAAAATCATAAATCTTATAGTAAGACTTAAATAAATGGAACCGGGTTTCAAAATATTGTTCAACTAATAGAACCATGAATCTGTCCGAGCAATTCGAATGGATATTGTACTTCACTATGTTGGAACACTTTTGTGCTATTACGAAAAGTTTCTCAACTTATTTTTAAAAATAAAAATTTAAATAATAATACATTATATATTAACATCCCCAACTTGTAAGAAAACATACGGCCACTTAAGATACTCCATTTAATTCATTTGTTCTCAGTCGTGGTAAACATAAATATAGCATTATACGTTTCACCTGCAAAAGCACTGGTAAGGGTTAAAAAAATCTAAGTTAAGCTCCCTGTAGAAATCGAAGGGTTCCCGAAAGCTATGAAATAGATCTTCAGTAAAAAAAAATGAATATAAGGTAGGGTTGCAAATACTCAAATTTGGACTTAACTCATTGCTGAACTCAAATTTTGATTTCGAAAGCTAAGCGAATGACATGATATTAATTTAAATTATATGGGGACTGAAGCAAGGCGTTGAGTTAAGTGAAAATTTGAACTTTTTGAAACTCTGTTCAACTCTGTATAATCTTTTCAATATTTGTAATTAATGGAAAACTTTTAACTTTTAACTCAAACAAAGTTATAGCAGTAAATACTGATTAATTGCATTTATCAGTAAAATGTAGACATTGAGTAAACCGTTATTAAAATATAAACTTTTACATGAAGGTTTGCGAACCAAGGTTTAATACACCAACAGTAAAGTCACCTATTATTAACAATATTTAACTAGTCATCTCCCAAACTAATTCACATAATAATGAAAATGGTTATCAACTCATCAAATTTTATTATATTATATAGCACTCTTTCAAAAATGCTAATTCTAACAATAACTGGATCATTAACAAAAAAATTAAAATAATAAAAAGTATATCATATAACCATTCATACTAAAACTAACTAATAAGTAACTAATACAGTAATTAAAAAAATTGATTTAATTTTATACTTTACTAGCTAATAACCGGTGCGCGTTGCTGCGCCTCTCAATGGAGGTTTAATTTAAGTTGATGTTACTGCAAAAAGTTAACATAAAAATTACACATAGTGTAAATGTTATTTTAAAACGTATTAAAGCAATTGTTTTTAAATGATTTTGCTAGGATTATTCTATTTATAAATCTGTTAATAGTGTCAACTCAATTCTCAAGGAGCATCACGTGTACAAAATTTGAAGTCAATCGGTCAAGCCGTTTTCATTTTAGGACGAAAAAGTTTAAATACTTGCACCACAGCCCCAATTTGGCGGTCCGTTAGAGCAAAATGTTTAGTCCATGATTTCCTTCCGTACCCAAAAACCCCTATATACAAATTTTCATAAGAATCGGCTGAGCAGTTTAGGAGTCTATAAGACACAAACAAACAAACAAACTTTCGCTTTTATATATATAGATAGATAGATAGATTACAAAAAATATTCAGGTCATGTTATACTTTAGAACTCTGAACCAAATTTTTGGTCTCCATATTACTTTTCAAAAATCCTACAAATCTATAGATACATTCTATAAAATATATAGCTACACTACGAGTATTAAATTTAAAGTTATATTTCGAAAGTACTAACCGCAAAAAAGTTTGTATGTATGTACTAATTTTTAATAGTTAAATGAACTATATTATAAAATTCGAGAGCTTTGCATAATTTTCTATGGAAGTTCATTTTAAATCATTTAATGTTAAAAATACGATTTTTTCAATATTAGTTTTTGGCACCAAAATTACAGTGAATATAAAATAAGAATAGTCTAAAATTATACATATTATATTGTTTTTGAATCAGGGCAACAAATATGCATAAATTAGAAATATTCAGTAATACATGTTGGCATTACAAAAGACTGCTGCAATTTGATTCAAATATTTAATCAAACATTTAAAACAACAAGCTTAATATACGGTTTTATGGTCATTTACAATTTTGTAATAAAGTTTAATATACCGCCAAAATGCAAATGATGTCACGTAATTCAAAATGTTTTAAAATTTTCGTTTTAAATAGAAGGGTTTTATATTAAGTGATGACTGTGAGAAGAATAGGAGAACTGTTTATGCCCGTCTGAATTAAATTTAGAGATATATTAGAATAGTTTCTGCGTTTGCAACTCAAAGATATACAAATGATAGATGTAGATTCGACTGTATTTATTGATTCAAAGTGGAAAAGTGTAAATAAAACTCATTAAAGTTATATTCCGACAAGGGATTAAACTTACTTTAGAACATAACCCCATTTAAATTGAAATTTCAAATAAATAAATAAATATTAAGGGCTGCTAAGTGTAAGTTTAAGTACCGTCTGGTTAAGTATCCAATTCTATTAAATGCTCAATTTTAAATGTAAACTTTTGATAAAACTGAACCTAATAAATATTTGATAACTTTAATTGCCTTTTGCAGGCAATTAACCAAAAATTTAGAAGTGCTCAAGCATTTACGCGAGTTCGTTTTAGAGCTTAAAAACGGATAAGTATCCAAAATTTATAACATTTTTCTAAGGCACTTATTCGTGTTTAACACTGTAAGCGTCATTACAAGTTAATATAGTTGTGTGTCCGGTTCCATATAGGTTGCTTGAAATTCCTAAAATCAAAGTAAATAAAATGATATTGTTTTTCAAAAATTTAAAAGTCTGGAATTTCAACTATAATCTTCCTCGTTTTAGGATACAAATAAAAAAACTTAAATTATAAAGTAAAAAAAACTTATTTTTGCGTGTAAAAGTATATATATATATACGTTTTTTGATTTCTTGTACAATTTAATTTTATTTAGATAAAAATAGTAATAGTGATGAGATGTGTTTAAGACCAAAAAAAGAACTCTTCTTAAAATTCTATAAATTTGTTGTATGGTACATACGTACTATGTTTGACATGCATAAATCGGATTGGGTAATATGAAAAAATTAGTGCTAACAACTTATATGAAAAAGTGCGGTAATAATTAAATACTAAGAAATTATAATAAGAAGTTGACTTTAAATTTACTCTATAGGAAATTGACACTTAAATTATCACTACAAAAAATCTACTTTGCCTAATATGTAAATTCTTTATTCGTTAATGCTGTCAAACCGTTATTTTGTAAAAGTTTTCCTAATCATATTTTTACAAACATCTACATTTTATGTCAATAAATAATAGGGGTTAAGATATATTTCTATATCTAGATCTATTTTAAGTGGGAATTTCCTGAGTTTTTTGTTATATATTGAGTTTTTGTCAGTAGTCAGTAATTTAATGTTAATCTATTGTAAGAATATGTATACTGTATACCCAAAGCTTTTGAACTAGACCTTTGAAATATAGGAGCTCTTTTAAAAATCGCAATTCCAAGTTTGATATTCCGCCCGTCCACACGATAACTCAAAAACTAAAAGAGCTATAGTATCTTGGAATTTTCGCAAATTCGTTTTTCTGCAATAGCCGCTATCGGTATTTAAATCCAGCCATTTTGGTCCATGGGTTCGGGTAGCTGCCTTACAACTTCTTCTTTTATATGAGCATTACTACACCTAATAAAGCTGGTATGTTTGAAATTTTGCCAAAAGTAATAATAATGATATAAGGTTTATATAACGGTCATACGAGTATCCCAGAGTTGACTTAGTCTACTCTACCACACTCTTCCAACATTATATATTTTACAACCAACATTATATTTTAACATATGTTAAAGGTTTTTCTTAAATTTAAAAGCGGTTCCTTAAATTGAAGAAAGTGTCTCTTAGTTTTACCCATTTTTGCTTAGATAGTATAATTCTAAGAAAAATTCCAAATTTTTGTGGAATTCACAATTTAATTCCTAGAACCTACAAAAATGGTGAGCGAGGGGGGGGGGGGGGTTAGATGAAGTTAGGTCCTTGAGAAATTTGGCAACCCTCCCCATTGAAGGGCTATTAGAACTTTAAAATAAAAAATTTACTGGTAGCAGTAAATTTTATAAGTAAGCAGGAATTTAGTCACCAGTGTATATAGGAGTATTCCAAAATTAAAATCAGTATGTAATACAATATAAATTTGAAAATGTACTATTTTGAAAACCCTTGGTCATCATCACTTGTTTCATTAATAATAAGTTAGCAACAAAGTTAGCATCCACCAAACCCCTACAAACAAAATATTTAATCCCCTATTTTACAACCAACTGTAAGACCTCTCGTAAAAACTGGAAATAATAAAAACCATTTTATTTAGTAACTTTTGTATTAATAAAGATTAATCATATTAAGTCCAAATATTTAGTAATCATAGTAATACCAAAACGGTATAAAATGAGCATGGCGTCTTTTAAATCGGTTTGTATCATCTAAATCAAATTGTATTAAAACAGAAATATAGTTAAACATTCCAAAAAAAATCTAAAACAAATTCAAAGTATAAAATAACTTAATTTTTGTTTTTAATATAAAATCTTACAGCACCCAAAGATCCAAAATTACAAGTCCAAAAACCATAAACACAATATTTTAATTCCTGGTTCATTAATTGCATTGAATATTCTTGAACTTTTTTTCTAAATGAAATACTTCCATTCGCCATTTTAATATCATGTAACAATCTAAATGCTTTCATTATCTGAAAATGAATTACAAAATAAAGTTTGTTTAGTAATTAAACGCATAATGACCCAGAAAAAGTTTTTTTCTTAAATAATAATCCACTATGATTTTCAGTCCGAACTTACCAATTTTTCATTTCCATTTCCCAAGTAGGATGGTATAAAAAGAACTGTTATAAATTTCATAACTCGAAATACAGCATCTAAAAATATAAAAAGAAAATAATGTAATGTGAAATACACGTTTGAAATACGTTTACCTGAAAAACATCTTAAAAATGAAAACTTCCTATAGTATTTAAATAACTACCTTGATTTATAAAAAACAAGAATTACCAAATCAAGTTTTTATTGTGAAAAAATGGAAGGCATTTTTCATGTAAAATATTATGTGAAGAACAAGGTACCGCTGTCCACCCAACCCATGCTAAATGTATTATTGAAACCTGATTATGTATCTAACGTTAACAACTCCCAACTGGTTGTTCACGTACGAACATATTTCTAAGGGTATACTAATTGGCCATTACGTTTTTAATGGAAGAGGGTTGATATAGACTACAAAACCATTTGTTGATAGATAGACTCAAATGTCTTGATAAGATCAGAATTGAAAATTAAATCGATCTGGCTATGTATAGATATGTGAAAATTTTCTTGAACTATTTTTAATACCAGAGCCGCCTCTGCTATTGAAATTCAGCCAGTTTGATTAACGACTTCGAGGAATTTTTTTACAATTTCATTTTTTGCATGAGCATGACTCTATATTTAATAAAGTTGACCATTTTAAATTTTTCAAAAAGTAGTTCAGTACTATGATTAAAATTTTAGGAAAATTTAATTCTATTGCTTTAGAAAAATTAATTTTGTCTATATAATATACTAGCAGATTTACCCGGCGTTGCCCGGAAGCTTGCAAATTGTAAAAACGCAAGCTTCAGCCAATTTTTTGAAATACTACTTTTCTTATAAATGAAGCCACAAAAAAATATTTGTGGAGTTGCGTTAACCCATCGTGGCCCAACAGCTTTTTATAGGTTTTTTCGTTGCTTTGTTATATATATTAGAAATGATTTAACCGATTAACTTCAAATTTTGTATATGTGTTCTTCTTTGAAAATGAAGTTCAATTTACTAACAGACTTGGAAGTTGTTAACCCCTGTCGACCCGACGATTGTTCAAAAAAAAATTTGTAAGTAAATTACGTCCAATTTCTGAAAGTAGGTACAACTTCTTTGAATTAGGGGAATGCTTAAAAAAATGTTTTGTCGAGTTCTTTTAACCGATTGCGAAACAAAAACTTTAAAAAACAGTTTGAACGATTATCTCTAATTTTTCTATACATGGTGCTTCTTGAGAATTTGGTGCTCCTTGACGATAGAGTTGAGGATGTTAGGTTCCCGGCGAATAATGTTAACTAAATTAAAATGACTATTGGTCAAATGGGGATACTAAGTTTGCCATTATGTCATTACACTATGTCAATAGTAGTTATCTTGAATTGCCAACGTTTGAATAAAATATAGTCGATGGTTTAGAAAAGATTTAAAAATTTGCTTTTCAACTTATATTTTGTTTACTACTCACCTGAAAGTTGTAAAACGCTCTTCCTCGTTTTTTTATGATTTGATGAGAGAAATGTAGGCTTATTTTTTGGAAAAACTGTTTTAAAATACTATGTTTTTAAGCATTATATATAAGAAATTGAATTTTTTGATTTGTAGATTTCATTTGATGAAAATTGAAAATTTCATTGAATCTTTGTTCAAAACGCACAAACAGGTCAAAATCAAATTAACCATGTGGGTTTTAATTAAAATGCTGGTACAAAATTTTCAATAAAATACTTTTAATCGTATAAGAAAATAAAATTTATAGAAAACTTCATGGCGTTGTGCCAGCCTCTCTTTTCGACTGCAAAACCACCCTGTAAAATTGGACACAAATCGGAAACAAATAATTTTTTGGAAGCCCGCCGGGCCGAAATGGGTTAATATTTTCGAACCATCTTTATACAACTAATTCCGTTTGCTAAGAGGAAGATTTGTGCAAAATTTCAAGTCAATCGGTCAAGCTGTTTGGGCTCGACATCAAAAACCTTGAAAAAGCTTCATCGTGCCCAAACGGGTTAACCGAACCCAACAAAAATTTGTGCCAGCCTCTCTTTTTGACTGCAAAACCACCCTGTAAAATTGGACACAAATCGGAAACATAAAATTTTTTGGAAGCCCGCCGGGCCGAAAGGGGTTAATTTATTCCAACCAACTTTATAACATTAATTCCGTTTAATAAGAAGAACATTCGTGCAAAATTTCAAGTTAATCGGTCAAACCGTTTCGACTCGACATCAAAAAAACGAAAAAGCTTAAAACGGCTCTGGAGCCGCAACCTGTTGACTTATAAAAATGCGACATAGCCTATGTCACCCCCCGGGCTCCCAGAATTATTCCTTTAAAATTTTGTGATAATCGGACCAGTGGTTTTCACGTGAATCCTGGACAAACAAACAAACAAACAAACAAACAAACAAATTTTCTTCTTTATATATTAGATAACTTCAAGTAGATATGGTTTGAATATCAATTAGCTATTTTATATTTTTTCTTCTTGAATTGTTTTTGTTAAATTTTTATTTCAATGCATATACAATGTTTTCAAGAACAAACGACATCCTTGTAAGGGGTGATATGGGAGGTAAAAACAAGCAAAAAACTAAGTATTAAGTGAGGTCTATTCCTAACGGTTTTCGAGATAACAGGATTTATAAATTTTCTCTAGTTTAAGAACTAACAAACGTAAGATCAACCTTATTTACATTTTCGGAATCTTACTAAATTAGCCATTTAACGCAACATGAAAAAAAGCCGGGTGACTTGTAAACAAAAAGTTATACAGCTTTCAGCTTAAATAATTTTGCTTTTTTTTTCAAAATTTAAATGACACTTTTTGAGTGGAAAATGCAAAAAGTTGTATAGGTGAATCGAATAATCGATTGATTATGCTCGAATCTAATCGATTTTTGCTGCACAAGATCTATTTACATATTAATTGAAATCTGAGGCAAAATTCAAAGCATAGGAAATATTTCGGCAGTCAACTAAATGTATAGCCTGATAAAAAGAAGTTGTTTCGCTCTTTTCCAGTCTCTCCTACAAACATTTAAATAAATTATATTATATACAAATACTTACTTATTTTAAGTGTTTTAATATTATGTTTATCTTCACTTAAATCTTCAATTTTGTAGAAATAAACAAAACAATCATTAACAATATAAACACACAGTACATACATATATATGAACCATAATGATTTTCTTGAATATATTTGAATTAATTTTGATATTTTATGAATTTTTTGATAAAATAATTGACAAGTTTGCAAATTTTCTTCTAAAATTTGGTTTTCATTGAAATCATTATTTGTAAAATAATTTCTACCATTTTTTTTTGACAAATTTCCACATTTTTTAACAATTTGACACAAGTTTTCATTATGTTTTATCATTAATTGTTGTATAAATTGCATTAACATATATATTTCAATTGTTTTACTATATATAACTAACTGCATATATAATATTGTTATAGTACTGTCATAAACAACTTCATAAATTAATCTAAATTCACTTACGATATGAATTAAAAATAAATATAATAATAAACAATAAATTGGAAACATACGTAAAATTTTTCTTTTATCATTTTTTGTTAAATCAAAATTATTTTTTTCAAAATAAATATCAAATATTCTTTTCTAATTTTATTAAGATTAGAATATTCTAAAAATGATTCAGATTGTATTATCAAGTCCAATACCTTCAGCCCAACTTACAATAGAAACCATAATTTTTAAAATAGCACCAATATCTGGTAACAATGATTCAATATTAAAATGATTTTGTTCAATACAACTTGTAACACTTAATGTAATTATTACTTTAGGATTACTAGAAGTCTTATTGATTTCTATGTATGGTTGAATACCAATTAATCGAAAATAACAACCTGGTAATTTTTTTAACATTGTTTCTAAAATTTTTACTAACATGTTTAAAGCCAATTTTTGATATTTTATTCAAGTTCAAATAATTTTTTAATTCAAAAACGTTTTAGTGTTCAAAATTTATTAATTTTAATTAATAATTTTAAAACATCTGCAGAACTTCTAAAGTTCTTCGGATCTATCGAAGTATCTTTTTTAATCATACGCAGCAAAAGTTTAACTAAATTCATTGAAAATTTAAAATTTATGTAAATTGCTATTTTTAATATTAAAACTTTAAATAATAATATTTATTGAAAAAACAAACAATTTAATTAAACTGATATTAATTTCCTATTATAAAGGTTGTATAGAATATTAAATTGGTATAAACGTAATACTAATGTATTAGCATAATAGCGCATTAATCTTCATTAGTTTTTAATGACAATTGGTTATGCTACAAAATTCCGAATAAAACAGTCTTTTCAAAATCTCATCATGAACATGTCCTTTTTTTGAGATTTTATTTTTTTATTTTTTAAATTGGTAAATTTCAAAGCACAATTATGAATTCTAAAAATGGAGTTTCAAATAATGGGATCTTAACAAAAAAAACGATATTAAATTTAGGAAGTACTATCGAGAGTACTATTTGCTCTCGAGAAATCTCTTTGTTAAGATAAGCTGCAGATTTTCCGGGTATGCCTATAAAGCATTCTAATGTATAGTAGCGAGATCTGACTAACTTATTGTATTACAAAACTCAGGCTACCACAATCATTAAAAGCATGCCTTATATTCTGGCTTAGGAAAATTACGAATAAAGATTTATGGAACTTATTTGAAGAACAACCAATAACAGATGAAGTAAAGAAAAAAATGGAGGGCGGTAGGGCATATGCTGTAAAAACGCCAAGCGATAATGGCCGTCTAATGGAGCCGGCAAAACTCAATAAGAAGTGGCTAGCCAAGTAACACCTAGCGCAAAACAATAATTATGAACTTAAACTTAATATGTATAACCTGGGGAAGTGTACATCATACCGTTTATGACACTGAAAAGAAATGGTGACAGTTCTCTTTCAGATAGTCTTAATACAGCAATTTACTTTTATATTAAAATACTTTTAAATGCAAAAGATATAGGTACCATCAATTTTTGGTTAATGAAAATTTTCAACATTTTAAGTTTAAAAGTTTTCAAACATTAAAACAACTGTTTCTTTTACCAACAATTTACTTTTATATTAACACAGTAACAAATTCCCAAGATCTACCTTCAATTTTTTTTTTCCTACATTTTAGGGGGCTAGTACTACTTTAATAAAAGTATGTATATATTGAAAAAAAAATTTTTTAAATTTTATTTTATTTTTATGTCGAAACCTTAATAAAAGTGTAATTTTGATACACGTTTTAGCTACAAAAATTTGAAATGCTATTTTGGGACTATTTTGTGGTCAATTTGTAGTGTAAAAATAAAAGGCGAAAACAAAATATCTTGGGAAGACCTATTACGTGATAAAATGTATAATAGCAAAAAATCTTAAAGCTGTTTGAAATAATTTTTTAAAATAATAAATATACTGTAATTTTTAAAGAAATGTAGCTAAACAAGTAAAGAAACAGTCAGTCGGTGCAACCGACTTAGAAATACCCTACACCTATTTGGTTCAAATTTAAGTCATTTCCATAAGTCATTTTAACACCATAGAAGCTGTTATTAATTTGATCGTAAGACATAGCTAACCAAATTAACTGTATAATACTAAAAACATTTTATCTATTAAAAAATACTACAAATTCTTACTAATTTATCTATTTAAAAATATTAAAAAACAAACAAACTTGAAATAAATGAAAATATATTTATTCCAATTCAATTACAAAATGAAAAAATTCTAATTATTAAATTTTGTGATAAAAAGATAATCAAAGCATAATATATTTAATAATCCAAATTTTTAAAAATTGCAATTATTTTAAATGGTTAGTTTATATACCTAATAGCTTATAAACGCAAAATATGCAATAAATGTATTTCTAAAATACAATTAAAAATTTACACCTTTTCATATAATTCATTTAAATATAAAAATAAATTTTACATAAATGCAGCAAGTACCTTTGAACATAGCTGAACCACTACAATTAAGTCTAGATTTCGGAGACACATAGGACATAGGAAATATATTCTTTGGCTTCGAAATTAAACTCGACCACAACCAATTCCCATGGTACTTTCATTACTAGTAACCTACTGTTAAATTTCATCAAAATACCGGTATTATTTTTTGAGTTATGGTGTTTTTAAGATATATGTTTGTTAGTCCTTGAACTTTTCAAGGGTTCCAGGACCCGAAATTATGGTACGATTTCGCCCATATGCAGTCCCGTCATACTTTCAATACTAGTTAACCCTTGTACACAATTGGAACGTTCTATCTTAATTTTAAGTTACTAGTTTTATTAATTTCGATGATAAGCTTTTACACATTGAGGGGTCTAAGAGAGGTTCTGAACCACCACTCCAATTGATCCCAAATTAGGGGGGCACGCAAGAAATAGTAAAGAACACCCTTGTGGCAAATTGGAAGCTTCTACATTTGTTTCAAGTTGTTATCTTTATTAATTTTAAAGATATGCTTTAAGGTCTTCGGAAATGTGTGGCTGGTCCCCGACCCACTACTCCAATGGGACCCAAATTCACAAGACACTTAGGAAATAGGAAGGGACACCCTGATACTAAATTTGGAGGTTCTATCTTCATTGGTTTCGGAATTATGCTCGTTTGGCCTAAATTCGATCAAAAAGTTCTAGGTTCCGAACCCATGGTCCAATCCCGACCTTACGCAATTCCCGAAGTAGTTTCATTACTAGTAACCTACAGCACAAATTTGATGAAGATAGCTTCATTAGTTGTTGAGTTATCGTGATTTTTTATATTTGTTCGTTAGCCCTGAAACCGATTAAAAGGTCCAGAATCCGAACCCATGGGCCGATTTCGCCCATATGCAATCCCCGCCGTACTTTCAGTCCTAGTAACCTACGGTTAAAATTTCATCAAGATAGCTCCATTATTTTTTGAGTTATCGTGCCTACGGACGGACGGACGGACGGACATGGCTATATCGACTAAGGCGGTCACGCTGTTCACAAATATATATACTTTTCCATATCTAGCTCGCTTCCTTTAGGTGGTTACAAACACCATACCAAAGTTAATATACCCCTTTACCTATTCTATAGGTGTAGGGTATAAAAATGTAGGTAAAAAAAAAAAAAATTTATTTAAAATATAATGGATGATCCAGCGAATTTAATCGTTCTTTAATAAACTTTAAGATGTTACAAATTTTAAATAGGTAGGAGTTAAGATGTTTTTAAATAGTTTTAAATAGTTTTAATGACACCCTTGCAAATATTATTCAAATCCGTATTTTTTTCTTTATTTATTTTAATTTGACATAATTTTTATCACATAGCTACAATTTGAAAAATTTTTGATACATATATATATATATATTAAAAAAAACCTCGCGATAGAATATGTTTGCTATTAGAGCCCACAGTTTTTTTGCAATTTTAATTTGGTTTATCTAAATATAAAAAAAACGAGGAAGATTATAGTTGCCCTTGTCAACTTTTAGATACCCGTGCATACCCACTAACCGTTATTTATTTATGCTATTATACATAATTACAAAAAACATATAAAAAAGTAAAATAGTAAATAAAAATTTGACGCATTATCCCATAATTTTTGCTTAAAAAAAAACAACAAAAAAAAAAAAATTAAATTGTAATTCATTATACCATCATTTTTGCTTAAAAAAAAAAAAAAGGCCCACTCTAAATGTTGGTCCGAGTGATGTCCAACTTTGCCATCTAACTTACCATATTCCTTTACCTTCCTAGTTTTAATTTTAACCTCGTAGCTTCATTAGATGCACAGTTATCGAATTGATAATTTTGTCTCGCAGTTGCGCGAAAACGGGGATTTAACATTTTGGAACTCCATATAAGTGCTCGATCCATTATATAACTAACCGTTTATAATTTACATCCTCGTAGTATAATTAGTTTTGAAGAAATTCATATTGGTGCAAAGAAGTTGTGTGGCAGCTCCCCGAAACCTTGGTCTGGTCTTAACCAAAGAGAATAGGGAACTTCAAAAATGTTCAAAAAATGTTTTGTGTGAATTTCCAAACTCTAGCTCTAAGTTTTCAATTCTATCTCTTTAAATTAATTTTTAATTCACGAATATATTAAACGTAAGCAAAATAAGCATCATATAATCATATTGATAAAATGATCATCATTATAGATAATAGTCATCATATACATAATGATTATATCTCTTAATATCAAAATATAAAGCATGCAAAATATTACACATATACATATTATATGAATACATATACATAAATGATTTATGAAGCTATTTACTTAAAAAAAATCTTTGTGTTCTTTTTGCATCTCCTAAATTTTTTAAACTACGCATCATTTAAATCATATGAAATCGTAACTCGAAAGATATTTTATCTCCAAAAAAAAAACAACAAAGCAAAAAAAAACAAGATTCATATAATTTTATGTTTAATACAAGATGCCTAACAAAATTTCAAATTTTTATCTGAAAATATTGGAGTTAAAAAAGTTAGTTGTTCGAGAGCTACCTAAAGTTTCGGTCCGATCTTAACCAAAAAAAATAGAGAACCTAGATATTGATTGAAAAATATTTTGTGAAAATTTCAAAACTGTAGCTCTTTTAGTTTATGAGTTATCGTGCTAACACACGGACGGACGGACGGACAGACACACATAACTAGATCGACTTATTTTTCGATTCTGAGCCGATACGTACCCTTGACACTATATCTAGCTCCTCTAGATCGATGCGTTACAAACGGAGGAGCAATTTTAATATACCCGATGTCATATGTATATGAATGCACGGGTATAAAAATAATTTTAATTCTGTTTTTAGTTAATGTGCCAGATATTTTGACTTAAATTGACTTACCTATTTAAAACTTTTTTAAATTTTACTTTCAGACTTTTAGAAGAAAAGCCAAAAAACTTTTCTTTACTTATTTAACCCAAAAAATTGAGTTTTTCTTATTAAATAAATTAAAATCTCTTCAATTCCCTTAAATTTTTTGATATTGATAATAAAAAATTTTAACTTGAATAATAAACTTTATTACAATATCAATCGAAAGGCTGATTTCATTTAAACCAATTTCGAGTTTTCTTTGTAGATTTAACTTTTTCTTTTTCAAAACCATTCAGTAATCGGGATCCTAGCCTTATATCGATTGATAAAATATCAACTTTTTTTAAAGGGGAAAAGATTGATTGATTTTATCATCTAATAGTTAAAGACTTAAAAAAGCGGCTTCCAAGAATCGAGAAAGTCTTGAATCCTATACAAATTCTTCCTTTTGAAAGATTTTATTTTCAACACATGTTATGATATACAGACTTACTCACACCAAGCATCTAATTTTTTGTCTGCCGACCACTGATTTATATCATGGTCCCCGGACTTATTATTGATTCAAGAAAAATTGTTAACAGTTTTGTAAACTTTCCTTAAGACATGGTAGGTTTATACTTTAAGTAATTTTTTACTAAAATAATGCTTTTAACAAGTTATTTTTAAGATAGGACGGAACCTAAAAATAAATGAGTGCTTTTGATAAGTAATTTTAAAATGATATTGGGCAGAAACATCTTCCATTTTTTTTTATCAACACCTGATTCATACCAAAAATTTTAAAATATATATTATATTACATATTTCCGAAATTTTCAAAATTTCCTTAACTTATTTACTCGATATTTTTCGATTAAAATACTTGACCCTCAAAATTAAACTTTCAAATTTTTTATGAAGCTTACTTTAAAGCCTGTTTTATTGATATCAAAAAAGTAAAGAAAACCTTTTATTTCATTTTTTTATTTTACTTGAATTTAACTTGTCAATTTAATCAGAAGAAAAGTTTTCTTAAGATCTTATCAAATTGATTGGAATAGGGGTGATGAATTGTGAATAAGGAAGATGAATGTTAAAATTAAAAATGTGAATAATGAAAAACAATTTCAACTGTAGAAATAAAGGAAACGAAATAAAATGACTTAAAACCGGTATTCAAGTTATAGATGTTTAAAAAAAGCAAAATTTCAATTTTGAAGCCCTTATAGCTCCTAAACAGGGGGCTTGACAAAAAAATTTGTTAACCGACTTCTACTAATTTTTGAGAATCTAACTTTTCCCAAAATTTCAAGACCCTATCTTAAACCGTTTAAGAGATATGTGGGACCAAAAATTTTGCAAAAATTGAGTTTTATATAATGCTAAATTTTAGTACCGTAAGGCTATACATTTTATCGACAGATTTTTGTAAAGTTTATAAAAGCAGCTTTCTTATACCGTTTTTCGATTGAAAATAAACCTAACAAAACTCTTGTTATATCAATTTATATAAAGGGATTTTTTTTGGAATTTGGAGGGGCTGTAGCTTCGTAACCCTTCAAAATTAAAAAAAACCTTTGACACATGCTGAAACATATTTATAGAGCTTTGAAATTTGTATATCACTAACAAACGAGGAAGAGTGTAGTAGAGTAGACTGTGTCAACTCTGGGATACCCGTATGACCGTAACATATACATTATATCATCCGGTTAATTACTTTTGGCAAAATTTACAGCTTTATTAAGTGTAGTGGATTACCCATAGAAAAGAAGGAGTTGTATGGCAGCTACTCGAATCCTGTGCCGTAGACCAACCAAATTTTTCAGTAACTTTGGCCATTACATTAAACTATTTTTAGCAAAATTTCAGACACCCAGCTTCCTTAGGTGTAGTATAATGCTCATGTTAAAGAAGGAGTTGTATTGCACCTAGTCGAACCCTTTACAGTAGACCATCCAAATTTTCCAGAAACTTTGGCCATTGCACTAAACTAATTTTAGCAAAATTTTAGACATCCAGCTTCTTTAGGTGGAGAGTAATGCTCATATAAAATAAAGAAGTTGTATGGCAGCTAGTCGAACCCACTTCACTAGACCAACCAAATTTTGCAGAAACTTTGGCCATAAAACTAAACTACTTTTGGTAAAATTTCAGACACGAAGCTGTAATAGGTACAGAGTAATATTCATATAAAAAAAGAAGTTGTATGGCAGCTACCCGAACCCATGGACCAAAATGGCTGGATTTAAATAGCGATGACGGCTATTGCAAAAAAACGAATTTGCGAAAATTTCAAGATCCTAGCTCGTTTAGTTTTTAAGTTGTCGTGCGGACGGACGGACATACATAGTTAAATCGATTTATTTTTCGATTCTGATCCGATCCATACACTTGAGTCTATATCTACCCCACCTCCTTCTCAGCGTCACAAACGTAATGGCAAATTTATTATACCCTAAAAATAGCAAAATTTCAATTTTCGAGCCTTTATAGCTCCTAAATAGAGGGCTTGACAAAAAAATTTTGTTAACCGACTCCCAATAATTTCTGAATATCTAAATTCTCCCAACATATTTTTTTCAAGACCTTAGCTTGAACAGTTCAAAAGATATGTGTGGGCAAAAATTTTGCAAAAATTGAGTTTTGCGTGTTGTTGAATTTTAGTACCGTATGGCAACCCTATTTTGCCTTTTAAAAGTTTATAAAGCTTATAAAACCAGATATCGTTATAAAACCAACTCTTGTTATAACAATTTAAATATATAAAAGGGCTTTTTCCAACTTTGGGGGGCTGTAACAGGTGGGGCTACAAAAAAGAATTCTTCTACGGTTTTTTTTTTTTGCAATAACTTCCCATGGTTAAAATTTCTTTACTCTATTTCAAACGGTGTAAAAGTTTTTGTAAACATACGGACGGTCAGAGTGAAGCTATATAGGCACATTTTTACAAAATTTTTTGAAAATGTGCTAAATATTATTAAGACAATGGTAGCTATTTGAATTACATGCTACATCTATCTATCTATCTATCTATGTATATATAAAAGCGAAAGTTTGTTTATTTGTTTGTTTGTATGTAGCGAATAGACTCCTAAACTGCCAAGCCGATTTTCATAAAAACCCGATTTTACGAAATTCTGCTTTGGCTAAAAAGAAAGCCCCAAAAAAGTTTTTGTTGAGTTCCATTAACTCATTGCGGCCCAAGAGCTTTTTATAATTTTTTTCAATACTTTACTCTAAATTAGAAACGGTTCTACCGATTTTCTTCAAATTTTGTATACGTGCTCCCCTGTGAGAATTGAGTTGACACAATTAACAGTTTTGGAATTTGTTAACCCATGTCGGGCCGACGAATGGTCAAAAAATATTTTGGGTCCAAATTTTGTCCGATTTTACGAAATTCTGCTTTGGCTACAAAGAAGCCTCAAAAAAAATTTTGTTGAGTTCCATTAACCCATTGCGGCCCAACAGCTTTTTATAAATTTTTTGGTTACTTTACTCTAAATTAGAAACGATTTAACCGATTTTCTTCAAAATTTGTATGTGTTCCGTTTTGAGAATGAAAAGTCTCTCTTTTAACGGTTTTGGAATTGAAATTTGGAAGCAAATCATTGGGGCACAGTGGCTCTTTATAGATGTTTGCGTTCCTTAACTCTAAATTAGGAATGATTTGACCGGTTGACTTCAAATTTCATATGCGTGAAGCAATTTGAAAATGGAGTTGAGTTTGTTAATAGTCGGTCTTACGATTGGTAAAAAAAAAATTTTGGAAGTAATTTACGTCAAGTTTTGGAAAGTAGTTTGTACTGCTTTGATTACACAAAGTTCCAAAATTACTCGAATAATCCCAGAAAAATCGTTTTAAAAAAATTGCTTTCATACATTTTAAAATGTACATGTGCAAACAGTGTGTAATTTTTGTGTTAACTTTTTGCAGTAACATCAACTTCAATCAAACCTCCATTGAAAGGCGCAGCAACGCGCACCGGGTATTAGCTAGTTGATCTATAAACACAAGTGTAATTTTTTATACGTGATGATTGGCAAACTGATGGGAGGTTTATATTAAATTCAAAATGCAAATGAATAACTTCTATATAAAAATATAATTTAAATATCAAATTAATTGAAAAATATTGAAAAAATTGGTTTTATTATAAACGAGGAAGATTATAGTTGCTCTTGTCAACTTTTTGATACCCGTGTATACCCACTAACCGTTATTTATTTCCCCTATGCTATTATAAATATTAAAAAGTAAAATAGTTAAAAAAAATTTAACTTATTATCCTATAATTTTTGCTTAAAAACAAAAAAAAACTTTGCCAACTAACTTGGCCTATTACTTTACCTGCTCAGTTTTAATTTTAAGCTCGGAGTTTCATTATATTCACAGTTATCGAATTGAAAACTTTGTATGGCAGCTGCCAGAAAATGGGGCCGTAACATTTTGAAACTCCATATAAGTGCTCGATTCATTATATAACTAGCCGTGTGTAATTTTCATCCTCGTAGTATAATTAGTTTTGAAGAAATTCATATTGGTACAAAGTAGTTGTATGGCAGCCCCCCGAAAATGGGGCCGTAACATTTTAAAACTTTATATAAGTGCTCGATTCATTATAAAACTAACCGATTGTAATTTTCGTCTTCCTGGTATAATTACTTTTGAAGAAATTCATATTGGTGCAAAGAAGTTGTGTGGCAGCTCCCCGAAACCTTGGTCTTAACCAAAAAGAATAGGGAACCTCAAAAATGTCCAAAAAATGTTTTGTGTGAATTTCAGAACTCTAGCTCTAATTTATCAATTCTATTTCTTTTAATTAATTTTTAATTCACCTAAGCAAAATAAGCATCATATAATCATATTAATAAAAGGATCATCATGATAGATAAAAGTCATCCTATTCATAAGGATTATATTTCTCAATATCAAAATACAAAGCATGCAAAATATTGAACATATACATATTATATGAATACATATAAATTATTTATGAAGCAATTTACTTAAAAAAAATCTTTGTGTTCTTTTTTGTTTATCTTAAATTTGTTTTTAAACTACGCATCATTTAAATCATATGAAATCGTAACTCGAAATCGTTATCTAAAAAAAAAAAACAACAAAACAAAAATAAACAAAATACAAGATGCCTAACAAAATTTCAAATTTTTATACGAAAATATTGGAGTTAAAAAAGTTAGTTGTTCGAGAGCTACCTAAAGTTTTGGTCCGATCTTAACCAAAAAAAATAGGGAACCTAGAAATTGATTGAACAATATTTTGTGAAAATTTCAAAACTGTAGCTCTCTTAGTTTTTGAGTTATCGTGCTGACACACAGACGGACGGACATACACACATAGCTTCGATTCTGAGCCGATACGTACCCTTGATGCGTTATAAACGGGGGAGCAATTTTAATATTCCCGATGTCATATATTTATGCACGGGTATAAAAAAAAATTCTAATGAAATTAATTAATTATTCAAAAATATTTATTTTATTGTATTTAATCATTTTTAAATTTTTTAGAGTTTTGGTTTTTTTTTTTAAATTATTTTTGACATTTATAATTAAATATTATGAAAAAGTGGTTTGAAATATTAAATTGTAATCAAAGTTTTTGTTTTATATTCAGCATTCATAACAAATACTGAATGTACCGAAATTTTAAAAAATTCCATTCAGAATTTTCGGAATTTGACGAATTTTGATGAATTTAATTTAATGTACCTATGTATCAGATTTCTGGAAAACATTTAAACTTTTAAATTGGTAATATTCCAAAAGCTGCAAATGGAAGTTATTATATTTTTAGTATAATAAGTTACTAAATTTTCAAATAAAAGTAAAAATTTGAAAAATTTTACCTTTATCTGGTTTTGGACTTGAAGTATATGCAAAGTTTAATATTCAAAAATAAAGATTGTGATAATAAATATACGCAATACAAAATACGAATCATTATACCCGTGCATACATATATGACATCGGGTATATTAGATTTGCTCCTCCGTTTGTAACGCATCGATCTAGACGAGCTAGATATAGTGTCAAGGGTACGTCTCGGCTCAGAATCGAAAAATGAGTCGATCTAGCTATGTGTGTCTGTCCGTCCGTCCGTCCGTCCGTGTGTCAGCACGATAACTCAAAAACTAAAAGGGCTAGAGTTTTGAAATTCACACAAAGTCATTTTTAGATAATTTCTAGGTTCCCTATTGTTTTTGGTTAAAATCGGACCAAGGCTTCGGGGAGCTGCCATACAACTTTTTTGCACCAATATGAATTTCTTCAAAACTAATTATACTACGGGGATAAAAATTACACACGGTTAGTTTTATAATGACTCCGGCACTTATATGAAGTTTCAAAATGTTAGGGCCCCATTTTCGGGGGGCTGCCATACAACTTCTTTGCACTAATATGAATTTCTTCAAAACTAATTATACTACGCGGATGAAAAGTACACACGGTTAGTTTTATAATGAATCGAGCACTTATATGAAGTTTCAAAATGTTAGGGCCCCATTTTCGGGGGGCTGCCATACAAAGTTTTCGATTCAATAACTGCGAATCTAATGAAACTACAAGGTTAAAATTAAAATTGGGCAGGTAAAGTAATAGGGCAAGTTAGTTGGCAAAGTTGGACATCACTCGGACCATCGGAATTTTAGGGTGGGCCATTTTTTTTTTTCTTTTTAAGCTAAAGTTATGGGACAATGAATGAAAATTTTGTTATTTTTTTTGTAATTTTTTTTTTTTTTTTTGTTAATATTTTTTTTTTTTAAGTTTTTTTTTTTTTTTTTTAAGCTAAAGTTATGAGACAATGAATGAAAATTTTGTTTTTTTTTTTGTGATTTTTTTTTTTTTTGTTAATTTTTTTTTTTGTTTTTTTTTAAGCTAAAGTTATGGGACAATGAATGAAAATTTTGTTTTATGCTTTGTGATTTTTTTTTTTTTTTTACGTCAAAATTATGGAGTATGAAATGAGTTAAATGTATAAGGGAAGTATATTACGGTTTATTTTATACACCATAGTGGGTATGCACGGGTATCTAAAAGTTGACAAGGGCAACTATAATCTTCCTCGTTTTAAATATAATTTAATTGAATAATATAACTAACTGAATAGCTCAAATGTAAAATTATTTCATAATTTAAATTTATTATATTAACTAACTTTATTTTTACAAAGTATATCTACTATTGCAATAAGAGTTAAACATATTATATAATAACATGGGAAACCTATTAAAATTAAATATAAGTATTTAATAGGTATGCAGGTAGTTGTGTAGTACAAATTTAAAAAGTAATTAATTATTTCGGAGATAATTACTTAGCTCCGCAAATAATACAAATATAAATCGCTAATAAAAATATATAAAAAAAGCTAATTAAATAAAAAAAAGTAAAATATATTTTTGAACTTTTTTTAATTAAATTAGTGATCAATAAATAAATGTCAAGAACTTAATACGTATTAATTTTTCAATTCCTCCCATAATTAAATTAAAGTCTTAAATTATACATTTAAATAATTAAAATAATCATGTATTTATACAACATTTTAATTAAATAATGTATGCAAGCAAAATATTTTAAAATAATAATAATAATATTAAATATTTAAAATAAATCAGACTACATTTTATTAATATATTGTATTATTATTAAAACTAAAAATAATAAGTTAAAATGTTTATTTAAATCAAACAAAATCAAATCAATTAGAATTTCAAGTTTAAAAAAAAACGAGGAAGATTATAGTTGCCCTTGTCAACTTTTAGATACCCGTGCATACCCACTAACCGTTATTTATTTTACTTATGCTATTATAAATATTACAAAAAAAAATATAAAAAAGTATATAACTTATTATCATAAGTTTTGCTTAAAAAAAATAACAACAAAAAAAAAAATTTATTTTTAATTCATTATAGGTACCTACCATAGTTTTGCTTAAAAACAAAAAAAAAACCCTTAAAGTTGGTCCGGGTGATGTCCAACTTTGCCAACTAACTTGCCCTATTACTTTACCTGCCCAGTTTTAATTTTAACCTCGTAGCTTCATTATATAACTAATCGTGTATAAATTTCATTTTCGTAGCATAATTATTTTTAAAGAAATTCATATTGGTGCAAAGAAGTTGTATGGCAGCCCCCCGAAAATGGGGCCGTAACATTTTGAAACTTCATATTAGTGCTCGATTCATTATATAACTAACAGTGTGTAATTTTCATCCTCGTAGTATAATCAGTTTCCAAGAAATTCATTTTGGTCCAAAGAAGTTGTATGGCAGCCCCCCGCAAATGCAGCCGTAACATTTTGAAACTTCATATAAGTGTCATATTGGTTTAAATAAGTTGTGTGTCAGCTCCCCGAAACCTTGGTCTGGTCTTAACCAAAAAGAATAGGGAACCTCAAAAATGTCCAAAAAATGTTTTGTGTGAATTTCAAAACTCTAGCTCTAATTTTTCAATTCTATCTCTTTTAATTAATTTTTAATTCACGAATATATGAAACTTAAGCAAAATAAGCTTCATATGATCATTTTTTATTTTTTTATTTTTTTATTTTTTTTTTTTTAAGCGCTAACTGTTCAACTGTTAGGCTAATAAGCCTGTCTATATCATAGGTACATGTTGGAACAGGGAGTCATATTATATTCGTGTTATTAGAGTTGGTCTTATTGAACTCCACATACAATTTAAACATGAGGTAGTACTAGGCCTTATAACATGTAGAAACGTCTTAGATTTTCAATATTTACAATTCTATTTTTTGTTTATATTGTAATATTTTTATATTTTACTTATATGGTATTCTATATCTGCGAGTTATATTATTTAATTAAATTATTTGTTTATATTTTTGCATTTGTTTATATTTTTATATTAAAGTATTTTTTATTAAAGATTTATAATTATTAATTACTAGCAGATTTACCCGGCGTTGCCCGGAAGCTTGCAAATTGTAAAAACGCAAGTTTCAGCCAATTTTTTGAAATACTCCTTTGCTTATAGATGAAGCCACAAAAAAATATTTGTGGAGTTCCGTTAACCCATCGTGGCCCAACAGCTTTTTATAGGTTTTTTCGTTGCTTTGTTATATATTAGAAATGATTTAACCGATTAACTTCAAATTTCGTATATGTGTTCTTCTTTGAAAATGAAGTTCAATTTACTAACAGACTTGGAAGTTGTTAACCCCTGCCGACCCGACGATTGTTCAAAAAAAAATTTGTAAGTAAATAACGTCCAATTTCTGAAAGTAGGTACAACTTCTTTGAATTAGGGGAATGCTTAAAAAAATGTTTTGTCGAGTTCTTTTAACCGATTGCGAAACAAAAACTTTAAAAAACAGTTTGAACGATTATCTCTAATTTTTCTATACATGGTGCTTCTTGACAATTTGGTGCTCCTTGACGATAGAGTTGAGGATGTTAGGTTTCCGGCGAATAATGTTAACTAAATTAAAATGACTATTGGTCAAATGGGGATACTAAGTTTGCCATTATGTCATTATACTATGTCAATAGTAGTTTTCTTGAATTGCCAACGTTTGAAAAAATATAGTCGATGGTTTAGAAAAGGTTTAAAAATTTGCTTTTCAACTTATATTTTGTTTAGTACTCACCTGAAAGTTGTAATACGCTCTTCCTCGTTTTTTTATGATTTGATGAGAGAAATGCAGGCTTATTTTTTGGAAAAACTGTTTTAAAATACTATGTTTTTAATCATTATATATAAGAAATCGAATTTTTTGATTTTTAGATTTCATTTGAAGAAAACTGAAAATTTCATTGAATCTTTGTTCAAAACGCACAAACAGGTCAAAACCAAATTAACCATGTGGGTTTTAATTAAAATGTTGGCACAAAATTTTCAATAAAATACTTTTAATCGTATAAGAAAATAAAATTTATAGAAAACTTCATGGCGTCGTCGTGGAAAACGGGTTAATCGAACTTAACTAAAACTTTTTGCAGCCTCTCTTTAGACTGCAAAATCAACCTGTAAATTTGGACACAAATCGAAAACACAAAATTTTTTGAAAGTCCGCCAGGCCGAAATGGGTTAAATTATTCCAACCAAATTTGAATTGATTTCAAATTTTTATTCCAACAACTAATTGCGGTTGCTAAGAGGAACATTTGTGCAAAATTTCAAGTCAATTTGTCAAAAGGTTTTGACTCGACATCAAAAACATTGAAAAAGCTTCTTTGCGCCCTCGTGCCCAAATGGGTTAACCGAACTCAACAAAAATTTGTGGCAGACTCTATTTTCGACTGCGAAACCACCTTGTAAAATTGGACACAAATCGGAAACACAAAATTTTTTGGAAGCCCGCCAAGCCGAAATGGGTTAAATTATTCCAACCAAATTTATACAACTAATTGCGGTTGCTTAGAGGAACATTTGTGCAAAATTTCAAGTCAATCGGTCAAACCGTTTTGCCTCGACATCAAAAACATTGAAAAAGCTTCTTTGCGCCCTCGTGCCCAAACGGGTTAACCGAACTCAACAAAAATTTGTGCCAGACTCTCTTTTCGACTGCGAAACCACCCTGTAAAATTGGACGCAAATCGCAAACACAAAATTTTTTGGAAGCCCGCCAGGCCGAAACGGGTTAATTTATTCCAACCAAATTTATACAACTAATTCCGGTTACTAAGATGAACATTTGTGCAAAATTTCAAGTCAATCGGTCAAACAGTTTTGACTCGACATCAAAAACATTGAAAAAGCTTCTTTGCACTCTCGTGCCCAAACGGGTTAACCGAACTCAACAAAAATTTGCCCCAGACTTTATTTTCGACTGCGAAACCACCTTGTAAAATTGGACACAAATCGGAAACACAAAATTTTTTGGAAGCCCGCCAGGCCGAAAGGGGTTAATTTATTCCAACCAGTTTTATACCATTAATTCCGTTTAATAAGAAGAACATTCGTGCAAAATTTCAAGTGAATCGGTCAAACCGTTTCGACTCGACATCAAAAAAACGAAAAAGCTTAAAACGGCTCTGGAGCCGCAACCTGCTGACTTATAAAAATGCGACATAGCCTATGTCACCCCCCGGACTCCCAAAATTATTCCTCTAAAATTTGGTGTCAATCGGACCAGTGGTTTTCACGTGAATCCTGGACAAACAAACAAACAAACAAACAAACAAATAAACAAACAAATTTTCTTCTTTATATATTAGATTGATTATGCCATTATTTTGAACCCAATGGCGAATGGTAACTGAGTCGAGTCGAAAACCAGAAAAGTTTTTTTCACTTTCACTAGAATTCGAACCCGGGCCCTTCTGCATGAAAGGTCGGCACTTAACCACTGTGCCATCCAGTTCATATAATGATCATCGTGATAGATAATAATCATCATATTCATAATGAGTATATCTATCAATATCAATAAGCCATTTACTTAAAAAAAATCTTTGTCTTCTTTTTTGCTTATCTTAAATAAACTACGCATCATTTAAATCGTTATCTACAAAAAAAAAAACAAAAAAAATCAAAAAAACAAAATTCATACAATTTCATGTTAAATACAAGATGCATAGCAAAATTTCAAATTTTTATATGAAAATATTGGAGTTAAAAAAGTTAGTTGTTCGAGAGCTACCCGAAGTTTTGGTCCGATCTTAACCAAAAAAAATAGAGAACCTAGAAATTGATTGAAAAATATTTTGTGAAAATTTCAAAACTGTAGCTCTTTTAGTTTTTGAGTTATCGTGCTGACACACAGACGGACGGACAGACACACATAGCTAGATCGACTCATTTTTCAATTCTGAGCCGATACGTATTCTTGACACTATATCTAGCTCGTCTAGATCGATGCGTTACAAACGGAGGAGCAATTCTAATATACCCGATGTCATATATGTATGCACGGGTATAAATATGCTTCGTAATTAAACTAAGAGTCTTAAAACAAAAGTTGGTTATTACTTTTCCCTTCGAAAGTATAAAAATCTTCATTTGGTGATTTAACAAAAGTTTAAATAATGATTAATTATTAATTGATATTTGCAAAAATTTACAATATTTGGTAAAATTTTCGGAAATTAGAATCTCCATCTAATTAGTTCTGAATGGGAGCCATAATCTTGGTTTGTAAATCTTTTTTTGTAAACCAAGTTTTTGGAAAATCTCTCTTTTATTCTCGGGAATACGAATAAGGCCGCGGGTATATTAATATAGTATCAAAATTGTGTATCGGATTAGCAAAACAGTGTGTCTGTTCGTCTGTCCCAGTGTCAGTACGATAACTCAAAAAATAAAAGGGCTAGAGTTTTGAAATTCACACAAAGTTTTTTTAGACAATTTGTAGGTTCCCTATTTTTATACCCGTATGACTATATAGTCAAAGGGTATAATAAATTTGCCATTACGTTTGGGACGCAGAGAAGGAGGGGGGGTAGATATAGACTCAAGTGTATGGATCGGATCAGAATCGAAAAATAAATCGATTTAGCTATGTATGTCCGTCCGTCTGTCCGTCCGTCTGTCCGTCTGTCCGTCCGCACGATAACTCAAAAACTAAAGGAGCTAGGATCTTGAAATTTTCGCAAATTCGTTTTTTTGCAATAGCCGTCATCGCTATTTAAATCCAGCCATTTTGGTCCATGGGTTCGGGTCGCTGCCATACAACTTCTTTTTTTATATGAGCATTACTCTGTATCTATTACAGCTGCGTGTCTGAAATTTTGCCAAAAATAGTTTAGTTTTATGGCCAAAGTTTCTGCAAAATTTGGTTGGTCTAGTGGAGTGGGTTCAAGTAGCTGCCATACAACTTCTTATTTTATATGAGCATTACTCTCCACCTAATGAAGCTGGGTGTCTGAATTTTTGCCAACAATTGTTTAGTGTAATGGCCAAAGTTTCTGCAAAATTTGGTTGGTCTGCTGCATAGGGTTCGAGTAGCTGCCATACAACTCCTTATTTTATATGAGCATTACTCTCCACCTAATGAAGCTGGGTGTCTGAATTTTTGCCAAAAATTGTTTAGTGTAATAGCCAAAGTTTCTGCAAAATTTGGTTGGTCTACGACAGAGGGTTCGAGTAGCTGCCATACAACTCTTTATTTTATATGAGTATTCCACTACACTTAATAAAGCCAAAAGTAATTAACCGGATGATATAATGTATATGTTACGGTCATACGGGTATCACAGAGTTGACACAGTCTACTCTACTACACTCTTCCTCGTTTTTTGGTTAAAATCAAATCCAGGCTTTGGTTAGCAAATTATTTGACACAATATGAATTTCTTCAAAATTAATTGTACCTATACTGTAAATAATAAAATATACTGTCCAATAATAAAAAATTTTGATAGCAATTTCAGTTAATTCAGTAACTGCTACCTTTAAAAGTGCAGTTTTTATTGAAACTAATCAACTTAATTTTTCAATTTTGTTTTATATAGTATTTTCATAAAAAAACGTTTTTTTTGTGTTTCTGACATTTGAAACTGTTACAAAGATCATAGATATTTCTAAAAGTTCCGGGTCTCACCTGGAAACACAAAATTGTATTATTGGTAAAATTGTATAACAAAAAATGAGTATTCAAAGAGAATAATATCTAAATACCAAAAACGTTATAAAGATTAAAATGAATTTCAAAAGCCAGAGTATATTTTTTTATAAGTAAAAATAGTTGAAAAACCAAAAAAACAAGTGATGAAAAAAACCAAGGGTTTTTAAAAAAGTACATTTTCAAAATTATATTATGTTAAAAACTCAGTTTAATTTTGGAAATATATACTATGGGGGAATACGTCACTGCTTACTTGTAAAAATAGTAAATTTTTAATTTTTAAGTCCTAATAGCTCCTCAATGGGGAAGGTTACCACATTTCTCAAGGATCTAATCTCACTCACCACCCTCTCCCTCCCTCCATTTTTTAGGTTCTAGGAATTAAACCAAATTTTGGAATTTTACTTAGAATTTTACTATCTAAGCAAAAATGGATAAAACTGAGAGATACTTTCTTCAATTTAAAGAACCGCTTTTGAATTTAAGAAAAACACTTAACATATGTTAAAATATAACGTTGGACCTTTAAATTTTGTATATTAATAGAAAAAAATTTGGACAGGTATTCAAGTTACAGGTGCTTAAAAAAAGCGAAATTTCAATTTTGGACCCCTTACAGCTCTTAAAAGGGGGGCGCAACAAAAAAATTTTCTTAACCGACTCCTACTAATTTCTGAGGATCTAACATCTCCCAAAATTTCAAGTTTCTAGCTTGAGCCGTTCAGAAGTTATGGGGGGCCAATATTTTGCAAAAATTGAGTATTGGATAACGGTAAATTTTTGTACCGATGGCAACCCAATGAATAAGTTTTTTAACAGTTTGTAAAGTTTATAAAAGCAGCTATCTTTCGACGTTTCTAGATTGAAAAAATACCTCATAGAACTTTTGTTATAACGTTTTAAATAAAGGGTTTCTTCCAAATTTGACGGGCTGTAGCTTCGTAACGGGTGGGGCTACAGAAAAAAGTTGTTCCATGAAATTATTTTTTTTGCAATACCTACTCGTAGTAAAAATTTCTTCTCTCTATTTCAAACGGTGTAAAACTTTGTGTGTTACGGACAGACAGACGGACAGACAAAGTTAAAATTAAGAAAAACCTTTGACACTAGTTGAAACTTCCGTTTTGGAGCTTTCAATTTTGTATATAAATAAAAAAAAATATTGACAGGTGTTCAAGCTATAGGTGTTTAAAAGCTAAATTTATAGCAAAATTTAAGGTTTTGGACCCCTTACAGCTCCTAAACAGGGAGCGTAACAAAAAAAAATTCTACTTTCCTACTTATTTCTAAGGATCTAGCTTCTCCTAAAATTTCAAGTTTCTAGATAGAGCCGTTCAGAAGTTATGAAGAGCCAAAAATTTTGCAAAACTTAGTATTAGATAACGGTAAATTTTAATACCGAATGGTAACCCTATACATTTGGCTTTTAAAAGTTCGTAAAGCTTATAAAAGCAGCTGTCTTTTACCGTTTTCAGGTTGAAAATATACCTTATACAACTCTTGTTATAACTATTTAAATATAGGGCTTTTTCCGACTTTGAGGGGCTGTAGCTCCGTAACGGGAGGGGTAATAGAAAAAAGTTTTAACATTAAATTATTTTTATTGCAATACCTACGCGCTGCTAATATTTTTTTGTCAATCGTACGTAAAAAGGGACAGACGGACAGACGGACAGACGGACAGACGGACGGACAGAATGAAACTATATAGGTACATTTTTACAAAATTTTTTGAAAATGTACTAAAAAGGGGAATTGTCTGAAAGACCGGAAAATTTAAACTAATTTTTCATGTATTTCAATTTCGTATTTTTCCGCTTTAAAAAGTAATAGTTTTTTACAATTTTCCTTTTTTTATGTTTTCAGCTATTTAAACCCTAAAATTCAGATTGAAAATAAAAAAAAAATATAAAAAAAAGATCCAATAAAATTAAAAGAAATGATAAAAAAAAACTGACACAATTTGAAATTATTTTTGTATTGCTGAAATATGAATTTCAAAATTTTATTTTAGAACCTATTGTGTAAATTTCCTGTGAAGATCTTGTGTTTATACAACTAAATTACAAGAAAGTTGGAGTAATCTAAGCAATTGCAACATACCTAGAACGTTTTGGGCCACCTAGAACAAAACGAAAAGATCATATGAATTGATTTCTAAATTTCGTTTGAATATCATCAGGTTAGTAGCAATTATTAAAACCTTCTGACCAATATGCATTCACGAAGCCAAATGCAAAATTATGTTATTTTATATAAATTATATTAATTTGCAGATGTCCGAATCTAGCCAGAACCAAACTTCTCTCCCTCGGTAAACTGACAACGAAAACTCTAACGAGCTTTCTGATCATAAAATCAAAGAACTGATTGGATTGAATATAAAATCCCAAAAAAAAAGCCAACATGAGTGAAGTGGGATGAAAATGGGTCAACAAACATTAATAGAGCCCACTACACAGGATCGTATTTCCAAAATCAATAAGAATTTTAATGAGATTCTAAATTTCTTAAAAGATTGAGAAGTCTCATGGAACTCTTGACTATGAGATTTCTGACACATCACAATATGTCACACAACATAATATTATAAAAGCAAATGCCCGATACGCGTTGCTGCGCTTCAAATGGTTTTTTATTAATCAAAATTGTTTGAGTTTTTCTTTTAAGTCAAAGCAGTACTTCAGGAAATTTGGACCTTTGCCGATTTCAAAATATTTTGTGACTAATCGTTGTATGTTTATGGATTAACAAATTCCAAGTATGTTAATAAATTCAATTCCATTATCACAGAGCAAGAGGTATACAAAATTTGAAGTTTATCGCTCAGACCGTTTTTATTTAAAAAACAAGTAAAGAAACAGTCAGTCGGTGCAACCGACTTAGAAATACCCTACACCTATTTGGTTCAAATTTAAGGACATATCCATAAGTCATTTTAACACCATAGAAGCTGTTATTAATTTGATCGTAAGACATAGCTAACCAAATTAACTGTATAATACTAAAAACATTTTCTAATTACCCTATCTATTAAAAAATACTACAAATTCTTACTAATTTATCTATTTAAAAATATTAAAAAACAAACAAACTTGAAATAAATGAAAATATATTTATTCCAATTCAATTACAAAATGAAAAAATTCTAATTATTAAATTTTGTGATAAAAAGATAATCAAAGCATAATATATTTAATAATCCAAATTTTTAAAAATTGCAATTATTTTAAATGGTTAGTTTATTTATTTATTTATTTATTTATTTATTTATTTATTATACTGCTTAACACAAACAGTTTACAAAAAATCATACAAATAACAATTAAAATTATACAATTAAAATCAATATAAAAAATTACATATTTGACTAATTATAAATATGTTCAAACTAAAATTAAAATTAAAAGTTAAAAATTATAAACTTTACATTTCTACAAGAAAAACAAAACAAAAATAATCCTAATAATAGCGATTGTATAATTTTTGTTTTTGGGAGTGTTTTGAAAGTGTAAAGTCAATATAATGTTTATGTTTATTACCTATAATAAGCATTCTATTAATAGGTTCGAATTTGCCATAGTTAGTCCTATGATTATTAGTTTTAAATAAATTGCAAGAGCGAAGGCGTTGAAGATTTCTAATAATAATTTTACTAGAAATTAAATTAGATTTAACGTTACCCTTGACAATTTCTGTAATAAAAATGACATCAGAAACTTCACGTCGAAAATTTAAAGTACACAAATCAATTAATTTTAGCCTTTGTTCATATGGTGGTAAAACAATGGGATTCGACCATGGAAAATGGCGTAAGGCAAATCTAAGAAAATTTTTTTGTATTGCCTCAATCCTATCAATGTGTACCATATAAAACGGAGACCAAATTTGACTAGCATATTCCAAGTTTGGTCTTACAAGACAAGTGTACAACGATTTAAGTACATAAGGATCTGAAAATTCCTTTGCAGAACGTTTAACAAATCCCAATAGTGAATTAGCTTTATTTATAATATTATTATAATGGATTTTAAAGCTAAGTTGGGAATCGAAGTACACCCCTAAGTCCTTTATTGAGGAAACTTTAGGTAAACTAATACCATCTAAGTTATAATTGAAACAAATAGGACTAGATCGGCGTGTATAAGATATCAGTGCGCATTTATTTACATTAAGTAGTAAACAGTTATTAACGCACCAATTGTTAAAATTTTGAAGATCATTCTGCATAAGGATGGCGTCATTATAAGATGTAATCTTTTTAAAAAGTTTCATATCATCAGCGTAAACTTGAAGCTCGCAATTAGAAATTAAAGAAGAAACATCATTTACAGATAATATAAAAAGTAGAGGGCCAAGGTGACTACCTTGTGGAACTCCCGAATTTGCCACGAAAGGTTCTGAAATCACATTTTTAAATATAACACTATAGGAGCGATCACATAAATAAGAATGTATCCACTTAAGGAAAAATAGTGGAAAACCATATTTTTCAAGTTTTAGTAAAATAATATTATGTGGCAATAGATCAAATGCTTTACTAAAATCAGTATAGACAACATCTGTTTGAAATCCTTCTTCCATGTTATTAAGAAGAAGAGATGTGGTTTCAACTAGATTAGTCACCGTAGATTTTTGTTTTACAAAGCCATGTTGGTTATCTATTAAAAGATTCCTACAATGATTATAAATTGAATCCGTTATAATTAATTCAAATAATTTAGGAATTGAAGATAATTTAGCTATTGGGCGATAGTTGGTGATTTCATTTTTAGCATTCTTTTTGTGAATTGGCCTGATATAAGAAATTTTCCAAATAGGAGGAAAATAACCGGAATTTAATGAATTTTTAAAGAGTAATGTTAAAGGCGTAGTGAGAATGTTAGAACACTTGCTCAAAATTATTTCTGGTATACCATCTGGTCCAGGAAAAGTATTATCACCCAGTTTATTTAGATAGCTGGAAACTATTTGTTCATTAATATTAATGTCAGTAAGAGAAGTTTTTTGATATGTATTCATATAGGAGAAATAATTTTCATTTGGCGTAAAAGAAGACTCACTATATGAAGTGCTAAAAAACTCACGAAAATATTTTGAAATAGTTGAAGGATCATTACTAGAAAGAGAATTGAAATTCATAAATGTTGGGTAATCATCACATTTACGTTTAGAGTTTAAGAATTTCCAAAATTTTTTCGGATCAGACTTTAATTTAGTTGCCATTAAGTTAATGTAACTATTATAAAGTATTTCAGAAGAAGTTTTAAAATTCTCAAACAATATGACAAAATTATTAAATTCATTAATATCTTTTGTTTTTAGATATTTACGCCAGGCTTTGTTTTTCTTATTTCTGAGAGATCTAAGCTCCTTTGTGAACCATGGTGGGCCAGAGTTAGAACATCTGTTTTTTGAAATAGGAACAAATTGTGTAAAACCTTCGAACATAATTTCATAAAACCTAATTGTCATTTGATTAAGGTCTATATTATTAAATATAGACGTGAAGTCATAGGTGTTTAAGAAATTTACTAGTCCGGGAAAGTTGGTTTTATTGAAATTAAACCTATAAGAATCTGCTGCTTCATGATTTATGGAATTAGTCAAACAATAAGTAAAATTTATTGAAGGGTGATAGGGGTCCAACGCAACAAGCGGTGACACCGATTCACAGAAAATAATATTATTCCAATCAGAAGTAAATATTAGATCCAATTGTTTATCTTTAAAATTGCGGCAGTGGGAAACCTGTTGTAAATCGTTGGTATTTAAACCATCAATAAATTGAGAATCAGGTTCATTCACTGAAGAATCAGCAATCAAAAAAGATTCTTCGTCATGATTGATCCAAGTTATATTAGGGAGATTAAAATCTCCACATAAAATTAACTCATCATTAGGACCAGAATTACAGCAAATCGAATCTATTACATTTAAAAGAGTAATATAAATATTTAAATTCGAAGAAGGTGGAATGTATGTGTTAACAATATTAACACTTTTATTGGAAAATTTTATGTTCACACCAATTATTTCGAGACAGTCCGCGTCAGAAATAGGAATTTCATTTGCATTAAATGAGTTTTTTACGGCTATCAATACTCCTCCCCCTTTAGGAATGTAACTATTAGATACATTAAGTTCAGAGTATCTGTCTTTTCTAAAAACCGAGTATGAGCTATCAAAAAGCTCAAGATTGTTAATAGAAGAATTTAGCCAAGTTTCAGTTAAAGCAAATACGTCAAAATTTAAATTTATTGAATTAAGTAGGACTTGTCTAGTTTTTGTTCTAAGACCTCTGACATTTTGATAATATAATGATAAATTTATCAAATTTGAAGGATCAATCAAAGATGTAGAGGTCTTATTTAAATATTATTTAATATGAAAATATTTATTATGGTTATCATTTGAAACCTGCAAGTGATTGTAATAATTACTACTACAATGGTTACGGTATGCCTTTAAGTCGTCAGAAACATCTTTGGAAGATATACCTTTAATTTCGTGAAATTTAATATATAATTTATAGAGTTCTTTATAATCGGTCGGTAAACCTTCGTTATCAATTAAGACCTTTACACTTAGTCTAGTTTTACCTTCCAATACCTTATTATAATTATCGTCAAACAAATACGACAAATACAATCTGACCATGTTATAAACTTTATCATCTCTTAGCCTGGAAAGAGCTATTGTATAGTCCTTGTTGGCAAGAGATTGTTGTGTCATTCTAGTTATTGGTGGTAAAAGTGGGTTAATAATTGAAGGCTGAAGAGTTTCACCTTGCACAAATTTTACGAATTTAGAAGTAGAAGGAGTGTTTGGAGAAGTCAACGAAGAAGGAGGAGGTTCAATAACTGTAGTAGAGTTAGCATTGACAATTTCAGGCTCTTTAGTTACTGATGAAGTATTTAAAGTGTTTGTATTGTTATTGTTGTTCTGAATAGTATTGTGGTTATGACAAATGTTGTTCTGATTTATGTTTGAAGTACTGTTATTAGTATTTAATTTAGTGTTTATGGAATTATTTGAATCTGTTGAGTTAGAATTAGTTGAATTGTTAGCAGTTGCGCTATTATTAGGATGTACAGTTATATTATTAACGTTAATGCTAGTATTAGTATTTCTATTGTCAGAGTTAATATTACTATTTTCAGAACTATTATTATTATTGTTATTGTTATTATTATTATTATTATTATTACTATTATTATTATTATTATTACTATTATTATTATTATTATTACTATTATTATTATTATTATTATTATTATTATTATTGTTATTATTATATTTATTTTTATTAGTCTTATTACTTTTATTACTAGATATATTTTTATTTTTACGATTATTATCAGTATTTTTATTTTTATTAATTTTATTTTTATTACCTCTAACATCCCGAAATTTTGTAATTTTCGTTCCCTTCTTCCAAAATTTAAGATTTCTCACCTTCTCAACCATCATATCAGGAACGGACACTTTAAATGACAGGTATTTTGGATTCCGGATCCTTTTGGGAGTAACTTTTTTACAAATTGCAATATCACACTTAAATTTTTGTTTAATAAAGCTCTCAAGGCTTTTTTCAGTCATTTTACAATTTAGCCTTGAAATGCAAAGAGTAAACGAAGGCTTTGTTGTAACAATCGGGGTTAGTAAAGCCTTAACTCCGGGTTTTGTCTTATTTATTATACTCTTTGCCGTTATACCTAATAGCTTATAAACGCAAAATATGCAATAAATGTATTTCTAAAATACAATTAAAAATTTACACCTTTTCATATAATTCATTTAAATATAAAAATAAATTTTACATAAATGCAGCAAGTACCTTTGAACATAGCTGAACCAATACAATTAAGTCTAGATTTCGGAGACACATAGGACATAGGAAATATATTCTTTGGCTTCGAAATTAAACTCGACCACAACCAATTCCCATGGTACTTTCATTACTAGTAACCTACTGTTAAATTTCATCAAAATACCGGCATTATTTTTTGAGTTATGGTGTTTGTAAGATAAATGTTTGTTAGTCCTTGAACTTTTCAAGGGTTCCAGGACCCGAAATTATGGTACGATTTCGCCCATATGCAGTCCCGTCATACTTTCAATACTAGTTAACCCTTGTACACAATTGGAACGTTCTATCTTAATTTTAAGTTACTAGTTTTATTAATTTCGATGATAAGCTTTTACACATTGGGGGGTCTAAAAGAGGTTCTGAACCACCACTCCAATTGATCCCAAATTAGGGGGGCACGCAAGAAATAGTAAAGAACACCCTTGTGGCAAATTGGAAGCTTCTACATTTGTTTCAAGTTACTATCTTTATTAATTTCGAAAATATGCTTTAAGGGCCTAAGAACTGAGTGGCTGGTCCCGGATCCACTACTCCAATGGGGCCCAAATTTCAAAGACACTTACGAAATAGGAAGGGACACCCTGATACCAAATTTGGAGGTTCTATCTTCATTGGTTTCGGAATTATGCTCGTTTGGCCTAAATTCGATCAAAAAGTTCTAAGTTCCGAACCCATTGTCCAATCCTCACCGTACGTAATCACCGCCTTAGTTTCGCTGCCAATAACCTACAGCACAAATTTCATGAAGATAGCCTCATTAGTTGTTGAGTTATCGTGATTTTTTATATATGTTCCTTAGCCCTGACATCGATTAAAAGGTCCGGAATCCGAACCGTTGGGCTGATTTCGTCCTTATATAGTCCGCGCTGTACTTATAGTACTAGTTAACCCTTGTACACAATTTGAATGGTCTATCCTAATTTTAAGTAACTATTTTTAGTAATTTCGATTATAAGCCTTTTAAACTTGGGAGGTCTGAGAGGGGTACAGAACCACCACTCCAATTGATCCCAAATTAGGGGAACACGCAAGAGATAGTAAAGAACACCCTTGTGGCAAATTGGAAGCTTCTACATTTTTTCAAGTTGTTATCTTTATTAATTTTAAAGATATGCTTTAAGGTCTTCGGAAATGTGTGGCTGGTTCCCGACCCACTACTCCAATGGGACCCAAATTCATAAGACACTTAGGAAATAGGAAGGGACAGCCTGATACTAAATTTGGAGGTTCTATCTTCATTGGTTTCGGAATTATGCTCGTTTGGCCTAAATTCGATCAAAAAGTTCTAGGTTCCGAACCCATGGTCCAATCCCGACCTTACGCAATTCCCGAAGTAGTTTCATTACTAGTAACTTACAGCACAAATTTGATGAAGATAGCGTCATTAGTTGTTGAGTTATCGTGATTTTTTATATTTGTTCGTTAGCCCTGAAACCTACTAAAAGGTCCAGAATCCAAACCCATGGGCTGATTTCGCCCATATGCAATCCCCGCCGTACTTTCAGTCCTAGTAACCTACAGTTAAAATTTCATCAAGATAGCTCCATTATTTTTTGAGTTATCGTGCCTACGGACGGACGGACGGACGGACGGACATGGCTATATCGACTAAGGCGGTCACGCTGATCACAAATATATATACTTTTCCATATCTAGCTCGCTTCCTTTAGGTGGTTACAAACACCATACCAAAGTTAATATACCCCTTTACCTATTCTATAGGTGTAGGGTATAAAAAACTTACACACAGAATCCTATATTATATAAACAAACAAGAATTCGATGATATATTAAAAGATGAACAGATTAAATTTTTCGAATCATTTTACTTTACTAAAAACAGTTAATTTTTAATGAATAATTTCCTTAACGCTTATACATGATGTTTTCACTACAATTTTAATATTAAGTGAAAAATTTAACTTAATTTTAACTTCTTTAAAGAAAGAAAAAATAATAAATAAAACCATCTAGAATTAAGTCTATAGTTACACACCTATAACTGAGCAAAAATAAAAAAAATTTAGTGTACCTTTATCAAAAATTGTTTCAGGTTTTTGCTAAAAACTTTTTATAATTTTTTTTTTAATTTACTGAATCTATATTATTATAATCTATATTATTAAAGTATAATATATTTAATATACTTTATATATTAAAAAGTATATAATTTGTACATAGAAAAAAAGTTATGGATATGTCTTAGAAAATATATTATAAACTCTATGGATCGGGAAGATACTTTTAATATAGAAAGTATCTAAAAGATGTTTTAAAGGATACGTCAATGTTTATTTTATAAAGATACTCTGTATATTCTGAGAAGTTGAAAAAATTTAATAAAAATACTTTTTTTCTTGGAAATTGATAAAGTATAAAAGGGTTAAAAATAAATAAATAAATTTTAAAATAAATTTCTTTTCATGTATTCTATATAGATACAATTTTTTAACACAAGGGAACCCACAGAATTATTGAATATTTTTATGTAAAAAAATAAAATTGGAAATTACTTTAAAAATTGAATGATAACTGTCATATTTATATTTTCAACAGCATGGAATAAAATTGATTTGTTGTATTTCTTTCCTTCAAGATTTTATTAAGCATCTATTGTTATTTAGGAAATATTTTAAAAACGAGGAAGAGTGTAGTAGAGTAGAATGTGTCAACCTTGCGATACCCGTATGACCGTAATATAAACATTATATCATCCGGTTAATTACTTTCTTAAAGTAATGCTCATGGGATATATGAAGTTGTATGGAAACTACTTGAACCCACGACAGTAGAAAATTTCAGACTTTTTTTGGAAAACTTTCAGACACCCAACTTAAGTAGGTGTAGAGTAATGCTCATATAAAAGAAAAAGTTGTATGGCAGCTACTCGAACCCACTGCAGTAAAGAAAACCAAATTTTGCTGAAACACTGGTCATAAAACTAAACTAGTTTTGGCAAAAATTCAGACACCAAGTTTCAGTAGGTATAGAGTAAGCTCATATAAAAAAAGAAGTAGTTGAACCCGTGGACTAAAATGGCTGGGTTTCAATACCGTTAACGGCTATTGCATAAAAACGATTTTAGCTCCTTTAATTTTTGAGTTATCGTAGGGACGGACGGACATACATAGCTGAATCGATTTACTTTTCGATTCTGATCCGATCCCTACCTTTGAGTCTATTATCTATCCCCGCTCCATTAACGCGTCACAAACGTAATGGCAAATTAAGTACACCCTTTTGACCTGTAATCATACGTTCATAAAAAGATTTTTAAAACAGTGAAATTGTTTGTTAAACGTATTTATTGCATACTGGAATCTACCGGTTCTACTGGATTATTCTCTATACTGGATCATTCCGACAAAAGTAGACCTAGAGCTTCATGTCTTCTACAACTTGGTAATAATTGTATAACAAAGAACGTTCTTTCGTTCATAACAAGGACTTTTCTATAAATTTGTTCTAAAGTGCTAACGTTTTATTTTATTTTTAACTCGTGTTTTAAAGAATTTCGACTATATTTTCGACAACATTATATCTAATTTAATTGGTGGTGGCTATTTTCGGATTAACGCCAAGATATCTTTATGTCTGATTCTAATGAGAGCAAAAACCATAACCGCATACTTTAAATTTGTTTTATGACTAAATACCGTTACACAATATTCCCAAAAAAAACTAACCAAAAGAAACTTAGTTTATTTTGAATCATCAAAATGTGGAAGACATTTTCTTTCTAGGAAAAACCTTGAAAATATTTTCAAATTGGGTTTATTGAACTTTTACAAACAAATAAAGTAAAATAGAGCAAAAACCATAACCGCATACTTTAAATTTGTTTTATGACTAAATACCGTTACTCAATGCAATACAAGGAACACTAAAAATTAATTCAAAGAACAATACATCGTTGGGAAATGCCCTTAAAATATAAGAAGTAAGACAAAGGAAAGTGAAAAATGAATTGCTTTTCCAAGGACATGTGAAAACTCTTTTTCTAGCAGCAGAAACTCATTCCCTAATATTATAATATTATGGATATGCCAAAATTATAATAATTTTTCAATAACTAAATTAATAATTGTTAAAATAAATTTGTTGTAAAAGGCATTATTAATACTTGATTTAATTATTTATGATGCTCATTCGTAAATTAATAAATTGGCAACTTTTGAGAGCTTTTTTAATAGGATTCAACATTTTGAATTATAATATTATATTAAGAGAGCTAAAGTAATTTTATCGATACTTATCGTGAAAACATTCAAATTTTATAGGGTACAAAATTGGAAAATAGTTATTTAATAGGTTTAAGAACTTTTTAGATGAGCCATAATATCTTAAAATATGGTATTTTGGCCGATTTTGGTGGGTCTGATAGAAATGACAAAAAATATTATTGAGATATGTCCCACACATTTAAGGACATTAAGACTGACATATAATTAGGCATTGTGTCCAAATTGAGTTTGAGCAAAATTATTTTTCATCAGAAGTTGGACACGCGGACATTTTGATGTGGACGCTATGAAATATCGCCAAAAAATCCTGGTTTAATGCCAATTAAACGAACCACCACTCCAATTCATTTCAAAATTCAAGAAAAACAAAAAAAAGTCAACCTAAAACAACTTATACTAAGCTCCAATTTTCTATTATTAATCATTTTCAAGATACGCTAGTTAAGTATAGGAACAATTTCCAACCAATGCGGTGACGCAAGTGTCCAAATCACGATTCTCATTCATCCCAAAATTAAATGAAAAGGAAATTTCTATCTATCGAAAAATTTTAGTGCGATAAGTTGGTAGTAGCATTACACGAATAGTAATTTAACTGATACCAAATAGTATGGAAAGCGATATTTATTAAGAAGTGATACAATATTAGCGTTAAATATTATGTGTTTGCTGCAAATTTCCAAATGAAAATTATTTTTGGTTCCAAGTACATAAAACTTCCTTAGCCCGTTTTCAGCTAATGTTTTGGTGCTCGAATATATTTGCTTCAAGAACTAATTATTTATTTATCTATCTTCCTTTTCCATCTCTTAATCATCATCAAAACTTGAATATATTTTTGTTTTATATAAAAATTATTTGCTTAACACAATTTTTGTATATCACAAAGTGGTTTTTGTCCCGTTTAAGTAAACAAAGAGAGGAAGAACTTAAAAAGAAGCATAAACCTTTACACAAAATATTTAAATCTCTTCTACAAATTGGAGAAAAAAACGGTAATATTCAAAAGAAGCATATTTTCACCAACAAGATAAAGGGCTTGAAAGTTTTATATAAAAAAAAAAAATAAGCATATTACTCATTAAAATTTTGTACACCTTGATAAATCTGATAAACAAAGAATCCAAAATAGCAAAAACCATTTAATAATAACCCAAACCACACATTTACCAAGTAATGAAAAAAAACAAGGTTAAAGATCAGCACATATACTTAAAATTAAACTATAATAAATAAACATGTTTAAATATAACGCTGGAGTTCCTTTTTTTGGATAATACTTAAACAAAAATTTGAACAGGTATGCAAGTCTCTGATGTTTAAAACTTAGAAATTTTAAATTATTGCCACCTTGTAGCTCCTAACTCTTAAAGTATTAAGGACCTAACTCAAACCTTTTCAAAACTATAAAAGGGATCAAGCATTTTGCAAAAGTGGAATTTCGCTTAACTACGGGCTTTGAGAATACCCGTCTTAACAGGATTGATAAAAAGTTTTCAATTATAAATAACTTTAAAAAGTTTTTGAACTTCAAGTTTTCCAATTTTTGAATGTGTAACTTAAAGCCTTATTAAAGAATTGATGTACCAGAGAAGTTATGGGACTTGGTATATATATTTATTTCCAAACGTTTGACTTGCCTAAAAAAAATTAAAAATTTACAAATAGTTTAAAAACCTTTCGAAGATTTCTGGAATTCTAATTTTTAAAAGATAATTAGTACAATAATATAATAATAATTAATTTTTAAGCGATTAATTTTTAACTTCAGAGTTTAAGTTTTATGGCAGCCAATATTAAAGATTTATTAACCCTTCGACGAGCGCATGTGGTTGAATACGGTTTAAACAGATTGTCTTTTTACAATTTTTGCATTTATATTTTGTCAGTTTTCTATTGGCTATATACAGAACAGATGTATTAGTTTGAACAAATCTTTTATAACTAAATTTAATGGAGGTCAAGACAATACTCATGTACATAAAAATAAAAATCGTTAAAAAAACAAGGCAGTGTGTAGTAGAGTAGACTGTGTCAACTCTGGGATACCAGTATGACCGTAATATGAACATTATATTATCATCTAGTTAATTACTTTTGGCAAAATTTAACCCAGCTTCAATATGTATAGAGTAATGCTCATTTAAATAAAAAGTTGTATGGCAGCTACTGGAATCCTCTGCAGTAGACCAACCAAATTTTGCAGTAACTTTGGCCATTACACTAAACTACGTTTGGCAAAATTTCAGACACCCAGCTTCATTAGATGTAGAGTAATGCTCATATAAAAGAAGGAGTTGTATGGCAGCTACTGAAATCCCCGACAGTAGACCAACCAAATTTTGCAGTAACTTTGGTCATTACACTAAACTACGTTTGGCAAAATTTCAGACTCCCAGCGTCCCAGTGGACGGTTAGTAAGTGAACATCAGTGAAAAGAATTAGATAATAAATAATTTTTTCACTTAAATTTTTATTTTAAATTTACTAAAAGAGACATGAAACACATGTGTTTAAAGCTTACATGACATATAATCATATTTCATATTCTGGGAATTAAAAAAATACAACACAGAAAAAACAAAAATTAATAAAAATTTCAAGTTAATAAAATAAAAATATTCGTAGATTGTTTAAAGAATAGCGAAGAAAAACCTTCTCTATTCACTTCAACAGGAGAAAAAGCAATTGATTTATTTATTTATTTTTTTTCATATATGTATATATGTGTTTAAGATTTTTTAAATTTTTATTTAATACTGTTGAAGAAGTGCTCTTTTATATACTTTTAATTGAACTTGCCTGTGTCTATGGCTTTATTTTTCATTCTGTCAGTTAGTGATACATTTATATTAAAAATTTGACCATAAATTTATAAAATTTGTATGGTTCAGTAGTTAGCGAAGTGGCTTAGAATGTAAATAGGTATGAGTTCGATTCTCCTTAAAATGTAAAATTTTTTTTTTGTTTTTATACCCGTATGACTATATAGTCCAAGGGTATAATAAATTTGCCATTACGTTTGTGACGCAGAGAAGGAGGGGGGGTAGATATAGACTCAAGTGTATGGATCGGATCAGAATCGAAAAATAAATCGATTTAGCTATGTATGTCCGTCCGTCCGTCTGTCTGTCCGTCTGTCCGTCCGTCCGTCATCACGATAACTCAAAAAGTAAAGGAGCTAGGATTATGAAATTTTCACAAATTCGTTTTTATGCAAAAAACGGAATCGAGTTTGAAATTCAGCCATTTTGGTCCACGGGTTCGAGTACCTGCCATACAACTTCTAATTTTATATGAGCATATATCTATACCTATGGAAGCTGCGAGTCTGAAATTTTTCCAAAAGTAGTTTAGTATAATGGCCAAAGTTACTGCAAAATTTGGTTGGTCTACTGCAGAGGGTTCGAGTAGCTGCCATACAACTCCTTCTTTTATATGAGCTTTACACTACACCTGATGAAGCTGGGTGTCTGAAATTTTGTAAAAAATAGTTTAGTGTAATGGCCAAAGTTACTGCAAAATTTAGTTGGTCTACTGCTGAGGGTTCGAGTAGCTGCCATACAACTCCTTCTTTTATATGATGATTACTCTACACCAAATAAAGCTGGGTGTCTGAAATTTTGCCAAAAATAGTTTAGTGTAATGGCCAAAGTTACTGCAAAATTTGGTTGGTCTACTGCAAAGGGTTCGAGTAGCTGCCATACAACTCCTTCTTTTATATGAGCATTACTCTGCACCTAATAAAGCTGAATGTTTGAAATTTTGCCAAAAGTAATTAACCGGATGATATAATGTATATGTTACGGTCATACGGGTATCCCAGAGTTGACACAGTCTACTCTACTACACTCTTCCTCGTTTTTATTAATAATAAAAAAAATTACAGATAAAATTAATTTATTTGGATAGTTTCTTTAAAAATTAGTAACTTTAAGAACAAAAATAATTCACTTTGATAATATAAAAACATAGACCAAATAATTATATGGATGATCAGTTTCATATAAAAAATTTTTAGGGTTTTTTTTTTATGTCAGTCCGTACATTTTTGGTTCATTAATTTAAAATTTATACAAATAGGTACTTAAATAAAAAAAAAAATTAGATTAAAATTAAAAAAAAAATTTCACCATGAAGCGAATTTGAACCCTAACTTATTCATCTTCAAATTTTTAAAATGCAACAAAAAAAATTATCAGTCATTTATTTTTGTTTACTTTTCTGTATGTTTACATTAGAATCGAAGCATAATCTGCGTAATACAAAATGTAAAAGTTACGAAATGATTTTGTATGTTTTTTGTATTAATATATATATGTGTATAAATTATAGATAATAAGTAAGATAATAATCTTATATAAATAAGCGAGTGCGTATGTTGTTTTTGGTGTATATGGAAATGTAAACAAAAAATATTTTATTTATTTTATTTTTATTTTATTTATTTATTTAATAAAAAGAAATATAAGTTACAATTATTATTTATAAATACTAGACTTAGACAATAACTTAAAATTGGTATAAAAAGTCTTAGCAGTTATAAAGCTTATATAAACAATTATACAATATAAATACAAAAATAGCTATATATTCATACATATATATACACATATACATATATATACATATATATACATTTACACATATATTCATGTACACATACATACATATACATTTAATTTTTTATAAGCCAAATAAATCATTAACAATAGTAAGTAGTAACATTTTTATATTTTATTAACATTTCCATTTTATTAATTTTTTGTTATAGTTCTAATAACCTTCCTAATAAAATTGAATCATTTTTTATCAAAAACTTTAATTTATTTGTGAATCTACCCATATCACTGCATTTTTTTAAATTCTGAGGAAGACTGTTATAGATTCTGATTGAGGAGCAAAAATTACTATTATTAGCCAATTCAGTTCTAGCTTTTTCGTGACACAATTTATCCATATTTCTTGTATTATAGTTGTGTATATTCCTTCTCTTTTTTAATAAGGTTTTGCTTTTAGTTATGCCCTTTTCAATTTTGTGAATTATTTTAGCCTTTTCCAATATTATTAATTCATTTAGCTTAAGAAAACCTGTTCTACTATATAGTTCTTCAGTAGGTGTGCGCCAATTTAACCCATAGAGTATCTTGATGACTTTATTAATCGCTGTGCTCACTTTCTTTCTTAGTGTGGTAGTACAACACGACCATGTCGCCACATTGTATCGGATATGGGACATGATGTGTGCGTGAAACAACAGTCTAGCTGATTTATCCTCTAATTTCAACCCACATCTCTTAATAGCACCTAGTAATGGCATAATTTTTTTCAAAATGCAATTAACATGATCGTACCATGATAGTTTAGAATCTATGGTAATGCCAAGATATTTATAACATTGCTCCCTTTTGATTTCTTTGTTCCCAATACAAATTTTTAGATTAATATCAGGTTTATTGCCCATTCTAAATATCATATACTTTGTTTTTTCCACATTCACTGTTAGTTTATTTCCATTTACCCATTTCCTATATCTATCTAGATCCTCATTTACAAGTCTTTCCAGAGACTCAGCATTTTTTCCTGTATATATAAGTAAAGTATCATCAGCGAATATTTTATAGTCCGCTTTTAGGTTAGCATATTGCATATTATGTACATATAGTAGATATAGTGTTGGTCCAAGTACAGATCCTTGCGGGACCCCCAAAGTTAATGCACTTTTACCACTATACACACCATTGACTTTGGTCACAATAAACCTGTTTTCAAGATATGATTTTAGAAGTTTATGAGGAAGCCCCCTTATTCCAATTTCATATACTCTATCCAATAGAATTTTATGATCCACAGTATCAAAAGCTTTTCTTAAATCAACAAAAATTGAGCAGACATAATTTCCTTTATCCAAATTGCCAATAATAGATCTGATAGAATCATTTATTGCTACATCTGTGCCATGAGATTTCTGGAAACCAAATTGATTAATATCAAATCCACCGGAACTTTTGATAAATTCACAAATTCTTTTATTGATTATTTTTTCAAAAATCTTACTCAAACAACTAGTAAGTGTAATAGGTCTATAGTTAGAAGTATCCAAAGGAGAACCATTTTTGTAAATAGGTATCACAGATGCGGATTTTAATGTTTGTGGATAGACACCTGAGCGAAAGCAATTATTAACAAGATTACTGATTATTGGCGATATAATATTAGCTATAGTTTTTAAATCCTTTGCTGCTATGTTATCCGAGCCAGGTGCATTATCTTTCAAATTCATAATAACAGAATAAACTTCATTATGATTTGTAGGAATTAGAAACATAGAGTTTTCATTTATTATATTTCTTATCGTATTTTCATCCCTAACTTGAATGTTATCAGCTAATTTTTTCCCAATATTACTAAAGTGATCATTAAAACTGTTAGCTAAGTCATTACTGCTATTTAAAAGTTTATCATTATATCTAATTTCCTTAATTATTTTCTTATCATCTGATTTTTGGTTTGCTACGTGAGAGTTCAGAACTGTCCATATCTTTTTAGTATTTGAACCTGCTGTTTGTAATTTTTTGTTAAAATGAGCTTGTTTAGCTTTTTTTATCTCAATATTGACCTTGTTTTTCATTTTGTTGTAATTAAATTTATGCTCTAAACAATTTGGGTACTTTTTGTGTCTCTTGTATAATTCGTTTCTATACTTAATCATTTTTAAGATTTCCTTAGACATCCAGTGATTGTGCTTTCTGGTTCTAATGTTTTTAACAATTGAACACCTTTCTTTAACAGTACTTATTAGTTTAACCAGTTCATCCACATTTCCGTAATCATAATTACGTAAATAATTTTCCATTAGATGTGAGTATTTTGCATAATTTGTAATATTTATTTGTTTATTCTCCATAGCTTCAAGTTTTCTAAGAACTGTTTTAATTTCTACACAAATAGCTTTATGATCTAAGTTTGGGATATCATGCATTGTGATATCAAACCCAAATCGATTCGTTTTAAGATCCGAAAGTACATGATCAATAAGTGTCGCTGAATTTGCCGTTACTCTAGTAGCATTATCAAAATCAATATTATTTTTTATATGAACTGAATTGACATCTAGCATATCTTGATACCGTCTGCTTACATCCGTTTCAGAGAGTAGATCAATGTTTGTATCCCCAATTAATATTATATTTTTATACTTATCAAACAATTGGTCTAAGTACTCTATAAATGCATCATTGTTCTCATTCGGGCTTTTGTAGCATACCGCAATGTTAATAACAGGCTTAGTATCTTCTAAGGAAATTACTATAGTATTGAATGAATTCGATGTTTCCAGAATTTTATAGCTAATACTTTGTTTTACATATATGGCAGCCCCACCTCCCCTGCTCAAGTTATTTGAGATAAATGATGCTGTATACCCAGGAATATTGAAGTATTTTTCCTCAACAGAATATAACCATGTTTCACCAACCATGATAATGTCAACCCCTGTTTTAATTTTTATAAAAGCTTCTACTTCAATTAGATTTTTTCTTAGACTTCTAGAATTAAAGTGCACAATTTTGATATTAAATAGCTTATCCAACATCATGGTATTCCTATCATATAGTTTTGCCAAGATTCTCTTATTTTCTGCAGATGTTCTCTATATTTATTATCTATATGTCTCCTGAAAATAGTTAGATCTTGTAGTACTTCTTTTCTAGATAATCCTGTAGATTCATGATAATTGTAATATAGTTTAGAGAGTTCTTGGTAGTTGTTTGGTAATCCTTCTTGATGTATAAGTACTTTCAGACTAGTCTGTGTCATACCCTCATAACAAATGTCATCATGATCATAAAAATAAGATAAGAACCATCTTACATTATTATATATTCTATGATCTCTAAATCTAGAAGTGGCATAAATATTATCACCAGATTCAATGGCATTTCTTGTTAATCTGACTATCGGTGGTGCTAAAGGATCTATAAAACTTTTACCTTTAGATTTTTCAACATCGGTACAGCTATCATTTAGAGTTTCTCCCTTAATCCAGTTAACATATTTATCTGTTGTCACTTCTTTAACTTTCTTTATTTTTACAGCTTTGATATCAATTTCTTTGTTTAATTTATCAGATTTATTATCGGAAATTATACTAATATTATTATTGTTATTATTATTAATAGTAGTATTATTATTTTTATTATCATCAATAATATTATTATTGCTATTATTACAAGATACATTTTTACTACTACTGATTTCATCACTAATATTTTCAACATTATTATTCTTATTGGCACATTTATCATGAATGATTTTGTTTTTATTGTCTTTATCATTCATTAGAATTTTATTTTTTCTTGACCAAAATTTAGGAACATAAGTGAGTATGCTAAAATGTCTTTTCACATGATTTGTCTTAGAGCTTTTATTATACCCGTGCATATATATATGAACATCGGGTATATTAGATTTGCTCCTCCGTTTGTAACGCATCGATCTAGACGAGCTAGATATAGTGTCAAGGGTACGTATCGGCTCAGAATCGAAAAATTAGTCGATCTAGCTATGTGTGTCTGTCCGTCCGTCCGTCCGTCCGTCCGTCCGTGTGTCATCACGATAACTCAAAAACTAAAAGGGCTAGAGTCTTGAAATTCACACAAAGTCATTTTTAGACAATTTCTAGGTTCCCTATTGTTTTTGGTTAAAATCGGACCAAGGCTTCGGGGAGCTGCCATACAACTTTTTTGCACCAATATGAATTTCTTCAAAACTATTTATACTACGGGGATGAAAATTACACACGGTTAGTTTTATATTGACTCCGGCACTTATATGAAGTTTCAAAATGTTAGGGCCCCATTTTCGGGGGGCTGCCATACAACTTCCTTGCACCAATATGAATTTCTTCAAAACTAATTATACTACGCGGATGAAAATTACACACGGTTAGTTATATAATGAATCGAGCACTTATATGAAGTTTCAAAATGTTAGGGCCCCATTTATGGGGGGCTGCCATACAACTTCTTTGCACCAATATGAATTTCTTCAAAACTAATTATACTACGAGGCTGAAAACTACACACGGTTAGTTATATAATGAATCGAGCACTTATATGAAGTTTCAAAATGTTAGGGCCCCATTTTCGGAGGGCTGCCATACAAAGTTTTCGATTCAATAACTGTGAATCTAATAAAGCTACAAGGTTAAAATTAAAATTGGGCAGGTAAATTAATAGGGCAAGTTACTTGGCAAAGTTGGACATCACTCGGACCATCGGACTTTTAGGGTGGGCCAATTTTTTTTTTTGTTTTTTTTTTCTTTGTTTTTTTTTTTTTATTTTTTTTTTTTTTTTTTTAAGCTTAAGTTATGGGACAATGAATAAAAACTTTTTTTTTTTTTTGTGATTTTTTTTTTTTTTTGTTAATTTTTTTTTTTTTTTTTTAAGCTAAAGTTATGGGACAATGAATGAAAATTTTGTTTTTTGTTTTGTGACTTTTTTTTTTTTTTTGTTAATTTTTTTTTTTTTTTTTACGTCAAAATTATGGGGTAATGAGTTAAATGTATAAGAGAAGTAAATTACGGTTTATTTTATACACCATAGTGGGTATGCACGGGTATCTAAAAGTTGACAAGGGCAACTATAATCTTCCTCGTTTTTAATCGTAATTCTAGTTTTATTATAACTATTATTATTGTTATTGGAAACATGAACACTAGTTTTCTTGTAAATATTATTATCATCATTATTATTATTATTATTATTATTATTATTATTAATATTATTATTATTATTATTATTATTATTATTATTATTATTATTAATGTTATTATTATTATTATTATTAATGTTATTATTATTATTATTATAATTTTTATTTTTATTATTATTATTGTTATTATTATTATTATTATTAGTATTATTATTATTATTATTATTATTATTATTAGTATTGACATTAATATTATTATCATTAGTATTAGTATGTTCACTACTAATATCCAAAGCAATTGAGATTTTGTTTTCTTTCTCAACTATAATTGATTGCTAATATCCAATTTTTTGTTTTAGATTGCTTAACTTTCTCTGGTAAACTGGACACGTTACACTGAAAGTTTTGTGATCAACGTTTAAACCAAGCTTAAGTGTTTCAGTAACTTTTAAACCATTAATACATTTGTTAACTTCTTCTTTATTACAATCTTTACTTTTGTGATTTTGATGGCATTTGCTACATGTTTCCTCTTTGGTACAATTTACAGCTTTGTGATTAAACCCCTTGCATTTGTAGCATCGTAGAACTCTCAAAGCATCGAAAACTTTACAACGCTCCCATCCTATTGAAACCTTTTCATTTTCAATCGCTTTTCGGAAAGATTCTTTATCAATTTCTATTATAGCATTATATTTAGCATTTGTAAATATAAAACCTAATAAATATAAAACAATTTTGTTTAACAAACTAGATAGTTAGATAAAAATTTTATCAAGTAGGTACTTATAATGCTTTTAAATGATATTTTTGTCTTCTGTTATAAAATTTAAATTAATTTAGATAAATTTACTAAAGGGGATATTTTAATAAATTATGATTAGTTAATAGATAAACCGATTATAACTATTAATGAATTGGATCCAACTTGGAAATTGTCAAATTAAATATTGTATTTAATAATTTTATATAAATAATTGTGTAAATAAATTGAATTAAAACTAAAAAGTATAAAATAAAATAATATAAAAAAAATCTTTTTTTCAATAAATACTTTTATTAAAGTAGTATAAAAAATTGAAGGTAGATCTTGGGAATTTGTTACTGTGTTAAAATAAATGTGAATTGCTGGTATAAGAAACAGTTCTTTAAATAATTGAAAACTTTTAAGCTTAAAATGTTGAAAATTTTCATTAACTAAAAATTGATGGTAGATCTTTTGCATTAAAAAGTGTTTTAATATAAAAGTAAATTGCTGGATTAATTTTAACAAAAAGAAGAACTGTCTTTCATTTCAGCAATTTACTTTTATATTAAAACACTTTTAAATGCAAAAGATCTACCATCAATTTTTGGTTAATGAAAATTTTCAACATTTTAAGCTTAAAAGTTTTCAAACATTAAAAGAACTGTTTCTTATACCAGTAATTCACTTTTATTTTAACACAGTAACAAATTCCCAAGATCTACCTTAAATTTTTTATTTTCTACATTTTAGGGGGCTAGTACTAGTTTAATAAAAGTATATATTGAAAAAAAGATTTTTTTTTTTATATTATTTTATTTTAAATTTATGACACACCAAGCGAATATTTCAAAAATAGTGAGAAAATTTAAATTCATAGATGTTTGAGTTTCCTATTATCTCATATTCCGTAATCAATCTCGGTTATTAATCACCATCTAATTGTAAATATCTGTTTAGATACTCTATTTTTTAAAACAGCTAAAAGTTAAATATTAACTGAGTTCTTGATTAGATACCACTTGTCATTACTTAACACTATTGGTATGATAATAAAGATTTTATAAGTTGATTATATTTCTCCACGTTTTGTAAGAATTTTAAGGATAATTTGGAATTGAAGCATTTAATATTTGTTAGGCATAGAAGAGAGGACGGAGTGAAATATATAAGCAGCTCCATTGATATAAAATAGTGTTAATGTAATTCCAAACCCCATCTCAATTCCTTATTTTCTACAGTTGCAATGGTTTTGATTTTTAATTTTTTATAATTATATAGTGTTGAACAAGATTTTGGAAAAGCGGGATTTCATATTTCCTTTATTTCTCTATATTTATTTATCTAACCAAAGGCGTAATGGTCAAGAAGTCGCCTTTCATGTGGAAGGTCTCGTATTCAAACCCGATCATATCTAATAAAAAAATATCATAAAATTTTATAAATTTATCGTAATGTAAAAATAAGATTTAATAAAAATATAATAATAATTCTTGTGTAGGATATTCATAATCTTATACAACAACTACAGCCGGGAGCGGTGAGTGATTCTTTTTTACCAAATCCCCCTTTTCCAAATTCCTGCTTTCCTAAAATCCCGCTTTTTAAAAATTCCTCTTTTTAAAAATTCTACTTCCCAAAATCCCGCTTTTGTTAAAAACCCCAATTTCCTTATGAAAAGCCCGCTTTTTAGCACATTTTCAAAAAATATTGTAAAAATGTGCCGATTTAGTTTCACTCTGTTTACATACGCCTGACTAAAAAATATCAGCAACGGGTAGGTATTGCAACAAAAATAATTTAATGTTATAACTTTTTTCTGTAATCCCTCTCATTACGGAGCTACATGCCCTCAAATTCGGAAAAAGTCCTATATTAAAATAGTTATAACAATAGTTCTATAAGGTATATTTTCAACGGTAAAAGACAGTTTAGAAACTTTAAAAACCTTTAAAAGCCAAATGTATAGGGTTACCATTTGATATTAAAATTTACCATTATCTAAAACTTAGATTTGCAAAATTTTTGGCCCTTCATAACTTCTGAGCAGCTCAATCTAGAAGCTTAACATTTTGGGAGAAGCCAGATCCTTAGAAATAAGTAGGAGTCGTTTAATAAAATTTTTTTGTTGCTCCCCCCCTTTTAGGACGTAAGGGGTCCAAAATTGAAATTTTGCTATTCTTAAGCATCTGTAACTTGAATACCTTTCCAATTTTTTATACCCGTATGACTATATAGTCAAATAGTATAATAAATTTGTCATTACGTTTGTGACACAGAGAAGGAGGGGGGAGGGGCTAAAGGAGCTAGTTTTCGCAAATTTATTTTTCTGCAATAGCCGTCGCTGTTTAAATTTAGCCATTTTGGTCCATGGGTTCGGGTAGCTGCGGGTAGCCATACAACTTCTTTTTTATATGAACTTCACTCTGTACCTATAACAGCTGCGTGTCTGAAATTTTGCCAAAAGTAGTGGTTTTTTGGCCAAAGTTTCTTAATAATTTGGTTGGTCTACTGCATTGGGTTCGAGTTGCTGCCATACAACTTCTTATTTTTTATGAGCATTACTATATACCTATAGACGTTGGGTGTCTGAAATTTTGCCAAAAATAGTTTAGTCTAATGGCCAAAGTTACTGCAAGATTTGGTTGGTCTACAGCGGAGGGTTCGAGTAGCTGCCATACAACTCCTTCTTTTATATGAGCATTACACTACACCTAATAAAGTTGGTGTGTTTGAAATGTTACCAAAAGTAATTAATGTTTACAAATGATATAATGTTTATATAACGGTCATACTGGTATACCAGAGTTGACACAGTCTACTCTACCACACTCTTCCTCGGTTTTTACTAATATACAAAATATAAAGGTCTAACATTATATTTTAAGATATAAAAACTTCTTTAAATTGAAGAAAGTTTCTCTCAGTTTTACCGATTTTTGCCTAGATAGTAAAATTCTAAGTAAAATTCCAAATTTTGTTTAATTCCTGGAACCTAAAAAAATGGAGGGGAAGGGGAGATTAGATCCTTGAGAGATTTGGCAACCATCCCCATGAAGGGCTATTATGAGTTAAAAATTTCCTGTTTTTAAAAATAAATAGTCACTTAGTCACCAGTGTATATATTTCCAAAATTAAACTCAGTTTTTAACACAATATAAATTTGAATATATGCTTTTTTAAAAACCCTTGGTTTTTTCATCTATTGTTTAATATATAATATGGATAAAATATTTGTTTGTTAATAAGAGAATTAAAATTTTTTTTAGGTTTATTTTATTTCAATAATGATTTATCTCTTCATCAATTTACTTTTTGTATACATATTTTTAAAAAATGCTGCTAAGTTGTATATATATTGGTTCACAACCTCTGTTTAGATTCTAATCAAAATACTTGCTTCCTGCTAATATTCTTTAATGTAACTATTCAAGATGCTTAATCAAGGAGAAGGAGACTTGCAAAACTGCAACAATTGGAGGGGTATAACTCTGCTGAATATCATATACAAAGTTATCGCAACCATACTAAATCGAAGAATACAAGCCGAAGTAGAGCAAAACAGAAGAGATGAACAAGCTGGATTTCGTCCCAATAGAAGCTGTACGGGCCACACGAACACGCTCCGATTGGTTATAGAGCAATCGGTAAAATGGCGCTCTCCACTATACCTCTTGTTCATTGACTTCAAGAAGGCTTTCGATACAGTTCACCGTATGGCGATATGGAATGCATTGAGAAGGAAAAGAATACCCGAGAAAATAATACGAATAATAGAAGCTATGTATGAAGATGCAGAAATAGCCGTTCTACACAATAATAACATAAGCAACACATTCACCAATAATGCCGGAGTAAGACAAGGATGCCCACTCTCACCACTACTGTTCACCCTTGTGATAGATGAGGTCATGTTAGAAGCAGGCGCTTCTGGAAAGGGTATAAGATGGGATCTCTCACGGAAGCTTGAGGACCTCGACTATGCGGATGATATATGTCTGCTGGCGCATAGATTCTGTGACATACAACACAAAGCAAAAAAACTTCAGCAAGCAGCACGTAAAGTCGGGTTAGAGATTAAATAGATAAAACCAAGGCCATGAGAATAAATAACACCAACACAGAGACTATCAAACTAGAAGGCCAAACAGTAGAATATGTTGATATCTTATCCTACCTTGGCAACATACTAACAACAAATGGAGGCACAGAAGAAGACGTTAGCAACAGACTACGCAGAGCCAGAAGCGCCTTTGGTGAATTAAATAAGATATGGAAAAGCGGCCAAATAACGAGAACACCAAACTTCGAATATTCAAAGCATGTGTACTATCCACAATGCTATATGGCAGTGAAACAACATCAGACAGAAGCTCCAAGTATTTGCGAACAAATGCCTAAGAAGAACATGCGGAATATTCTGGCCCAACACCATAACTAACAAAGACCTATGGCAGCTCACGGGTGAAGAAACAGTAGAGAAACAGATAAAACGTAGGAAATGGAGATGGATAGGCCACACTCTGAGGAAAGAACCCACAAGCATAACGAGAATGACGGACTTTTACCCTAATACAATAATATACGTATATATTATAAATATTAAAAATTAGAGTCGGTTTCAAAATAAGAGTTTCAAATTTGCTTAGCGACAGTTTGGAGGTTCAAGGCACTACGGCAACCTCTAATATTTAAAAAAAAACGAATGCAAAAATAATTATTGAGGTTGGATATTAGAGTTGATTACAAAACTATAAACCAACATAAAAAATATTTTTATTTAATGGTGTATACAAAAATTTTGTTTTTAAAGTGAAATTGAAGAAAAGCCAAAAAAAGTGAATTTTGACTTTATTCCAAGGAAAATTTGAAATTACTCTGATTACTTTACTTGGTTTATTAGCTTTTCAAAGCAAAGCATCAAAGCGTATATTGGACATTGACTATTTCAGTATTTTACTCAAAGTAATGAGACTTACAACAGGAATGCTCCTGTGAAGCATAGTCTTATTTTTTAAAATCAAAATGTTTTACTAAATTTTATGATCTTAAAGTTTTTTCTTTTTTAGGACATCTTTTGTTAAAGTCACTTTAACACAACACACAAATAAAGGTATTTCTATTTGCCCTTTAAGTTTGTCTTCATATTAAATTTCTTCTCTTAATTTTTAAAATCTTGTATGTTTTTTGTATGTTACTATATAAAAGTTCCCAATAGAAAAATGTATAATTCAGTTGAATGCATAAACAGCTTTTTGAAAAAATTTCAAGGAAAACTTAGAGATATGATAAAATGTAACAAAATATGAATGAAATAGGATATAATATAACTTCTTAGTATTTGAATCTCTTTAATATCTGCAAAAAATATCTATTAAATTACAGAAGATTGATAATATGACAACCTTTGCCTTTATTTGACTTTTCACTGCTAAAAAACTGTGTACATATATACATATTTATAGCATATTATATATTATATGTTACGTTATCAAAGACAAACAAAAAACGAGGAAGATTATAGTTGCCCTTGTCAACTTTTAGATACCCGTGCGTGTATTAAATAAATAAGAAATTCTTATATTGCAATTGAACTGTTTGACAGAAAATTCAAAATATTTGTTTTTTTATATTTAACTAGCTAATACCCGGTGCGCGTTGCTGCGCCTCTCAATGGAGGTTTAATTGAAGTTGATGTTACTGCAAAAAGTTAACACAAAAAATACACTCGGTTTACACATGTAAATTTTAAAATGTATGAAAGCAATCTTTTTAAAACCATTTTTCTAGGATTGTTCTAGTAATTTTTGAAACTTTCTGTAATTCAAAGTACAGTACAAACTACTTTCCAAATTTTGACGTAATTTACTTCCAAAAATTTTTTTTTGAAAAATCGTAGGACCGACTGTTAACAGACTCAACTCTATTTTCCAGTTGCTTTACACATATAAAATTTGAGGTAAACCGGTCAAATCGTTTCTAATTTAGAGTTAATTAACGCAAAAATCTATTAAAAGCCACTGTGCCCACTGGGTTAACGGAACTACACTTTCTCTTTGGGCAAAGCAGTATTGCGCAAAATTGGACGTAATTTGCTTGCAAATCACTCAACAAAATTTTTTGAGGCTTTCTTTTTAGCCAAATGTAGTACTTCGCAAATTTTGACAATATTATCTTCCAAAATTATTTTGACCAACCGTCGGGCCGACATGGGTTAATAAATTCCAAAACTGTTAATAGTGTCTACTCAATTCTCAAAGAGCATCACGTATACAAAATTTGAAATCAATTGGTCAAACCGTTTCGAATTTAGAGTAAAGTATTGAAAAAACCTATAAAAAGCTGTTGGGCCGCAATGGGTTAATGGAACTCAACAAAATTTTTTTTGGGGATTTCTTAAAAGCCGAAGCAGAATTTCGTAAAATCGGACAAATTTTGGATCCACAATTTTTTTTGACCACCCGTCGGCCCGACATGGGTTAACAAATTCCAAAACTGTTAATAGTGTCTACTCAATTCTCAAAGAGCATCACGTATACAAAATTTGAAGTCAATCGGTCAAACCGTTTCTAATTTAGAGTAAAGCATTGAAAAAACCTATAAAAAGCTGTTGGGCCGCAATGGGTTAATGGAACTCAACAAAAATTTTTTTGGGACTTTCTTTTAAGCCAAATCAGAATTTCGTAAAATCGGACAAAATTTGGACCAAAAATTTTTTTTGACCACCCGTCGGTCCGACATGGGTTAACAAATTCCAAAACTGTTAATAGTGTCTACTCAATTCTCAAAGAGCAACACGTATACAAAATTTGAAGTCAATCGGTCAAACCGTTTTCATTTTAGAACCAAGAAGTTTAAATACTTGCACCACAGCCCCAACTTGGCGGTCCGTTAGAGCAAAATTTTTGGGCCACGATTTCTTTCCGTACCCAAAAACCCCTATATACAAATTTTCATGAAAATCGGCTGGGCAGTTTAGGAGTCTATTCGCTACAAACAAACAAACATACAAACAAACAAACAAACAAACAAACAAACAAACAAACAAATAAACAAACTTTCGCTTTTATATATTAGAAGATTACAAAAAAAATTAATAAAAAAAAAATGAATTAAAAAAAAAAGAAGAATTTAAAAAAAAAATATGCTCTCAACGAGATTCGAACCAACACTTTTCAATTAAAATGTCGACGTCTTAACCTCTAAGCCATCGACTTTATATTCATCTGAATTTTTTTTTTAAATTATTATAGTTGCGATGGTATCAATTGTTTGTTTTGAATAACTGTTTTAAATTTTTTTAAAAATGTATTAAAAAAAATAAATAATTTATAAATGAGAATTTTAAGATGAATTTAAAAAAAAAAAAATTTTGCCCCAGCCAGAAATGGAACCGAAACGTTTTGACTACTAGTCCCATGTCCTATCCACTAAACCATAGAACAATTAATAATTTGTCTACAAAACGAGTTTTTATTTATCTCATTATTTTTTAGCACATTTTCAAAAAATTTTGTAAAAATGTGCCTATATAGCTTCACTCTGTCCGTCCGTCCGTCCGTCCGTCCGTCCGTCCGTCCGTATGTTTACAAAAACTTTTACACCGTTTGAAATAGAGAAAAGAAATTTTAACCATGGGTAGTTTTTGCAAAAAAAATAATTTCGTAGAAGAATTTTTTTCTGTAGCCCCACCTGTTACGGGGCTACAGCCCCCCAAAGTTGGAAAAAGCCCTATATTTAAATTGTTATAACAAGAGTTCTGTTACATATATTTTCAATCTGAAAACGGCAAATGATAGCTGGTTTCATAAACTTTATAAATTTTACAAGGCAAATGTTTAGGGTTGCCATACGGTACAAAAATTTAACATTACGCAAAACTCAATTTTCGCAAAATTTTTGGCCACACATATCTTCTGAACGGTTCAAGCTAGAGTCTTGAAATTTTGGGAGAAGTTAGATACTCAGAAATTAGTAGGAGTCGGTTAACAACATTTTTTTGTCAAGCCCCCTATTTAGGAGCTATAAGGGCTCGAAAATTGAAATTTTTCTATTTTTAAACACCTGTAACTTGAATACCTGTCCAAATTTTTTTTTAGTGATAGACAAAATTCAAAGCCCTATAATTATGTTTCAACATGTGTCAAAGGTTTTTCTTTATTTTGAAGGGTGACGAAGTTACAGCCCCTGAAAATTCCAAAAATGCCCTATATTTAAATTGATATAACAAGAGTTCTGTTATGTTTATTTTCAATCGAAAAACGGTATTAGAGAGCTGCTTTTATAGACTTTACAAAAATATGTCGCTTAAATGTATAGGGTTGCCATACGGTACTAAAATTTACCATTATATAGAACTCAATTTTTGCAAAATTTTTGGCCCCACATATCTTCTAAATGGTTCAAGCTAGAGTCTTGAAATTTTGGGAGAAGTTAGATCCTAAAAAAATAGTAGGAGTCAGTTAACAAAGTTTTTTTGTCAAGCCCCCTGTTTAGGAGCTATAAGGGCCCGAAAATTGAAATTATGCTATTTTTAAGCACCTGTAACTTGAATACCTGTCCAATTTTTTTTTTATTAATATACAAAATTTAAAGGTCCAACATTATAGTTTAACATATGTTAAAGGTTTTCCTTAAATTTAAAAGGGGTTCCTTAAATTGAAGAAAGTGTCTCTCAGTTTTACCCATTTTTGCTTAGATAATAAAATTCTAAGTAAAATTCCAAATTTTTGTGTAATTCACAATTTAATTCCTAGAACCTAAAAAATTAGAGGATGAGGAGGGGGGGGGGGGGAAGAAGTTAGATGCTTGAGAAATTTGGCAACCTTCCCCATTGAAGGGCTATAACAACTTTTTGTTAGCAGTAAATTTTATAAGTCAGTAGTAACTATTTCCAAGTAAATATTTTATTGTAATACAATATAATTTTGAAAATGTGCTTTTTTAAAAACCCTTGGTTTTTTTTCATCACTTGTTTTTTTAATAATTGTAGTTGCTAAGGTATCAATTGTTTGTTTTAAATAACAGTTTTAAATAATCGTAGTTTCTATGGTATCAATTGTTTGTTTTAAATAACAGTTTTGAATTTTTTTATAGAAATATTAAAAAAAATTAATAAATTTCAATATAAATGAGAGTCTTCGGTCAAATTTTCTATAAAACAAAATTTTTTAAAAAAAAAAAAAATTTTCCTTAGCCTGAATTCGAACCGAGACGTTTTTGCTACAAGTAACATGTCCTAACCACTATACCATGAATCGATTAATAATTGAACAACAATTTGTTTGTTTTTTTATATTTGGTTTCTATTTCGTTATTAATTTAGAAAATACTCATAAAATATCGAAAAATTTGTATGGCAGCTACCCGAAGCCTTTCTCCGATTTTAACCAAAAACAATAGGGAACCTACAAATTGTTTAAAAATTACTTTGTGAAAGTTTCAGAACTCTAGCTCTTATAGTTTTTGAGTTATCGTGCTGACGGACGGACGGACGGACACACATAGCTAGATCGCTTCACTTTTCGATGCTGATTCGATACGTACCCTTGACACTATATCTAGCTCTTATATTTCGATGCGTTACAAACGGAGGAGTAATTTTAATATACCCGATGTTCATATATGTATGCACGGGTATAATCAAAGAATTTCTGAATAGTTCTAAAAATTCCTTAATTATATTCCAAGACAAACGTTTTTTGTTTTTGCTGTTGTTTTTTTTTTCTCTGTTATTTTTTCTTTTCCAAGTAAATTACAAAATGACAACTATAACTGACGGAAAAATTTTTAGGGTTTTCTTATAACACTAACATTTAAATAACATTTTTTATTAAAATTAGCTTTTCTATATTTAAATATACAAAAGTAACGGACTTAAACACTTCACCTCACTCTAATTAAATCGTATGTCTAATACTTGACATTTATGTCATTTATTTACCGCACGAAATTTAAACTTAAAATCTTCAAAAAAATTTACAGCGCCTTAAAAAAGCATGTCTTCATCGTTGTATTGATAAAAAGGTACTTAATCATACTAGAATCTCTCATGAATAGAATAGATTTTTTAAAATTTTTTCAACTAACTGTACTTTATTTATAATTATTAACTTTAATTGGAAGAGGTCTTTAATAGTAGATCGGAAACTACAACTCCAATTTATTGGATTATGAAGAAGCATCCATTGTAATAAGTTTGAATGTTGTAGCTTTATTGATTTTGAAAATATATTCGTTTGCCCTTGACTCGATCAGAACCTTCCATAATCTGAACTTGATTTCAGATTTCGCTGATTTGCAATCCCCACCTTACTTTTATCATAAAATTTCATCAAAAGAGCATCCGTAGTTTTTGAGCTGTCGTGTTTATGAACGGAGGGACGGGCATCGCTTAATAGACTCATTAGGTTACCCTGATCAAGAATATATTACATTATTTTTCCAATCTTTCCATATATTGTAGCTTGCTTCCTTTTGGTAGTTACAGCCCTCCATACCAATGTTAATAAAATCCTATTGCTATTTTAGGAGTATAGTATAATCAAATCTTAAGCACTGCACAAAATTTGTAGGAACTCTATAAATATAAAAACAAATGGTAAATAATATACAAACCCATATATACACAGTTTCTTTATATTCTGAAAAATAAAATTAATTTATATTATAAGGGCAAAATTAAGAGAACAAAATAATATTATGGGAACAAAATTAAGAAGCCATTCTAGAAAAATTATAAATTCTACAAAAAAATTTAGTGGATTTTGATAGTGAAAAATTCTCAAAGGAAAAATTAAACTTTTACTTATTAATATGTAGACTAATGAAACTCTTTTAATTAATTATTCATTTCAGACATCAAACATTATATGCATGTTCTTGACTAACACATTATAATATAATATGATACTGTAAAAAAAATCTATTAATAATATTATAATATGAATGTTCTAATTCAAGTGCGGTTTCTTAAAAATTTTATTGAATTTTTGTTTTATTTATGAAATGATGACGTAATAATACAAAATATTACTTTAATTTAAAATTAAATTTATAATACTTTAAAATAAAATTTGTTAAAGGATTCATTTGTAGCACATTTTCAAAAGATTTTGCAAAAATGTGCTTATATAGTCCGTCCGTCCATATGTTTACAAAACCTTTTACACCGTTTGAAACAGAGAAAAGATATTTTAACCACGGATAGTATATATATAGATATTGCAAAAATAATAATTTCCTAGAAGAACTTCTTTCTGTAGCTCCACCCATTAGGGAACTACAGCCGGAAAAAATCGGGAAAATCCCTATATTTAAATTTTTATAACAAGAGTTCTGTTAGGTGTATTTTCAATCTGGAAACGGCAAAAGATAGCTGGTTTTATAAAATTTAAAAATTTTTAAAAGGCAAATGTTCAGGTTTGCCATGCGATACTAAAATTTACCATTATGCAAAACATAATTTTTGTAAAATTTTTGCCGCCACATATCTTCTGAACGGTTTAAGCTAGAGTTTTGAAATTAGATCCTTAAAAATTAATAGGAGTCGATTAACAAAATATTTTTGTCACGCCCTCTGTTTAGGAGCTATAAGGGCACGAAAATTGAATTTTTGCTATTTTTAAACACCTGTAAATTGAATACCTGTCTAATGTTTTTGTTATTAATATACAAAATTTAAAGGTCCAACATTATATTTTAATATTATGTCAAAGGTTTTTCTTTATTGAAAAGCGGTTCTTTGAATTGATAAGTGTCTCTCAGTTTTAACCATTTTTGCTAAGATAGTAAAATTCCAAATTTTCGATTAAATAATCAATATCAAACACTATATAATTTTGAAAATGTGCGTTCTTAAAAACCTTTGGTTTTTTCATCACTTGTTATGTTATACTTGTATCCCCATTAATTTACTTTTTAAGATATCCTTTTAACCTTAAACCTTTTTAATAAAATTAAATATAAATTCAATACAAAATTTCGAAACAAATTTAGTCTAAGCTGATTATTTAATTTTTTCAAATTAAGAATATTGTCTTCCATCTTTGATCTCTTTTAACATAAAATTATTTTTCAGTCCTATGAATTTATCGTGACCTCAAATTGGTTTATTTGAAAGCAGATCTTTTTTTGTTTAGAAAAGTATAGTACGCCTGAAGAATTAAATTTTCGCTTGACTGTATTACTTTTCGTTATTTTTAGATAATTGAATTAAAAAACTTAAAAGATGTTTTTTTTTACTAAATCTAAGAAAAATTATAAATTTTTTCTATCTTTGATTAGAAAAGAATTTTTCTGTAATATGGTGAGATTGAATGTCCATTTGATTGACTTCAAATATTAAATTTATCTAATTACTAGAATGGTACTATAGACAAATGTTCATATAAAACGAGGAAGATTATAGTTGCCCTTGTCAACTTTTAGATACCCGTGCATACCCACTCACCGTTATTTATTTCCCCTATACTATTATAAATATTACAAAAAAAATATAAGAAAGTAAAATAGTTAAAAAAAAATTTAACTTTTTATCCCATAATTTTTGCTTAAAAAAAAAATTAAATTTTTAATTCATTACACCATAATTTTTGCTTAAAAACAAAAAGAAAAAAAAAAACCATAAAAAAAAAAAATAGCCCACCCTAAAAGTTCCGAGTGATGTCCAGCTTTGCCAACTAACTTGCCCTATTACTTTATCTGCCCAGTTTTAATTTTAACCTCGTAGCTTCATTAGATTCACAGTTATCGAATTGATTACTTTGTATGGCAGTTGCCCGAAAACAGAGCCGTAACATTTTGAAACTTCATATAAGTGCTCGATTCATTATATAACTATCAGTGTGTAATTTTCATCCTCGTAGTATAATCAGTTTCCAATAAATTCATATTGGTACAAAGAAGTTGTATAGCAGCCCCCCGAAAATGGGGCAGTAACATTTTGAAACTTCATATAAGTGCTCGATTCATTATATAACTAACCGTGTATAATTTTCGTCTTCCTGGTATAATTACTTTTGAAGAAATTCATATTGATTTAAATAAGTTGTGTGTAAGTTGTGTTTAAATAAGTTGTTGTGTGTTGTGTGTTTAAATAAGAGCTCCCCGAAACCTTGGTCTGGTCTTAACCAAAAAGAATAGGGAACCTCAAAAATGTCCAAAAAATGTTTTATGTTAATTTCAAAACAATTGCATTCATTACAAAATTATTATAGAATAGAGTAAATGAGATACAAAATTATTGTAGAATAGAATGAATATGTATTTGATTTATTATGTGTACACGAAAATAGAATATTTATAGTATCTGTATTTATATACCGAGTACACCAAATATAATAAAAACGAGGAAGGTTATAGTTGCCCATGTCAACTTTTAGATACCTGTGCATACTGTAAAGTTCTGAATAAAGTACCCCCCCGAATAAGGTGTCACGGGTACACTAATTGGAACATTTTTCCAATTACAGTACCCCGGGTACACTAATTGTATTTGTTTTTTCGCAAATAAATTTCGAACTTTGTATTGGAATTATGTTTTGACTGTTTTTTTTTTAAATTTTTTATTAAAGTAATAATAAAAATTATAAATCCTAGATAAATAACTCATTTACCTACCTTATCTATTTTATCTATACTACCTTACCTTATTACAATTTGGTATTAAATAAAACTCATTATTTTATAAATAAAGTCATTAATTTTACCAAAACAAATTAGGTAGGTAGTTATTTTATTAATGAATAAGTAAAGTATGCCTCTTATTACAGCTCAAGAATGAAGGTGCTAATATTTGTATAAAAAACTGGGAATCCCGCTTTTCACATTAGTAATTCCTATCATTTGTGACAAGGCAGAAAAAAAGTATAAAAGTCAGTCAAAAATTTCTACAGAAAAAATCGGACTAGGAAAGCATAAAGGATTCATTTAATGGATGAAGTGACAAAAGAACTAAAGAAGCTATGCAATGCAGAGTCAATCATAATACCTCCAAAAAATACATCATTTTTACAACCATTGGATGTTTCAATTAACTATCCATTTAAAAATTTTATGAGAGCTACTTGGAATGATTGGCTTATAAATGGTAAAGAGAAATTTACAAAAAAAGGATACAGGAAAAAACCGACTTATCAAGATATTGTTGATTTTACATCTTCAGCTTTAAAACAAATTTCGCCAGAATTCATTGAAAGGTCATTTGAGTGTTGCGGAGTTGGAGAGTTTGGAAAAGAAATATGTTTGGAAAAATTAAATAGTCGCCTTCAAAACATTCTTAAATCTTGCGGGGACGTACATGAATCAAATATTTCTGAAATCCAAACCGAACCAAATAATACAACTTATGAGCTGGTCGGGGTTGATGAAGCTAATGCAAACTTAGCGAATTTTGATGCTGATATAGAAACTATTGATGAACGTGTAATTGATAGTCAGACTTCTTCTGATGATGATGAATATATCAGCGAAACTTCCAGTGAAGTTGATACACAGGAGCTTTTCGAATTGGTTTAAATGGCTAATAAGTAATAGTTTAAAAAATTATTTAAAAAATTTAATCAGACTATATCTTAATAAATGTATCTAGTTTTTCTATTATTAATGAATTAAAGTATATTTGCAGATTTTTATACCCTACACCTATAGAATAGGTAAAAGGGTATATTAACTTTGGTATGGTGTTTGTAACCACCTAAAGGAAGCGAGCTAGGTATGGAAAAGTATATATATTTGTGATCATCGTGACCTCCTGAGTCGATATAGCCATGTCCGTCCGTCCGTAGGAACGATAACTCCAAAAATAATGGAGCTATCTTGATGAAATTTCAACTGGAGCTTACTAGGACTGAAAGTACAGCGGGGATTGCATATGGGCGAAATCGGCCCATGGGTTCGGATTCTGGATCTTTTAATCGATCGAAGGGCTAACGAACATATATAAAAAATCACGATAACTCAACAACTAATGACGCTTTCTTCATAAAATTTGTGCTGTAGGTTACTAGTAATGAAACTACTTCGGGGATTGCGTAACTTCGGGATTGGACCATGGGTTCGGAACCTAATGTTTTCTAAGTCGGTTGCACCGACTGACTGTTTCTTTACTTGTTTTTATTATTAATAAGCTATTTATATATATTTTTTTTATTTTGAATAAGTAATTTGTTAGTTATTTTGTTTCGTGAATTATACTAATTGGTTTAATTTTATTTTCCATAATACATTCTCTATCATATATAATACTAATGGATTTATTATTTTTTCAGAATATTGCCATTTTCCAATTAGAGTACCCGCGTATTGTATTCAGAACTTTACGGTACCCACTAACCGTTATTTATTTCCCTTATGCTATTATAAATATTACAAAAAAAAATATAACAAAGTATATAACTTATTATTATAAGTTTTGCTTAAAAAAAATAACAACAAAAAAAAAATTAAATTTTTAATTGATTATAGGTACCATAATTTTTACTTAAAAACAAAAACAAACATTAAAATTTGGTCCGGGTGATGTTCACCTTTGCCAACTAACTTGCCCTATTACTTTACCAGCCCAGTTTTAATTTTAACCTCATAGCTTCATTAGATTCACAGTTATCGAATTGACAACTTGGCATGGCAGCTGCCCGAAAATGGGGCCGTAACATTTTGAAATTCCATATGAGTGCTCGATTCATTATATAAATAATCGTGTAAAATTTTCATCCTCGTAGTATAATTAGTTTTAAAGAAATTCATATTGGTGCAAAGAAGTTGTATGGCAGCCCCCCGAAAATGGGGCCGTAACATTTTGAAACTTCATATAAGTGCTCGATTCATTATATAACTAACAGAGTGTAATTTTCATCCTCGTAGTATAATCAGTTTCCAAGAAATTCATATTGATGAAAAGAAGTTGTATGGCAGCCCCCCGGAAATGGGGCCGTAACATTTTGAAACTTCATATAAGTGCTCGATTTATTATATAACTAACAGAGTGTAATTTTCATCCTCGTAGTATAATCAGTTTCCAAGAAATTTATATTGATGAAAAGAAGTTGTATGGCAGTCCCCCGAAAATGGAGCCGTAACATTTTGAAACTTCATATAAGTGCTTGATTCATTATAAAACTAACCGTGTGTAAATTTCGTTTTCCTAGTATAATTACTTTTGAAGAAATTCATATTGGTTTAAATAAGTTGTGTGGCAGCTCCCCGAAACCTTGGTCTGGTCTTAACCAACAAGAATAGGGAACCTCAAAAATGTCCAAAAAATGTTTTGTGTGATTTTCAAAACTCTAGCTCTAATTTTTCAATTCTATCTCTTTTAATTAATTTTTAATTAACGAATATATTAAACTTAAGCAAAATAAGCTTCGTATGATCTTATTCATATAATGATCATAATGATAGATAATAATTATCATATTCATAATGATTTTATCTATCAATATCAATAAGCCAATTACTTAAAAAAAATCTTTGTGTTCTGTTTTGCTTATCTTAAATAAACTACGCATAATTTAAATCATATGATGTTCTAACTCGAAATCGTTATCTACAAAAAAAAAACAAAATTCATATAATTTGATGTTAAATACAAGATGCATAGCAAAATTTCAAATTTTTATATGAAAATATTGGAGTTAAAAAGGTTAGTTGCTCGAGAGCTACCCGAAGTTTTGGTCCGATCTTAACCAAAAAAAATAGGGAACCTAGAAATTGATTGAAAAATATTTTGTGAAAATTTCAAAACTGTAGCTCTTTTAGTTTGCATACGTGCATACATGTATTTTTTTTTTTTTTTTTTTTTTTTTTTTTTGTTAAGCAAAATTAAAATTTTTTTTGAGTTTTTATTTGTTTTGTTTTTTTTTATTGGTTCTTTTTTTTTGCAAAAATGATGGGATGATGAGTTCAATTTTTTTTAACTGTTTTACTTTTTTAAATTTTTTTTAGTAATATATATAATAATAGCTTAAAGGAAATAAATAACGATTTATTTTATTGTATACATCATAGTGGGTATTCACGGGTATCTAAAAGTTGACAAGGGCAACTATAATCTTCCTCGTTTAAAATTTAAATAAATAGTGAATCTAAATAACTTATGTCTTATACTATTCGGGAAATTTTTATTTATGTATATCTATTTAAAGATAGCATTACACATACCTTTAAAACCCTTCAATTATTTGTATTTATGAATTGTGTATGTATAACTTAAGGCAAAACTTCCGCAAAGGGGTTGTGAGCTATCAAGATGACGTCATCACATAACGGTACGAAATATCTCAAAGTTTCCGAATATATATACCATTAGTGGCGATGGTGCCATCTAGTGGTCGAAAAATGCATTACAAAAATTTCCTAAGATTTTGTAGCATTTTAATTAAATAGCTATATTTTTCCTGTAAGACCATAAACTAGAACCAACATCATAAAATATTGTAGAGAATGATATTGCCTTTCATATAAATCCGGTTTCATCTGAATCGGTGCTACCGTTTTTAAGATATTGCAATTTAAAGTGAAAATTTAAAAAAAAAAAAAAAAAAAAATCAAACTTTCAAAAAAACTACTATAACTGTGAAATTTTCAAAAACACCCTGTATTATTATTATACCATTAAAAAGGTCTCTTAAAACTCTTTCCAACGGTATATAATAAGTATGGCATATGTTGACAAATAGCCCCACCAGAGAACATAAATGCAAAAATGACGCAACAATTTTATTAAAAAATACATTTTCATACTTTATTTGTCATAAATTTATTTTGCCTTTTTGGCAAATTTAAAAATGTAAGAATGCATTTTAGGTTTGGATACAATATTGAGTTTGGTTCTGACAATTTGTTTTGAGGGATTTTGGAGGTGACAACCTCAAAGTTTTAAAAATTTTTTTATTTAAATATGTATGTAAAAATATAATTAGAAAGGCCCTTAGGCTACAAAATCATTAGTAATTTTATTTGTGAAAATAGAAGCAATTTAATTTTCCAAACTTTTTTATTTAAATAGTTAGGAAGGAGTTTTAGAGGTGGTTTCAAAAGCAGGGTTTTACGCTTTTTCCAGAATATTTATATATGTGTATATGTGGGATTCTCAATTAGGAGGGATTTTAGAGTTGGATTCAAAAGCAGGATTGCCGCTTTTTCCAGAATATTTATATATGTGTATATGTGGGATTGTTAGTTGGATTCAAAAGCAGGGCTTTACGCTTTTTCCAGAATATTTATATATATGTGTATATGTGGGATTCTCAATTAGGAGGGATTTTGGAGTTGGATTCAAAAGCAGGATTGCTCCCTTTTCCAGAATATTTATATTTATTAATTAGGATTGATTATTTTTTGTATGAAATAGCTATGCCGAATTCTCATACCATTCTTTTCATTATAGTGTTGGATTCAAAATCTAGTTTCAATAATTGAGTTAGCGGGGGTTCGAAAATATAATATTATTTAACATGTTTTATTACAGTGTATTAAAAAAATTTGAAACTTATTAATTTTTTTAATGAAATAGGTATCCGAATTCTTATACCATTTTTTTCATTTTAGTGTTGGATTCAAAATCTAGCTTCAATAATTGAGTTAGCGGGGGTTCGGGGGCGGCAGCCCCCGTAATGAAAATATAATATTATTTAACATGTTTTATTACAGTGTATTAAAAAAAATTAGGAACTTATTAATTTTTTGAATGAATTAGGTATCCGAATTCTTATACCATTCTTTTCATTTTAGTGTTAGAATTTGTATCAATTTTACTATATGGCTTTATTTGGTACAATTTTAGAAAATGATATGGCTTTATTTCGCATTTGAATGCGAAATACGTAAAAAAATTCTCGATATAGCTTTATTTCGCATTTGAATGTTGTACAGGTTGTTGGAAAAGTATAAGCGTAATTTTATATTCAACTCAAAACCCTGTCAATCTTCAAAATCTTAGTATATAAATATTCTGGAAAAAGCGTATAATTCTGACTTTATAACCAACTCTAAGGTCCTTTCTAATTATACTTTACATACATATAAATAACTCAAAAATCCTCTAAACAAAACCCAACTCAATATTGTATCAAACTATAAAGTACATTCTTAAATTTTAAAATAAATATTTCAAATGGAAAACAAAAAGGCAAAATAAATTTATGACAAATAAAGTATGAAAATGTATTTTTTAATAAAATTGTTGCGTCATTTTTGCATTTATGTTCTCTGGTGGGGCTATTTGTCAACATATGCCATACTTATTATATACCGTTGGAAAAAATTTTAAGAGACCTTTCTAATGGTATAATAATAATACAGGGTGTTTTTGAAAATTTCACAGTTATAGTAGTTTTTTTGAAAGTTTGATTTTTTTTTTTTTTTTTTTTAAATTTTCACTTTAAATTGCAATATCGCAAAAATGGTAGCACCGATCCAGATGAAACAAGATGTTTATGAAAGACAATATCATGCCCTACAATAGTGTAAGTAGTTGGTTCCAGTTTATGGACTAACAGGAAAAATATAACATTTTAATAAAAATGCTACAAAATCTTAGGAACATTTTGTAATGCATTTTTCGACCACTAGATGGCGCCATCGCCATTAATGGTATATATATTCGAAAACTTTGAGATATTTAGTACCTTTATGTGATGACGTCATCTTGATATCTCACAACCCCTTTCCGGAAGTTTCACCTAACTTAATTTCTTAATATGATATGATGTACATGCAAAATATAACCAACATTAAATTAAATAATATGAATTCTATTTTTAGGTATATAAAATTAATTATTCCGAATTTTGTATGAATTTCATTATTTGAACAAGATTATTAAATTCAGAGTTATTTTTATTCCAGATGTCATACATTTTTAACATAATGCAAAAAATTTACTCTTTAAATATTTTATGCAAAATGGGAAAATGTCAATTAAATGGAAAAATATATAAAAATTTTAATTTTCTCTGTATTAATATAATAATTATAAGGAAATTATAGCAAATTTGTATTTATTAAAATATTTATTGAAAAATATTTTCTTTGAAATTAAATTTCATTTTAAAATTGGATTAATTTAGGTGGCGCGAAATAAAGCCATATAGCCAATTTTTTCGCGTATGCATTTGAATGCGAAATAAAGCCATATCATTTTCTAAAATTTTACGAAATAAAGCCATATAGTAAAATTGATACAAATTCTAGTTTAATAGTAAACAAAGTAAAAAAAAATAGAAATTCATAATTAAGGGCAGTTATAAATGATAAATACAGGGTGTTTCGCTAATAACCTGCCATAGAACTAGGGGTTATTCTAGGGTTCAAAACCATTATTAATCATTACCCCCCCGCTAACTGAATTATTGAAGCTAGATTTTGAATCCAACACTAAAATGAAAAGAATGGTATAAGAATTCGGATACCTAATTCATTAAAAAAATTAATAAGTTTCTAATTTTTTTAATACACTGTAATAAAACATGTTAAATAATATTATATTTTCATTACGGGGGCTGCCGCCCCCGAACCCCCGCTAACTCAATTATTGAAACTAGATTTTGAATCCAACACTATAATGAAAAGAATGGTATGAGAATTCGGCATAGCTATTTCATACAACAAATAATCAACCCTAATTAATAAATATAAATATTCTGGAAAAGGGGGAAATCCTGCTTTTGAATCCAACTCCAAAATCCCTCTTAATTGAGAATCCCACATATACAAGTATATATAAATATTCTGGAAAAAGCGTAAAGCCCTGCTTTTGAATCCAACTAACAATCCCACATATACACATATATAAATATTCTGGAAAAAGCGGCAATCCTGCTTTTGAATTCAACTCTAAAATCCCTCCTAATTGAGAATCCCACATATACACATATATAAATATTCTGGAAAAAGCGTAAAACCCTGCTTTTGAAACCAACTCTAAAACTCCTTCCTAACTATTTAAATAAAAAAGTTTGGAAAATTAAATTGCTTCTATTTTCACAAATAAAATTACATTTTTAAATGCGAAATAAAGCCATATGGCTTTATTTCGCAATTGAATGCGAATTAAAGCCATACGCGAAAAAATTGGCGATATGGCTTTATTTCGCATTTGAATGCGAAATAAAGCCATAATGTCATTTTATGGCTTTATTTCGTATGGCTTTATTTCACGGCGCCTTAATTTATAGGTAAGTATACCAATATATTAACACTTATTAAACAATATTTACAAATTGACAGAATTTTTTTTAATTGCAATAAAAAAAAATAAAAATTAATAAAATCTTTTTCTGGATAATCAATTTTTTTTTTTTTATAATATTAATTTAAATTCTTTTGTGGTTTATTATTGGCATGGTTCATAATATTAAATTTAATTTAAATTAAATTATAATCATAATTAAATAATTAAAATTTATATGTATGCCTCTATATCTTAATACAAAATTTGCCATACTATTTGTAATGCTTTAAAGAAGCAGGAGCGGAAGGGGGAGGGGCGTATTTTAATACATAAGCCATCTTTGCTATTGAACTCCATTTAATTTAGCAAAGGGTTCGAGTAACCTAAAACTCCATCTAAACTACTCTTACATATTTTAAGTACTCATTTTGTGAATATTGAATAAATTTATTATACTTTATATTAATTTGTAATACTTTAGAATTTACCATAAATTTATAATACAATTTACTATAGATTAAAATAAATGTCGAAATCGAATTGTATAGTTAGTTCACTCTGTATAGAAAATGCAGTTAAGATATAATGACGCTAAATTAAGATGGGAAGAATACGTCAAAAATAATACGAATAAAATGAAGGAAAATATAGAAATCAAACACAGACAATACAGTCTGTTGCTTATTATAAGAAGTTCTCGCCTTTCAACATAAAACAAATAATCAAATACTACAGCCAGTTTGGGCAACTGTATTCAAATATAAGTTTGTGATTAGCAACTCCAATCGTTTTAAAATAAAGTATTGCCTAATATTATAGTTGCCTCCTGGTGTGTGAGTAATAATGATATTCACTGTGATCTTATGATTCTACCAATGGGAATTGGATTTTGTTAGATCAAAGATATCTCTAAAACTAAAGAGCCAAAATCAAATTAAGTGTTTGTCCTACATACTAGTTTTAATAACAACAGATCTGATAGTAGATTTTAATGTAGTAAAAGTCTGAATATTTCCTCATACAGCTTAACCCGTCACTGCATAAGCTGTCCCTGAGAAGTGTTTCAATGATTTCCTCTAATAAAAGAAAAAGATGTTAAGATGATTGACACATTAAAAGTTATTTTTATACCCGTGCATACATATATGACATCGGGTATATTCAAAATGCTCCTCCGTTTGTAACGCATCGATCTAGACGAGCTAGATATAGTGTAAAGGGTACGTATCGGCTCAAAATTGAAAAATGAGTCGATCTAGCTATGTGTGTCTGTCCGTCCGTCCGTCCGTCCGTCCGTCCGTCCGTCCGTCGGTGTGTCAGCACGATAACTCAAAAACTAAAAGAGCTACAGTTTTCAAATTTTCAAAAAATATTTATCAATCAATTTCTAGGTTCCCTATTTTTTTTCGTTAAGATCGGACCAAAACTTCGGGTAGTTCTCGAACAACTTACTTTTTTAATTCCAATATTTTCATATAAAAATTTGAAATTTTGCTATGCATCTTGTAGTTAACATGAAATTATATGAATTTTGTTTTTTTTGTTTTGTTTTTTTTTTTTTTTTGTAGATAACGATTTCGAGTTACGATTTCATACGTATTAAATGATGCGTAGAATTTTTAAAAAATATTTTTGATTTGAACTTTGTACTTTGAGATTTATGAATTATAATCATTATGAATATTATGATGATAATTTTCGATCATGATGATCATTATATGAATATGATTATATGATGCTTATTTTGCTTGATTTAATATGTGTTAGAGATCTGCACAAATATATTCCTTTATTAAAATTATCGAATATATTCAAATACTGTATTCGAATTCTATACATTCGTTCTAAAAGCTTTAAATATGGTATATACTCAAACTCTAACTTAACTATATTTATTCTATTCGTTTTATTTCAAATAAAAAATTGAAAAGCTTTTTTTTTCATAAATACTTTGATGTCTTGAAAATCAAATTTCAATTCTTCTAAATATTTTAAAATACACCAAGTATACCGAGTACTCTAAATATAATGAAAAAGAGGAAGATTCTAGTTGCCCTTGTCAACTTTTAGTGCATACCCACTAACCGTTATTTATTTCCCTTATGCTATTATAAATATTACAAAAAAAATATAAAAAAGTATATAACTTATTATCATAAGTTTTGCTAAAAATAAAAATAACAACAAAAAAAAAATTTAATTTTTAATTCATTATAGGTACCATCATTTTTGCTTAAAAACAAAAACAAACCCTAAAAGTTGGTCCGGGTGATGTTCAACTTTGCCAACTAAGTGCCCGATTCATTATATAACTAATCGTGTAAAATTTACATCCTCGTAGTATAATTAGTTTTAAAGAAATTCATATTTGTGCAAAGAAGTTGTATGGCAGCCCCCCGAAAATGGGGCCCTAACATTTTGAAACTTCATATAAGTGCTCGATTCATTATAAAACTAACCGTGTGTAGTTTTCGTCTTCCTGGTATAATTAGTTTTGAAGAAATTCATATTGGTTTAAATAAGTTGTGTGGCAGCTCCCCCAAGCCTTGGTCCGATTTTAACCAAAAACAATAGGGAACCTAGAAATTGATTGATAAATATTTTTTGAAAATTTGAAAACTGTATCTCTTTTAGTTTTTGTGTTATCGTGCTGACACACGGACGGACGGACGGACAGACACACATAGCTAGATCGACTTATTTTTCGATTCTGAGCCGATACGTACCCTTGACACTACATCTAGCTCGTCTAAATCGATGCGTTACAAACGGAGGAGCAATTTTAATATACCCGATGTCATACATGTATGCGCGGGTATAAAAAAATAAAAATTTTAAAAATTAGAAAGTAATTGTAATAAATAAGTAATCATAAAACTGGAATCTTTAAAGCTAATATTAATTATTTAATAATTTTAATTTTAATTAATAATTTAATTGAAAATTTAATAATTTTTTATTGTATTTTAATAGTAGTATTTTAACGGATCATTCGCCACTTGCTTTTGCAATAGAATGATTCTAGTTACTATTTATACCCGTGCATACATATATGACATCGGGTATATTAGAATTGCTCCTCCGTTTGTAACACATCGATCTAGACGAGCTATATATAGTGTCAAGGGTACGTATCGGCTCAGAATCGAAAAAAGAGTCGATATAGCTATGTGTGTCTGTCCGTCCGTCTGTGTGTCAGCACGATAACTCAAAAACTAAAAGAGCTACAGTTTTGAAATTTTCACAAAATATTTTTCAATCAATTTCTAGGTTCCCTATTTTTTTTGGTTAAGATCGGACCAAAACTTCGGGTAGCTCTCGAACAACTAACTTTTTTAACTCCAATATTTTCATATAAAAATTTGAAATTTTGCTATGCATCTTGTATTTAACATGAAATTATATGAATTTTGTTTTTTTGTTTTTGTTGTTTTTGTTTTTTTTGTAGATAACGATTTCTAGTTAGAAATTCATATGATTTAAATGATGCGTAGTTTATTTAAGATAAGCAAAAAAGAACACAAAGATTTTTTTTAAGTAAATGGCTTATTGATATTGATAGATAAAATCATTATGAATATGATGATTATTATCTATCATAATGATCATTATATGAATATGATCATATGAAGCTTATTTTGCTTAAGTTTCATATATTCGTGAATTAAAAATTAACTAAAAGAGATAGAATTGAAAAAGTAGATCTAGAGTTTTGAAATTCACAAAAAAAATTTTTTGACATTTTTGAGGTTCCCTATTCTTTTTGGCTAAGACCAGACCAAGGTTTCGGGGAGCTGCCACACAACTTATTTAAACCAATATGAATTTCTTCAAAAGTAATTATACCAGGAAGATGAAAATTACACACGGTTAGTTTTATAATGAATCAAGCACTTATATGAAGTTTCAAAATGTTACGGCTGCATTTTCGGGGCTGCCATACAACTTCTTTGCACCAAAATGAATTTCTTGGAAACTGATTATACTACGAGGATGAAAACTACACACTGTTAGTTATATAATGAATCGTTCTCGAATATTTCAGCGTTAAGGAGCTCTAGCCCAAATATTTGAATTATATTGCATTTTATGACTAATATATGTTTTATAGATATTAATTAGATCGATTGAAGAAAATTAAGTTTTACGGCAGTACAAACCCCTCAAACATCTACCTGTATTTTAAGCTGTATCAAAAAGATGATGTGACCGGGTAAATGTTTGATTTACCACGAATCAAAATCCTCAAAGCTTCTTCCTGAAATACCAAACGCAAAAAAATTATTTTTTTTAATCAAATTTCTATCTTAGATGTATTATGATAAAGCAATTGGAAATATATTGTTATTTTTTTAAAAATTTTTCAAAGTTTTTAATTTTTTGTGTTTTTATAGTCACAAAACACCAATAGATCACATTGGATTGTCTTTACTCTATTGCACAATCTAAAGTATTATGTGTGCATACATTTTCATATAAGTTTTAAATGCACGAACCACTACAAAATCAATTGACTGTAAGGAAAATCGTTGAACGTGTCTCTATATAAGAGCTAAACAAACAAACTATTCCCTATATAATATCAACATATATATATATATATACTAGCTAAAACCCGGTGCGCGTTGCTGCGCCTCTCAATGGAGGTTTAATCGAAGTTGATGTTACTACAAAAAGTTAACACAAAAATTACACATGGTGTAAATGTTAATTTTAAAATGTATGAAAGAAATTTTTTAAAATGATTTTGCTAGGATTATTCTATTAATTTTTTAAAGTTTCCGTAATTCAAAGAAATTCTAACTACTTCCCAAAATTGGACATAATTTACTTCCAAAAATTTTTTTTGACCAATCGTAGGAACGTCATGTGTTACCAAACACCAAGCCAGTTAACAGACTCAACTCCATTTTCAAGGTGCTTCAAGCATACAAAATTTGGAGTCAATCGGTCAAACCGTTTCTAATTTAGAGTAAAGTAACGAATAAAACTATAAAAAGCAGTTGGACCTCAATGGGTAATCGAAGATCAACAAAATTTTTTTTTAGGCTTTCTGTTTAGCCAAAGTAGTATTTCATATTAAATTTTTTTTGACTAACCGTCGGGTTGGCATGGGTTAATAATATCCAAATCTATTAATAGTGTCAACTCAATTCTCACAGAGGATTACGTATACAAAATTTGAAGAAAATCGGCCGAACCGTTTATAATTTAGAGTAAAGTATTGAAAAAACCTATAAGGGGCAGTTCGGCCGCAATGGTTCAATGGAACTCAACAAAATTTTTTTGCGGCTTTTGTTTTAGCAAAGCAGTATTTCGTAAAATCGGACAAAATTTGGAGCCAAAATTTTTTTTGACCAATCGTCGGGCCAACATAGGTTAACAAATTCTAAAACTATTAATATTGTCAATTCAATTCTCAAGGAGCATCACGTTTACACAATTTGAAGTCAATTGGTCAAACCGTTTCTAATTTAGAATAAAGTATACCTATTGAAAAAATCTATAAAAAGCTGTTGAGCCGCAATGGGTTAATGGAACTCACCAAAATTTTTTTTAGGCTTCGTTTTAGCAAAGCAGTATTTCGTAAAATCGGACAAAATTTGAACCCAACATTTTTTTTTGTCAACCGTCGGGCCCACATGGGTTAACAAATTCCAAAACTCTTAATAGTGTCAACTCAATTCTCAAGAAGCATCACGTGTACAAAATTGGAAGTTAATTGGTCAAACCGTTTTCATTTTAGAACAAAAAAGTTTAAGTACTTGCACCACAGCCTCAACTTGGTGGTCCGTTAGAGCAAAATTTTTGGCCCTATATTTCTTTCCGTACCCAAAAACTCCTATATACAAATTTTGATGAGAATCGGCTGGGCAGCTTAGGAGTCTATTCGTAACATACAAACAAACAAAGAAACAAACAAATTTTCGCTTTTATATTATAATATATAGATAGGTAGATTGATGATAATATATATACATCTAAAAAATAAATTTATGACTGCAATTTTACTCATATAACAATTATTAAAACATAAGAACTATGCTTCACTAACTGCATCATAGAGCTGAAGTATCGTGTTTTCTGTATAGAGGAAAGAAATTTCAAAACAGAACATTCAACAAAATCTTAACCATTGTTAACATCACATACAATATTCGCCCCCAAACTATGATATGAATTCATAATAAGTACCGCATACACGTACTTATTGTAGACTACAATCCTAATACAAGTGTTAAAACAAAAAACCAAAATTATTAGAAATGTTTTTTTGAATTAGATTAGATGTCATGAGAATTGTAGATATGTTGTGGAGCATTTGATATTCGAATAGAGTATTTCGTATCAAATTTAATCAATTTTTTATATTTGCAAAATTAAAATGAAGTTTTTATAAGATATTATATTATAATACAAGATGGAAATTTTTTTTTAATCTATTAAACATATGTCATGAACATGTTGCTTATTAAAAATGGAATTATAGTAGCCATATATACTCGTAGATATATAATATGGTGGATGTATATAGCCTTGTAGTAGATATTGAGATTCATGATGATCCTTTAAATATTAAAATAAATATAAACTAAATTATTACTGAGGTTTCTGGAAAACTAAAGAAGCACAGAAGCTTTTCCAAGTTTTTGTACGCTGTAATTCCGTAACGGATGGAATACCGAAAAAAATATTCCTTAATATTAAGCTTTTTGTCTATAATAGCCGGTTAAAATTTTATTTGTTTATTTCAAAAGGAGTTAATGTTTTGTAAACATCAGAACAGACGTACGGTCGAACCGGCTGTTGAACAGACGAAAGAAAACGAACGAACTGTGGCGAAACTATAATAAGCTAATTTTTCATAATTTTTTGAAAATTTGCTTAAAATAAAAGGAATCAATATTTTTATTTACATATTGAAGTACTATTTCAGAGTCCCGAATACTCATGGTATTAAATATATTAAATACAGTAGAAATAATATGAATTTTTTGGGTAGCTTTAGGGTTTATGAATTCATAAATTTAAAAAAAAAAGTCTTTTCAAAATTTAATTAGTTAATGATTTTTGAAAACTAATTACATTCCCAAAATTTTATCAATGTTCTTTGTTCAATAGATTTCTAAATTAAATTAATATTGTAATAGCAGAAAATGACAATTTTTTTGACTTTGTTATCTTATAGAGTTTTATATTGTTTTTGTCATCTATACTTTTCTTTCCCTGCAAAAACGTTATCTATCAATTTTGTAATTGAGATTCACTTTAAAAGATTGATACAAGAAATAACAACTTAAAACTTTGATATTTGAATTCATTTAAATTTCCATTTTTAGTAATGTTGTCATTTATGGCTCAGATTTTTAAAAGGAAACGAAGTTAACCTTTTCTTGCATGCAAAAACGAGTTTGTCAAAATTTTCTAGTTCTTTTATTTTTCGAGTTATCGTGCGGAAGGATATAGACAGATGGACGGACATTAGCTATGATTGATTTACTTTTGGATCCTAATCATTTGAGTCTATTTTTACTAATCCTTTCTAATCCTTTGAGTCTCCTTCTCTGAGTCAGAAACGTAATGTTAAAATAGTATACCCTTTTGACCTATAGTCATAGAGGTATAAACATGATGGTAATCAGCTAAATACTGCACGTATTCCAACATAGAAATTAATCTAAACATTTTTTGAGGCACATAATTTTACTAAAGACTATTGGTAGGGTAAACTTGGTGGATAAACATACATAATGAAAATCAATTCACTAATGTATGAGTTGTCAACGGATAATCAATATTCTTATATCTCTGACACCGCGACTATTTTACTAAATTTATTATATCTTTAAAAAAATAATAAGTTCTTTGTTTAACTTTAAAACAAATTCTTTATATTTATTTACTTGTTTGTTACAAACAATGTACAAAATTTTAATAAACATGTCAAGGACAATACATAACAAAAATTTATTTTAAGAAATATTCGTAGTTTGCAAAAAGAACAATGCAGTTTTCTTGTTCTTCACAAAATTTCATTGTTTTTTCAATGTAAGTATTGTTCAAATTTTCTGCAGCGATAATTATAAAATATAAATATATACAGACATGGTTCACATTATTTACAAATCTTTCAACCCCTATTTTTGTGGATAAAAAAATGTAAAAAATTGTATTCATTTCCAAAAAAAGATGAAATTTTCTTTTTTGAAGAAGGAATTTCTTTGCACAAAAACGGATGAAAAATTTTTTGAAACATAATGAATCTCTTGCCTTTATTAGTTTTGAAATCATATTGTCCCCTTAACAAATATTTAGGGGAAAAATATTTATAAAATTTAGAAGGAATTATTCAAAATATTGGATACTAACCAAGTGTTAGTCCAAAATTATTTTAACGAGGGACATGGAAAGCTTCAAAAGCTACCTGTTGGTGTTGTGCGTAGTTTCTATAGATAGACAAACCCCAACACTTTTCGGACTAAACTTTTGGTTGCAAATTTTCAAGGATACGATCGTGAAAGGACTATTGGGATTTGGGTTTAGGATACTGTCGGATTGGATAGGACGAAGAATGATGTTAATGTTCTTCTCAAACTTTTCTAAACATATACATAAAATCAACTTTAGGAGACACATTTTCCAAGATATGGTTTTCTATGAATGATAAGCGCCATCTGTTGTGGTTGTGGTTGGTGGTTGTTAAATTTCTTTAAAAAGGTGCTAAGATTAGTATAGATTTGCGTTTTATAAATTTTTATAGTAATTGGTTTTTTAACATAGCTTTCAATATTAAAAGATGTTTCTAAACTCATGACGGCTAATTTTGACTTAAAAGTAAATCAAAATATCCGTCTAAGCTTTGTGCTTCGCATTGATATTTTTAAAATGTACGTCTTTCTAAATCTAGAATTCTAGATACTTCTCAGTTTTAACTTTTATTATTATTTTTAATGCAGTTACAGTACAAGTGCTCAAAACAACCCTATATACAAAGAACTATAAAGTTGGATGTCGTTAATTTATTTTCTTTATCCGTTTGAATATTTAACTTTATTAGAATGATGTTCAATTACGCGTTAACCACATTTGCATTATATTAAACTTTTATTTCAGTTAACACTAACTGGTTTTCCCCTTTGATAAAATTGTTTTTAAAAAATCAAACTTTTATGCAAAAAAAATTTATCAAAATGAAACTGAAGTGGATATGATGCTTTCGCGTGATTAAATCTTATTGTACTAGTAAAGTCAAAAAAGTCAATATATATTTGAAGGGTTTAAAATTTAAATTCAGAGTAAATAAATTTAACTTTAAATACTTCTTATTATTCCTAGTTATGTAATAAATCGAAGCTACTCGAATCCGATGCAATATACAAATCAAATTTTAAGCAAACTTTTACTATAATTATACAAATCCTCTTGAAAAAATTACAAATACCCAGTTTTATATTGAGTTAGGCTAATATAATTAAAGAATTAATATAACAGGTTCTCGCACCCCCTCAGCAATGTGGCTAAATTTCAATAGCAAAGACATTTCTTGAATAAAAATTAATTTTGTTAAAATTGCAGAATCCTAGCTTCTTTATATTTTTAAGCTATCGTGCGAATCGACTAATAGACGGATAAATATAAGGACACCCATAGCTAAATTAAATAATTTACCATTCTGATTCGATCGATACACTTCCAATCTCTTTCACTAAACCGACTTTATTTTATTCAGACGTTTCAATATAAGTACACCCATGGCTAAATTAACTAATTTACCATTTTGATTCGATCGATACACTTCCAACCTGTTCACTAAACCGACTATATTTTTTTCATACTTTGACTATTAAAATTAACTACTATTGACAAAATTTCAGTCATTCAGTTTTAAGTATAGAGAAATGGTCAAATGAAGGATGAAAAGGATGAAGTTGTTTGGCAAGTACTCGAATCCTTGAAGCGATGACGGCTATTGCATTAAACCAATTTTTTCTCGTCGAAATACAATCGTCAAATAGTCAAAAATACAAAAAAGGTATTTTAATATTTATAAACATTAACAATTAATGCAAATCTTGAACTCTTCTTCAGTTTAATGAAGATACATGTCAAGTTTAAAAAATAAAAAGAGCTTTATTTTAACTAAAGTACAAATTATTTTATTTAAAAAACTAAATTTTGTAATTCACATAAATTTTTAAAAATTTAATTTATGTATAACTTAACAAAAATTTATTTAAAAACAATTTTACAAAATATTTATTAATATTGTTATTTAATTTTCCTTTGTTTAATTTAAATTTGGGATAAATATCTGAGGTTAAAATTGTAAAAGTCAACTAGTACTTAAACTGACAACAAAAATTAATATTATCTAAAAAATTTCAGAAAAGATTTTTGTTTTGAATTTTTTTTCGATTAATGTCAAAACTATTTTGGTGTTTGTTTTTTCGTAGAAGAATGACAAATAATTTTATTTTAATTATAAGTATGATGTACCTAGCAAACTACGACATGTTTTTATTTTTTTCCTATGCTGATGATAAAATAAAAATAATAAACTATAAAACAATAGTTGTTTGTGAATTTCTTACAAATTTAAAAAATAAATAATTTATCACAATTCACAACACCTTGTCCCGTTCTAATGACTTTTTGACATAAATTTAAAAAAATTGTACGCATTCACATTGACTTTTTTTAACTTTATTAATAATTAATAAATAAACCGAATAAAAATTTAAATTTATGAACGTTTTAAAATTTTAATTTTATTGGTCGGAAAGTAAAACTTATTTATTTATTTTGTTCTACAGTTTTGTCTTTGGAGACTGGTCTCCGGCCTAGCAGTTTGAAATAACCTATGTTCACAACTTTTGAAGAATAATTTTAATCAGATCACTGGTTCATATTTAAAAAATGTCATTATGATTTTATTTGGAAATAGTGAATATATGGACTAATATAATAGTAGTATATTATACTATTATTCTTATCAAAGTCTTAGAAAACCAATTATTTTCTTTTTCTAATTTAGCTAAGTTTTAATAAATTAGCTAAACTAGGGTCAATAATAATAAAAATATATTCTATTATTTATTATTATATTCTTATTATTATTACTAATATTAACAATCCATGTTTACCAAATATTTTATAAAAATTGTATGTTTTATCATTTCAAAACAAACATTTTAAAAGCATATTTACGTACCTATGTTTAAAAATAGTTAATGTGAATATAGTGAAATACTCATACAAAAGAGAAGTTGTATGGCAATTACAGGAACCCTCTGCAGTAGACCAACCAAATTTTGCTGTAACTTTGGCCATAAAACTAAACTATTTTTGACAATATTTCAGACACCCAGCTTCATTAGGTGGAGAGTCAGAGTAATGCTCATATAAAATAAGAAGTTGTATGGCAGCTACTCAAACCCTTTGCAGTAGACCAACCAAATTTTGCAGAAACTTTGGCCATCCAACTAAACTACTTTTGCCAAAATTTCAGACACGTAGCTGTAATAGGTAGAGAAAAATAGTCATAAAAATATGATCGCTTTTTCAGTTTTATCTCTTAAACATGTGTCAGAATATTAAAATACAAATTTTCAAATCCATGCTGTTAATTTCTTGTAATTTCTTGTGGACTACTATGATTTCCAAATATTATGAAACACACGTGTGCACTCAAAATGTCAATTAATGCACAATATAAAATTTATTGCTTTACAAAATAATTGATGAAAAATATCCTACGGAAATTATTTAAATTACAAAAATACATTTTAAATTTGCATTTAATTATTTAAATTTATAAATTAAAAACTGAATTAAACATGTTTTAATATTATAATATTTCGGCTTGAATACATTTTAATTAATTTTGTTAAAATTAATTGTAACAATTTTTTTTTTATTATTTTTTACATTTTTTATTTTCTTTATTTTTGCTTTATTTATAAGTGAGGAAATATATTTTAAATAATATTCAAATTCATTAAGAGGTATTTTCCCTACTTTAAAATAAAATTATCCTTATATATTAATTATATTATCCTTTTTCTATTCCTTTAAAAAAAATCGTTATTTTTTTTTTGTATTTTAATTGTTTTCATTTATTTTAGGTTTGTTTCGTTTTCTTCGCAAAATGTAATTAACCTGGTTAGATCTTTTAATTTGATTGTACAAATACAAGTCCGTATAATCAAGATGGCGGTTAAAAGTGAGAAATAAAATGAAAGAGAAAATTAAGTGAGAAAATTAATTTTTGTTTTGATTTAAATAGAAGCGGGCTGGGGAATTTAACGAGTTATTTTCAATATCTTTTATTTATTTTTATAAAATTACGCTTTTTAGAAATCTTTTAATTAGATAAAGCAAGACTAAGGTAAACATTTTTAATTATTTAGAAAATATTATATGTATTTACAGAAGAGTAGATATATTACATAAATTGTATTTCTGAAAATCGTTTAGAAATATTAATACATAACTTTATATTTTAGGAAAAAGTAGCCAGAATACTTCAACTTAGTAGAGAAAAGTTTAAGAATAAAAGCATCATAAAATTTAAAATTGGAGAAAATTTAAAGTTTTAAGAGCGAAGTTTTTTGAATGTTTAAAAAGCTTGCTAAAGTTTGAAGAATATGTGCTTCTAAGACGTGAATATTAGCTTACAAATGCAGTTAATTTTGAATACCAAACAAAATGTTTTGTAAATTATTTAAAAACCAATGAACAAAAAGTCCCCGTTCCTCGGAACTCATTAGCCGAACCATTAGCCGGACTTCATTAACCAGACTTCATTAGAAAAAAGTAATCACCGATTCTTTAGTAGAATGTAGATATAGCAAGAAAAGTTGAAAAAGTTAGACTTTTAAGATTGCCTCAACAAATAGCCGTCGAAAATTTTTGGACTACTTTTTAGGACTTTCATAATTTAGGAGTCTAAGTTTTTTTAAATCATGTCAGTCTGATTTCTGGATCTCAATATACAAGGACTAAGACTTTACTTCAATTTTGGATTGGAACTGCATATGGAACTTATGAGCCATTTTAAGTATATAGATTGCTCCAAGAAATGAGTTTTTAATTATAATTAGCGTATTATTTCCGATCGTCTGTATTAACAAAACCTCTAATATTTCTTTTCTAATATATCTCCCTACATTGCACCCATCTTAAAAAACTTTTATTACAAAGTTAAAAAAAGTTAGAAGAATAGGTAACACTGTTGAATTGCATAAAATCGAATAGAATCGTATTCGATTAATTTAATTAATTTTATTATTAATTGATTTTGAGCTTCTAACCTTAAATAAACCAACCTTAGGTTCCATTAAAGTCCTTTAAAGTTCAAAGAATCAAACATTTTCCCTTAAAAAAATTTTGAACTTTAAAATTTTTTTTTAAAAGACTTCCGAATATCTATTGAATTCATAAAATACCATTTATAGATAAAAGAATTTTTAGTATCCACATGGATGTTTATATACGGATATCATTAATTACAACCTTTTAGTATTCTTCTGGGATGATACAAAGTTGATTACATAAACATTTTTTTTTTTTTGATTTTATTTTATTTTTAGAAATAAACAAAACTTTGTTTATAAACATTAACTTAATTTTCATATCAGATGGTATATATAGAAGAAAGAAAAACATCGCCATTCCGTTTTGTGGCACTAAAAGAGAACCAAAGTAAAAAAAGAAATTAAAATTGATGATGTGTGGTGAGAAAGAATATTAAAAAAAATTTGAAAAACAAAGAAAAATGCTTAGGGAAATTACATTATGTTGAATATCTATTTTTCATTTCAAAATAATTTTTCCAGAAAATTTAAATACAAAAGAAATTTAATCATTATTAAATGTTAATATTCTACTTTTGAATATCATACAAAAACATTGTTGACAAACTCATCAGTTATTAATATCTTAGTTAGTTGAATTGAAAATTTTATTAAAACGAGGAAGATTATAGTTGCCCTTGTCAACTTTTAGATACCCGTGCATACCCACTATGGTGTATAAAATAAACCGTAATTTACTTCCCTTATACATTTAACTCATTACCCTATAATTTTGACGTAAAAAAAAAGAAAAAAATTAACAAAAAAAAAAAAAAATCACAAAACAAAAAACAAAATTTTCATTCATTGTCCCATAATTTTAGCTTAAAAAAAAAAAAAAAAAAAATTAACAAAAAAAAAAAAAAAACACAAAACAAAAACAAAATTTTCATTCATTGTCCCATAACTTTAGCTTAAAAAAAAAAAAAAAAAAAAATTAACAAAAAAAAAAAAAAAAAAAAAAAAATTGGCCCACCGAAAGTCCGAAGGTCCGAGTGATGTCCAACTTTGCCAAGTAACTTGCCCTATTAATTTATCTGCCCAATTTTAATTTTAACCTTGTAGCTTAATTAGATTCAAAGTTATTGAATTGAAAACTTTGTATGGCAGCCCCCCGAAAAAGGGGCCCTAACATTTTGAAACTTCATATAAGTGCTCGATTCATTATATAACTAACCTTGTGTAATTTTCAGCCTCGTAGTATAATTAGTTTTGAAGAAATTCATATTGGTACAAAGAAGTTGTATGGCAGCCCCCCGAAAATGGGGCCCTAACATTTTGAAACTTCATATAAGTGCTCGATTCGTTATATAACTAACCGTGTGTAATTTTCATCCGCGTAGTATAATTAGTTTTGAAGAAATTCATATTGGTGCAAGGAAGTTGTATGGCAGCCCCCCGAAAATGGGGCCCTAACATTTTGCAACTTCATATAAGTGCCGGAGTCATTATAAAACTAACCGTGTGTAATTTTCATCCCCGTAGTATAAATAGTTTTGAAGAAATTCATATTGGTGCAAAAAAGTTGTATGGCAGCTCCCCGAAGCCTTGGTCCGATTTTAACCAAAAACAATAGGGAACCTAGAAATTGTCTAAAAATGACTTTGTGTGAAATGCAAGACTCTAGCCCTTTTAGTTTTTGAGTTATCGTGCTGACACACGGACGGACGGACGGACGTACGGACGGACAGACCCACATAGCTAGATCGACTAATTTTTCGATTCTGAGCCGATACGTACCCTTGACACTATATCTAGCTCGTCTAGATCAATGCGTTACAAACGGAGGAGCAAATCTAATATACCCGATGTTCATATATGTATGCACGGGTATAATTAGATATGAGGAAATAATTAATCAATAATATAATTTATTGAATTTCCTTTTGATCTGGAAAATTTTTCATAGTAAAGGTATTCACGTATAGGTATACTAATATTATACCTATACGTGATCCTCGTTTTTTCCTTAGTGTATGGTCCAACCACCTCGATTTCCTTCTGGTGATTTGCTCCACCATTGGCTCTTCGTTTTTTGGTGCTCACAAGTTTGTGTATCTTATTCTATTCGGCATATTATTCTTAGACGTTTATCCCTAAAGACATGTAATTTATTGCTAATAAAAATAACGAACAACCATGATTCGCTAGTTTAGTTGATCTTTATGTTTACGAACTTTTACATATGCAGCGAAGCCAATTGAAGACTTGTCTGACTTCATTTATTCTGTTTTGTACATAAATTTATACCTAGCTTGCAAGTAGCTAATAAAAAAATATTGTCGATATTGGGACTCTGTAACTTTCTAAGAGATGGAAGAACTTAAAAATCTTCTTTTTAAAAGGGTCTCTAAAGGGTTTATTTAAATATTTTCATCTATCTATGATTTATATTGAATTTCCGAGTTCTAAATTGTGTAAAAATTTAGTCTAGAAACTGACAGACATTTGGACGGACAAAATAAACCTTTCAAGCATCTTTTAGATACTTTAAATATAAATTATACTTTAATTTCACCTAATCAATATACAATAAGATTTTCTGCTGAAATATTTTTCGTTGTATTTATAGATTTATTTTCATTTTATTTATTATATTGTTATTTCCGGTTCCGTAAATGATTTCGCTTTTCTTCTATTTGTATTTGTAAAGAAGATAAAACGTCAAAAATATTTTATTGTGTTGTTATTTAAAAAATTTGAAATATTAGCGGAAATTGTTATTAAATTATATTTATTGGTATTACCCAAAGAATTATATTTTGTAATATAGTTTTTTTTTTTATGAATAATAATTAAAAGTATTTGGATTCAATAATTAATAAACCTTCAATTTACAAAATAAATAATGATAAATTAATTTCAATATAATTTGTACAAAATTTATTTTTGCTTAATTATTCAATTTAATTAATTTAGATACAAACAAAACAAGCCAGGCTAGAGTTCTTGAAGTGCCAGTTTGTAATCAAATGAATCAGTATGACAACTGAATTCTTAAAGGTAATAAGTAGTGTTATGGAAATCGACTTCAGATAGCTTGAGATATTTTGAAGGAATGGGTTTTTGAAACAATTCCAGCGTTGCGAATTTTACGAAAATTTAATTTCCATCTAAAATCATGAATCAATTAAATGTATAATGAACTGTACGAGAATTGAACCCGCATGATAACCCAAATTATTATCCGAATGGTAGCCCAATTTATTAGCCACAAGACCAACAAAGCCCCTTAAAAAAAGCTATAGTTTAAAAATTGTGCAAACCTTGACGTTATCTTGTAAATTAATAATGATGGTTGCTCTGCAATCTGACTGATAACTCAGTGGTTGGAGTGGCTGCTTTTCAATAGAAAAGTGTCGGGTTCGAATCCTGGTCAGATCATATCTAATAAAAAAAAATAAAATTTATTTCGTAATAGTTTATATCATAATATAAAATAAATTTAACTGCCCCACCTGAAATGAAAGGTACAGGACTGAATATGGTAGGGGACTGTATATAAATAAATAAATACCCATCTCCAAACTTTTACTTATATATTATAAAAATAGCTAACCAATCTTGCCACAAATTTGAATTAAGAATCGTGTAATATACCTGTATTACCCATTTAGTTTACTAGAATTTTTAAGAAGCATGGTTATTACGCTTTATCTTCAGGTAAAATTCAGGTAAAGAAGCAGAATCGAAATTCAGGTAAATCATAATATAAATGAAAATCATAATATAAAGGAAAATGAAAAACAGTCAAAAGAAATACAGGCTCGTGTTAGTAACTCTTTGAATTGTTGATGTTACTGTGCAAATACGAGATTCTTAAAAACGGGCTTAAGACAAGACACATTAATTTATAAGAGCATGAGATCTTTAAGTTACGATATTTAAAGTTTTGATTCCTTCCCAAAAATACAAGATAAAGTATTATATAAAATTTAATATTGAAAATGCTGTATAAAAATTTTCAAGCTTTCCACAAAAGATATTTTAGGGATTGCAAATAGTAAATTTTTCTAAATTTACACAGTTTTTTGTAAGAAAATCTTCTAGGAAACAAATTTTGAAATTAAACTGAAGCTACTTAATTTTTATACCCGTGCATACATATATGACATCGGGTATATTAGATTTGCTCCTCCGTTTGTAACGCATCGATCTAGATGAGCTAGATATAGTGTCAAGGGTACGTATCGGCTCAGAATCGAAAAATAAGTCGATCTACCTATGTGTGTCTGTCCGTCCGTCTGTGTGTCAGCACGATAACTCAAAAACTAAAAGAGCTACAGTTTTGAAATTTTCACAAAATATTTTTCAATCAATTTCTAGGTTCCCTATTTTTTTTGGTTAAGATCGGACCAAAACTTCGGGTAGCTCTCGAACAACTAACTTTTTCAACTCCAACATTTTCATACAAAAATTTGAAATTTTGCTATGCATCTTGTATTTAACATGAAATTATATGAATTTTGTTTTTTTGTTTTTTTGTTTTTTTTGTAGATAACGGTTTCGAGTTAGAATTTCATATGATTTAAATGATGCGTAGTTTATTTAAGATAAGCAAAAAAGAAGACAAAGATTTTTTTTAAGTAAATGGCTTATTGATATTGATAGATTGATAGATTATGAATATGATGATTATTATATGAATATGATCATATAAAGTTGATTTTGCTTAAGTTTAATATATTGGTGAATTAAAAATTAATTATAAGAGATAGAATTGAAAAATTAGAGCAAGAGTTTTGAAAATCACACAAAACATTTTTTGGACATTTCTGAGGTTCTTTTTGTTTAAGACCAGATCAAGGTTTTGGGGAGCTGCCACACAACTTCTTTGCACCAATATGAATTTCTTAGAAACTGATTATACTACGAGAATCAAAATTACACACTGTTAGTTATATAATGAATAGCGCACTTATATGAAGTTTCAAAATGTTACGGCCCCATTTTCGGGGGGCTGATATACAACTTCTTTGCACCAATATAAATTTCTTGGAAACTGATTATACTACGAGGATAAAAATTACACACTGTTAGTTATATAATGAATAGCGCACTTATATGAAGTTTCAAAATGTTACGGACCCGTTTTCGGGCAGCTGCCATACAAAGTAATCAATTCGATAACTGTGAATCTAATGAAGCTACGAGGTTAAAATCAAAACTGGGCAGATAAAGTAATAGAGGACAAGTTAGTTGGAAAAGTTGGACATCACTCGGACCAACTTTTAGGGTGGGTTATTTTTTTTTTTTTTTTGGGATAATAAGTTGAATCAAAAATTATGGGATACCTAATAAGTTAAATTTTTTTTAAACTATTTTACTTTCTTATATTTTTTTTGTAATATTTATAATAGCATAGGGGAAATAAATAACGGTTAGTGGGTATGCACAGGTATCTAAAAGTTGACAAGGGCAACTATAATCTTCCTCGTTTTTTTACAAAACCTCTAACAAAGTGAAAGTAATTGAAGAAAACAAGAACTGAAAATGAATAAAATTAATTTCGAATTGATTTTAGTTGAAATTGGCAGCGAATGTCTTTAATATTAAAAACACAAAAAGTTTTTATGTTTTATTCAATATATGAATATAGGGTATGAATACAAAAAAAGCATAAAACTATAAACATACTCTCTTATGAAAACATAAAATATGAGAACTGAGCGTAGAAAATTATAATATTTTTTTTTCTAGATAAATTCTTTAGCTTTTTGCATATATTTTACCTTCACATTTTTTCTTCTTCATACCCGTGTATACAGTTGCGCAAAGGTATTTTAAAATTTGTATTTCGTTTGTAATGATAGCTTTGATTGAATATATATATTCGCTAGCGAACAGATCGCTAGATATAACGGTTTTTATCAAATAGACTAAAATAACAAGGATACTTTCAAATGTCCTTTTCGTCCTTAAAGGATAATATGCGCCATTAAAACTATATATTTTCCGAAAGCTGGCCAACACCAGCCTTTTTTTTGGATATAGTCATTTGGTCCAACGCGGATACTACTTAAACCTTGGAGTCCCCAAAGTTAGCAAGGTCAACCATATTTTCCTTCCTTCTTTTTTGGGTTTTTATAGTTTTCTTTTGGTAAAATTTTTTTTTCACTATTTTGTTTTTCATTCATTCCTTCTTTTGTATTATTAATGCAATTTTTCAAATTTTCTCACATTATAATAAAAATAAAAAGTCGAAATGAATGAAAACAGGGCCATTTTCCTGTTCAGTGATGAACATTAAATATGATGTAAGATTGTTATGTGGGAAAAATATGGTGGTTGATCAAAAGAATATTTTCACATCTTACAGCAATATAAAAACATAGATATTTTTATGTGTTTTTATATACATAAAATAGCTGTCAGGATTATGCATATATTATAACCTAAATGTTTGTGTGAAAGTATAATAAAATTATCTTTAAAGAATTTACTTAGTATATAGGTATATAGAAAAAACTAGAAGAACGTGATATTTACAGTTTTTAATAAAAATGTTAGAGCAGGCATTTTATAATACACGAAGTTGCTAAAAATTTGGTTTTATCATTTCTCGTTAAAAGGTGCATGAAATAATAAGGTAAAATTCATTAAATGGAATGTAAATCACATCCTAGAAAGTTTGAACTTATCGATTGAAATGCACGTATTTCAAAATTTTATAATTGGATTATGGAACTTATGACATAGTTTCAAATTGAAATGTATCAAATGAATTTATGTTATTAATTTAACAAAACTTGTTTAATCTTCTTTCTCATTACGAATGGCATTAAAATGTAATTAGTTGTTTAACATTCTGAATTAATGATTAAATTTTTTGATCAGGAAAATTTTTTTTTTTCAGAATTAACTTTGAAAAACTTGTGATGATATTAATTTTGAAAGAATTGTGATGGTGGAAAGGCTCTGCATTGGACAAAGGACCAAAATTCAACCCTATTTTGAAAGTCAGCATGCGATTATTAAAACACAAAGATTATTTCAAAATTTTATTCATGTTCAATGAAATTACTACCGCTATAATAATGTACTGATTGGTTCAGCGTTTTTGGCAACAAGGGCTGTTTGTAATCTTCCGCATGCTGGAAGGGCTGTTGCAGTTTGGAATGAAGTGAACTTTCCTTGGGTGTAAGCAATTCGAATCTCAAAACTTCCACCAGGCAACGAAACTTTGGCGCTCTTCGCACAGAATCTTACATAAGTTACATCATTTTATATGTAAGATATAATTGATTCACAAGCTTAAACCAAATGATGCACAGTAATGCAAAATACGTATTCAAAATGGTCGCCGTTTTCAAGAATTGTGACTATAAAAGTAAGAGATTGGTCACGTGAGTAAATAAAATTGCAGAAAATGGGGGACTTTAAATCCAAGCAAAATGTTGAACATCAAATACATTTACTGAAATATAAAATTATGTTGTGTAATAACTTCAGAATTATCATAGCAAAATACTTTTCGAAAATGACGAACAAGTACCTGCTAATGTAATGGGCATTCACTAACGATCAATTTTTTGCATATTTTTTAAGACCAGAGGTAGAGAACAATCTAAAACTTTAACTCCAACAGGATGAACTCCAGCTGCTGTAACTCCACAGCTCACACAGCTCGTAGTATATATTTATTAAAAAATAATTGAAAATTTTTACTAAATATAAAATTATAATTAATATCAATATTTTTTTAAGTCTGGTAACACCTCAAAGTAAGTGAATATCTCTTTTAAATGAACAGTACTGTAAAAATAATACACAGAGATGTAATACATAATAAGCTTATTATATTATTCATTTTTTCAAGCACGTCATATTTTATTTTACATTCACATTTACTAATTATAAAACAATTTAATAAAAAGACATTTAAAAAAATATAAAAGATTCTTTATATTTCAAGTAAAAATATTAGTTCTTATTGTAGGTGTTTTATTTTGTCATATTATAATATTAAAAATAAAGTAAAACAATTAAATAAAAATGTTTTTTAGTGGGGTTTGCAAAATGCGGATTAATTTACATATTAATAAAAAAAATTAGGTATTCTTTCTAGCACAATAATTTTGTTGTGAAATTCATTTATATTTTTTTTTACATTTCATAGAAAAACTGCTCTATAAAAAACAGACAGTATTTTCATACTTTATTTCTCATAAATTTATTTTGCCAAAAAATATTTCCATAGCTTTAGCGAGCAAGAATTTTAGAGTTTGTTACAAAATCAGGATTATACGCTTTTTCCAGAATATTTATACATATGTATGCGTGAGATTCTGAATTAGGAGGGATTTTAGAGTTGGATTCAAAATCAGGGTTTCAATAATTTGTTTAGCGGGGGTTTAGGGGCGGCAGCCCCCACTATTTTTAAATTTTTATTTGTTGAAATATGCATGTAAAAAATATTTAGGAAAGATTTTATAGTTGGCTACAATTACAGGATTATACGTTTTTTCCAGAATATTTATATATTTGTATACGTGAGATTCTGAATTAGGAGGGATTTTAGAGTTGGATTCAAAATCAGGGTTTCAATAATTTGTTTAGCACGGGTTTGGGGGCGGCAGCCCCCACTATTTTTTAATTTTTATTTGTTGAAATATGCATGTAAAAAGTTACTGTTTTTAAAAAATAGTTTGTCATTAAATTTTGATTTTTGGAATTTTTTTTTTGGAATTATTTTTTTTGGAATTGTTTTTTTTTTTTTGGAATTTTTTTATACCTGGAAACATATTTATAACATATTAAAATTTTTTTTTTCAAAAATAAAATTATTTAATTCATTTAAAAAGTACGGCTGAAAAAATTGTAATACATATCAACAGCTGAAAAAATTGTAAAACATATCAACATTTTTTTATACAGAAAAAATTACAAAACAAAAAATTTTTTATTTCATAAATGCTTATATCTTCTGAACGCTTTAATATAAACATACCTTATGTATGCCCAATTTATAGAAAAAAATAAAGGCTTTCCAACGATCTAAAAATATTTAGTGGGTTTCTGTGCAAAATTTTGAAAAATATGAGTTTTAGAGAAAGGATGTTAAAAATTTTTTTTTTTGCAAATATTTTGAACTTTGAACTACAATATCTCCAAAACGGCAGCACCTATCGTCATCAAATAAACGGTAAAATATTTTCCAGACGTTCATCTTAATTATTAGCTTAAACTGAATACATATATATTGAACAGATCGCTAGATGAACAGATCGTTTTTTGTAAAATAGACTAAAATAACAAGGATACTTTTAAATGGTCCTTTTCGTCCTTAAAGGATAATATGCGCCATTAAAGCTATATATTTTTTGAAAGCTGGCAACACCAGCTATCTTTTATATTTAGCCATTTGGTCCTACGCGGATACTAGTTAAACCTTAGAATCCCCTTGACTTTTTATAAAATGACAATTAGAATAATCAAATGATTTTGTTATGTAAGACTAAAATCGTATCAAATGTAAGTAAATTTAAATAAATATTATAATTTTTTTTTGACACAACATAATAATAAGTAAAAATTGTCAAAAAATTGGCAGCCTGTGGAACCACTCTATAATAAACTGGCCAGCTCATATATTTTTATTAAGGGGTTATTAGTTAATATATATAATATTCTAAGGACTAACACAATTGTCATATATTTTCTAAGTATTGTTTTTAATCTTTAATTCATATCATTTGAAATCAAAACCTTTATATTTCTATTCAATTGAAAAGTATATTGTATTGTCTATATTGTGCAATGAAAGTGCAATATGATGACGTATTCTAGAACAATTGTTGTACATTTATTTAACATAATTTACTTTTCATAATAATTTGTACAAAATATGTAGGTAATCTGTGAAAATTATAATATAGTCATACATATTATATTTTATATACCTATCTATACTTATTTTATTTAATTTTAAAAAACAGGCTATACCCATTGTGCAATACATTTCAAAGTTTTTGTATTGTTTTTTAATTGAATTTTTTTTAACGTTTTTAGCACATTGTCAAGAAATTTTGTAAAAATGTGCCTATATAGTTTCACTCTGCTCGTCCGTCCATCTGTCGGTCTGTCTGTCCGTATGTTTAAAAAAACTTTTACATCGTTTGAAATATAGAAAAGAAATTTTAACCACGAGTAGGTATTACAAAAAAAATTATTTCGTAGAAGAATTTTTTTCTCTAGCCCCACCTGTTAGGGAGCTGCAGCCCCCCAAAGTTGGGAAAATCCCTATATTCAAATTGTTATATTAAGAGTTCTATTAGGTGTATTTTCAATCTGAAAACGGCAAAAGATAGCTGGTTTTATAAACTTTATAAATTTTTAAAAAAAAAATGTTTAGAGTTGCCATACGGTACTAAAATTTACCATTACGCTAAACTCAATTTTTGCAAAATTTTTGGCCACACATATCTTTTAAACGGGCCAAGCTAGGGTTTTGAAATTTTGGGAATAGCTAGATCCTTTGAAATAAGTAGAAGTCGGTTAACAAATTTTTTTTGTCAAGCCCCATGTTTCGGAGCTATAAGGGCTCGAAAATGGAAATTTTGCTATTTTTAAACAGCTGCAACTTGAATTCCTGTTTAAATATTTTTTCCTTAATATACAAAATTTAAAGGTTCAACATTATATTTCAACATATGTTAAAATATTTTCTTAAATTTTAAAGGGGTTCTTTAAATTGAAGAAAGTGTCTCTCAGTTTTAACCATTTTTGCCTAAATAGTAAAATTCTAAGAAAAATTCCAAATTTTGGTGGAATTCACAATTTAATTCCTAGAACCTAAAAAAGTTTGGGGGAAGGGGAGTAGTGAGCATTATATCCTTGAGAAATTTGGCAACCTTCCCCATAGAGGGGCTACTAGGACTTAAAAATTTACTGTTATTATAGGCAAGCAGTAACTTAGTCACCAACGTATATATTTCCTAAATTAAACGTTAATATTGAAGCTTCAACATTATATTCCGATAAAATACTTAGTATGAAACACTATATTATTTTGAAAATGTGCTTTTTTAAAAACCCTTGTTTTTTTTTCATCACTTGTTTAATCTAATTTTGAGCTAGTTTACTTCATTAAGCAATAAAATAATAGGATTAAAATTATAAGTTTCTTAATTTTCAAATTAAATTTTTACATATATTTAATTTTCTTTATAAATTATTTGTATGTGTTGTATTAGGAAAGTGGTGGAATAATTATAGTAAGCTCTATGATAATGAATATTGACATTTTAGCTCACTATCTAGTTCCGTCATTTTCGTCTCTATTCTGCCTAATGGCCTATTCTCTGATTTTGTAAACATTATGTTATAACAAAATAATTTTCTAAAGCTTGACAAAAGAAGTGACGGCTAGGTAACACAGTAGTTAAAGTCTCGACCTTTTATTCGAATGTTCCTGGTTCGATTCCCAGTAAAAGTGAAAAATAAATCTTTTCTTTGATTTGTCGATTTAGCAACCATTCGCCATTGGCTTCAAATTGATCGATTAATTAGAAATTATATATAGCAATATAACAATTTAATTTAATAATATAACTCACAGAAATAGATGTTATAATCTAATGTAGTACCTAAATTTATAACGAGTTAACAATTATAATTGAATGTATTGAAAATTAATGACGTTTCTAAATGTAATAAAGCCTAATTCAATTTCATGTTTCAATTGTACATCGAATTTATTAAGATCAATTCTAATAATAAGAAAACCACAATATGTTCACCCTATTCCAAAATCTACCTATACGGTATAGACAGGGTTATTAACCTGACAGTTTAACAGCTAGGTTTTAAAAAAAAGCAAAGAGGTGGATAAATCTATTCTTCTAGTATCTAGTAGTTTCCAAGTAGCCCTGAATTCAGCAATTTCTAAAATAAAAAAGGATTAATATTTTACAATAAAAAAAAACATTTTCTATAATTTTTCATAAATTTTAAATCATTAAAAATATTAATATTTAATAAAAGTATTTCAATTAAAATAAAAATCATACTCGTAATTTCGAAAATAAATTAAGAGGAATTTTAGATTTTGGCTTCTTTCAGAATATTTATACATGTATATTCTGAATTGCGATGGATTTTAGAGTTGGATTCGAAATCAGAGTTTCAATAAGTTGTTTAGCGGGGATTAATTATTTTTAAATTTTTATTTGTTGAAATATGTATGTAAAAAATTATTACGAGGGATTTTATAATTGGCTTCAAAATGAGGATTAGACGCTTTTTCCAGAATATATGCACATAAGTTAGGATGGACTGTTTGAGTATACACATAAAACTGTTTATTTTTAATTTTTTTCTTTGGAAGTAGTAATTTTTATTTTTGGAATTACGGAAGTATGTAAATGGTATTTTGGAAAAGAAATTGCTTTTTTGGTATTTCGTACCGAATCCGAATAAAGTTTCGCAATTTGGGATTTTGTAGTTTGCGATTCTGTAATTTGCGATTTTATAATAAGATGAAAACCCCAACCAATAATTTCACTTACTTTCATAGTACCCAATTATTAACGTTCTTACACCAAACTTAAACCCAATTCACCCAAACAATGTAATATAAAGTCATGATCCTAATAAAAATATTGTAGAGCTTGCTAAAAATTTTTTCATTTTTTACCACGTAATCATAGATGTGTGAGTAATTGCTTTTAGTTTTGAAACTTCAATATATTTTGTTAAGGACTGAAAGAGGGCTAAGAGATCGAAATTTTAATATAATTTTTTTTGTTTATATGTTTTAATTTTATAAAGCTTAAAAAATTGGCAGGCAGTTTAACTTTCACACTAAATGCATACAAGTATATATAAGTAGTTTGTAACTCCGTAATAAATAAACTTAATATTTAAGATAGATTTAGTTTACTCTACACCTTATTCATACTATTACATTACGTACGTCATTATTTAATTCATTTATTTCAAATAGTATGGAATTTTCAATGACGTATCGATGATTAAAGTCAAACTAATTAGAAAATTTTTAAATTTTTTTTTGAAAAATGGCTAAAATTGGAAATAATAATATAATTCTTCCATTTAATGAAACCTACAACTTTGATTATCATTATATTAATAAATAAAAAATTTTAATACACACTGGATTGAAAGTATGTTTCTTTATTAATTTTGAATACTTTGATATAAATTTATTTTTTTGAATACATTTCTTAACAAAAACTAATAAAACCCACAATTTTATCAATGTAACAAGTTCTAATAATAATATAAAATTTTATCGTTTTTTAAATATCTTAAAATTATAATCAATATAAAGTCAAAAAAATATTTAGTTCAATTTATTTGATTTTTTCTTTTTACTCATTGTAATTTTCTTTTGAAACTTTCCTCAAAATTCAAAAGTATTGGTAGATATTGGAAAATTAGGTTACATGAACTCGTATGTATTCACTTTCAAAAGAAATTGAAATAAATAAACTTAAATATCAATAAATATGATTGTAGTGAATGTTTTGTACTCAATAAATGTAAACTGTTTTTTTGTATTTTCTTTTCTAAATTTTAACACCGTTTACATGCCGTTATTTAAGAAACAATTTCTACGGTAAAGTTATAACAATATAGTATGTTATATATTATATAAAAACAGTGAAAAATGCAAGGTTGTTATAGACATAACTTTTTAAAACGATAAGATATTGTATATAGATCCTTATTTTTGACCATTAAGCCTTTCCCAAGAAATTAAAATAAGAACAAAAAGTAAGAAAAAAGGATGTAAAGTGTTAAAAATAGCATTTATGTTCTTATAAATATTTTGATAATTTTTTTGTAAAAAGATTTTCGAGAATAATTTTTCTTTAAATTTTACAAAACTTATTTGATTGCTCAGAGTTACTCTCTAATTTTACTTTATTTTTTAAATATTCGGTATTACAATTTTAACAACACGTTTTATAAAATAATTGTAAAATTTCGGACGCAGTGACAAATATCCGGTAAAATATTTTTACAGTAAAATGTAATTACAGTTTCCTCTTAAAATCAAATATAATAATTGTAAAATATTATTAAATATTATTATTTATTAATATATTTGTCTAGGATGAGGTGTAACAAACGCATTCAATTAAATGTGTTTTGTTGGATGTGTTCAATTATAAATTCTCCTAAAAATATGCAAAAAAATTTGTCTAGAATGAGGTGTAACAAACGCATTCAATTAAATGTGTTTTGTTGGATGTGTTCAATTATAAAGTCTCCTAAAAATATGCAAAAAAATTATCAAAATTATTTTGATGGAAAAATTTTTTGAACAAAAAAAAAATAAAAATTTTGTGGAACACGAATGAAAGAAATTTATGTAGATTGCATAATCCTACCCACATTGCATACTTTTAGGATGTGTTTTATTTTCTCATAATCAATATAAAAAATTAAATCAAAATCTGTAGGTAATAAATTTTAATTATTTTATTGACCTTTCTATTAATTTTATTTTTATTTTAAGTTTTCTTAAATATCCATTTTTTTTTCTAAAAAATTTATAAAATTTTATTGATTTAAAGTTTCTTTTTGAAAATCCTTTTGGAAATTTTTAATTTTTTTTTTTTTCCAACTTTCCTAGAAAAACTGTATTGGTACCACCTGGCTTTATTGTAAATATTTTGAAAGTTATGATCTAAACTTTATTTATATTTTCATTCATTTATTCATTCAGATAATTTTTTAAGCATCTAAATTTTCCACCACCATTTTTCCAATAAAACGTATATTTCTTTTGATTATTGGATATTATAAATTTGAACTTTCATTTATTATTTAGTTATTTTTAGAAAATTCAACATTTCCTTTAATTGTGTCTATTTAGTACAAGTGGAATTTGGGTTTTATACAATTCGACCACACCATAAAGTAGGGCGCTTCCCACCCCTTAAAGCTAAAGTTATTTTATTTAAAACATTAAACTTCTTAATTAAACAACTTCGACATTAGATATGAGTATTATTATTATTATTATTATTATTTATTATTATTATTATTATTATTATTATTATTATTATTATTATTATTATTAATATATTTGTCTAGAATGAGGTGTAACAAACGCATTCAATTAAATGTGTTTTGTTGGATGTGTTCAATTATAAAAAAATAAAATATTGACGTTTTGTTGGATGTGTTTTATTTTAGAAAATAAAATATCATAAATTATCATAAGCAGGCCAAAAAATATTTTATTTATTTTTAATAAAAAAAAAAAAATTTTTTTTTGAAATAAAATTTACTTATTAGTTTATGAAAAATTTCATTTCAGTTTTAAAAATGACAGAAGATTTTCTGGAAATTTTAAATATATAGTAAGACATTTTGTCAATAAAAATTAAGAAGACAATGCTTCACAGGAACATTTGTGTAGTTGGTCTTAATAATTTTCAGTAAATATCTGAAATAAGGGCGAAAGCCCAATGTATGCTTTGATGCATTGCTTGGTTTGCTTAAGCAAATAAACCAAGAAATGTATTAAAGTAATTTCAAAGTTTCCCCTCATCTCGCTCTCAACTCTACCTCATCTATCTCTCATCCCTTCCTTCATAACTTTTTAATTATTTATCTATTTAAAAGTTAAAATGGAAAAAAATTATGTAACAACTGACGGTTGGGAAAGTGGGTTCAGGTATACAATACCTCTGAGTTCAATGCACCATAAAAACCAGACAAAATAGATTTTAAACTTAGTTAGGGTTAGGTATATTAAAAAAATTTCAAATAAAATTTATAATTTGCATTTGATAATGCAAAACTCAATTCAAAAATCAACATTTATTTAATACAATTTCACGTACATATAAATAGATACATTATTTAGCATGTTGAATAAGTACATTATAGAACGGTTAGCCTTCAAACAAGTATTTTGATTTGAATCTAAACAAAGGAAACAATATAGAATGTATAACAACATTTTTTAAAAATGTATATACAAAACATTAATAGTTGAAGAAATAAATCATTATTGAAACAAAATAAATCTATTTCACATCTCTTATTAACACAAATTTATCGAACTTAATTTTAAAAAGTACGTAATTGAATAAAAAAAAAAATATTAATTGAAATTAAAAAAACATTTCACCAAGAAGGGATTTGAACTAACAGCCCCAAAATTTTATCAAATTCAAAACATAAAAAAGGTAGACTAAATAAATTATTCATCTTCAAATTTTTAGGTACAACAACATATAAGTTTTTGTTTTTTTTGTACATAACTAGAATTGAAGCATAGTCTGTATTACGTAGAATGCAACGGTTACCATTTTATTTAAGAAAATGGTATTGATATATAATATATGTTTATGTGATATATGTAATTAAATTAGAAATAGTTCTTAATTAGAAAAAGTTCTTCTTTCAACTGACCTTCCGTCATTCTGTGACGGGCCAACAGCTAGTATATAAATAATAGTATTGGTATAATCAAAATATAGCGATCTTGTAACCGATGTTTTAAATATATTACAGTATCATTTCCGATAGGTAAAGTATGATGGCATTGACATGGTGTTGTTTTTATATTAAAAAAATACAATATATATCTACATAGTATTTTTAATTTATAATACTTATTCGTTAACATTTTTAAAGCTGTTATTGTGAAGAATAAAATTTTGTAAAATTCTTAGAAATTATAATGTCATAGAGTTGTTTAACTTAGGTTTAATGTTGTCTCAAAAAGGGTCAAATCCACCCCATTCTACCCTACTATTAATAATATAAAAAATATTAATGCCAAGTAACCTCACTTCTCACGCAAGTGATCAGACTCTGAATATCTGTAGCGAATAAAATTATATTTGGGACTAAAATTTACCATTATGCAAAACTCAATTTTTGCAAAATTTTTGGGTACAAATATCTTCTATACGGGCCAAGCTAGGGTCTTGAAATTTTGGAAGTGGTTAGATCCTCTGAAATAAGTAGAAGTCGGTTAACAATTTTTTTTTGTCACGTCGCCTGTTTTGCAGCTATAAGAACCCGAAAATTTAAATTTAGCTATTTTTAAACACCTATAACTTGAATGAACCTTTTCAAATTTTTTTTTGTGATTTACAAAATTTTAAGGTCCAACATTATACTTTAATATATGTTAAAAGATTTTCTTAAATTTAAAAGTGGTTCTTTAAATTGAAGAAAGTGTCTGTCAGTTTAAACCATTTTTGCTTATATAGTAAAATTCTAAATAAAATTCCCAATTTTGGTAGAATTCACAATTTAATTCCTTGAACCTAAAAAAGTTGGGAGAAGGGAGAAGATCCTTGAGAAATTGGCAACCTTCCCAATAGAGGGGCTTTTAGGACTTAAAATTTAAAAATATTACGGTTTTTATAAGTAAGTAGTACCTTAGTCACCAACGTATATATTTCCTAAATTAAACGTTAACATTGAAGCTTCGACATTATATTTCGATAAAATACTCAGTATGAGACGCTATATTATTTTGAAAATGTGCTTTTTTAAAAACCCTTGGATTTTTTCATCACTTGTTAATAATAGTGTCAGTCAATAAATTTAAATTATAATTAAAATACTAATTAAATGTAATCAGAATTCACATATTAAATTGAATAATACTTTAGTAGGTAATAATGATATAATCTCTCATAACTCTCCTATAAATTTGAATTATAATGTTTTACTTCAGTTTATTTTTTAAGATAAATTCCAATTATTTTAAATATAATGATTCTAATAATTGCAATAATGCAATTAAATACTTAACATTTAAAATTTAGTAATAAAATTTTATTTTCAAGTCTATAAAGTTTTATCAAAATTCAACTAAAATCTACACTTGAGTATAATTAAAATAATTATAGCATTTTTACATAAATTCATATAGTATTATGTAACTTTATATACCTGGTGTAATATTAATATACAATAGAAGGAAGGATATAATGAAGTTTGTAGTACAACACAAAATTAATTACATCCTTAAAAAACTTAACAAATAATATTTTAATTTAATTCCTATTATCTTTCAAGCTTTTGTTTTGTATATGTAAGTATTGAAGAATAATACTAATGAAACAAGAAAGAGGTATAGAGTAAATTTTGTCAACTCTGGGATACCTAGACGAACATCATATTCGTGGTAGCTTACTTTTCCACCCTGATCCAATCAGTACACACCTAAGTCTACATCTATCCTTTAATCTATTGTATTTTACATCTATCCGTTTTTCCCTTATAGCTTCAAAAACGTAGTGGCAAATTAATTATCCTTTTGAAATACTTTCATGCGAGTGTTAAAATTTTTACGATAAAATTAAGTTGTCCATGATTTTTGAAAGTCGTAAAAATACAATTGAATACATATACAAAGTTAGAAACAAAAAAAATATTTTACACATTCATACATCATTATAACAATATTCAAAAACCTTTTTAATAAATTATTATTCATATACGAATAGGTTTGGTTGTCTTATCTGTTATCAAATTATTCCTTCTAAATTTTGTTTTTACATTTTGCCAGATGATAATCTTATTATTATAATAATAACTTTAATTTTTATATCCGTGCATGTCCGTCCGTCCACACCATAACCCAAAAACTCAAGGAGCTGGGATCTTTTTCGTAAATTCGTTTTTTTGCAATAGCCGTCATCACTATTTAAATCCAGCCGTTTTGTTCCATGGGTTCGAATAGCTGCTAATAAAATTGAATGTTTGAAATTTTGCCAAAAGTAATTAACCGGATGGTATAATGTTTATATTAAGGTCATATGGGTATCCCAGAGTTGACACAGCCTATTCTACAACACTGTCCCTCTTTTTTGGTTAAAATCGGACCAAGGCTTCGGGCAGCTGCCATACAACTTTTTTGCACCAATATGAATTTTATTTTAATTAGTGGTTTATTATAAAAAGCCTTTTCACTCAATTGCAAAAAATATAATTTTATAAAAGAACTTTTTTATGTCTCTCAAAGTCCGGAAAAGTTCTTTGTTTGAGCTGTTATAACAAGAGTTTTATGCAGTTTAATTTTAATCCGAAAACTGTAAAATTGCTTTTATAACCTTTAAAAAATATTTGTAAAACAATATATAATGTTACCGTACAGTATACTTTAATTTAACGTTATCCGAAATCCATGTTTTTAAAATTTTTATAATATACGATGAAAAGCATAAAGAAGGGATTTAAGATTGTTTCAAAATCAGGATATTTCCCTTTTTCCGATATATTTCCATATTTTTATACGCAAGATTATGCATTTAAAAAGGATGATTATTCAGTTTTATGAACTCGATTTTTTTCGGGAATAAAATCTAACCGATTTTATTTCACCTCCCCAAATAATACCTAAATATTAAAATACCGAAACACTTTAATTTTCTGAAATTTCTATAAAATAATATAATACTTTAAAATCTATGTTGAATAAAAAATTTTCTTAACAATAAAAAATTTATGCAACCTTTAATATGCTTTAATAAATGCCACCCACCAGCCAACAAATAATCCAACAAACTAACAAGTTTTAGCTGTTACAATAAAACTAAACTACATCATATTTAATCTGGGCTATCTTTCTAAGCACTGTTCATTTTCAAAAAAAATTTTTATCTGTTTTTAACTACTAAAAATAACACCCCCCAAAGTGGTTCACAAAGAAAAAAATTGCAACTATCAATTTTCATGAATAAAAACCCTTTTTGCTACGGAATCAAAATGCACAACATAAAATTTATGGTTATTGTCAAATAAATTACAGTTTTGTTAAAAATATGTTAAGCCCGTTTAGATACAAAAAGTCTAATGAATACCTAAACATTATGTGAAAAGATGTAAGCAAATCGCATGGATATTAAAAAACGATAAAAAAATTGAAATATAAAATAGACTGTTTCTAAGACATTTGTAGTATTTTTGACAATTTTGCAACCTGTTAGGTACAAAACTTTTGTATCAATTTAACGTTTAACAAATAAAAAAAAAAAAACAAACTATTGTAGACGAAAACGGATACAAAACGAGAATTTATAGTCGTGATATGCTGTTATATAATATCTATAGTAGGTACCTACATAAAATATTGTATATTTTGTATACAGATAATAATCCTAAATGAAAATCCGTTAGTTTATTATAGTATACATGTATATCAACTAACTCTGATCAGGGTTTATATCATCCTAAAAGGGATTAGATAATTCCTAATATTATTATTAAGTCCAAGTCCGGGGATTCTAAGGTTTAACTAGTATCCGCGTAGGACCAAATGCCTATATGTAAAAGATAGCTGGTGTTGCCAGTTTTCAAAAAATATATAGCTTTAATGGCGCATATTATCCTTTAAGGACGAAAAGGACATTTAAAAGTATCCTTGTTATTTTAGTCTATTTTACAAAAACCGTTATAACTAGCGATCTGTTGAATATATATGTATTCAGTTCAAGCTAATAATTAAGATGACGGTCTGGAGAATATTTTACCATTTATTTGATGACAATAGGTGCTGCCGTTTTGGAGATATTGTAGTTCAAATTGAAAATTTTTGCAAAACAAAAAATTTTTAACATCCTTTCTCTAAAACTCATATTTTTCAAAATTTTGCAATGAAACCCCCTAAATATTTTTACATCGTTGGAAAGCTCTTATTTTTTGCTATAATTTGGGCATACATAAGGTATGTCTATATTAAAGCGTTTAGAAGATATAAGCATTTATGAAATAAAAAATTTTTTGTTTTGTAATTTTTTCTGTATAAAAAAAAATGTTGATATGTTTTACAATTTTTTCAGCTGTTGATATGTATTACAATTTTTTCAGCCGTACTTTTTAAATGAGTTAAATAATTTTATTTTTGAAAAAAAAAAATTTAGTATGTTATAAATATGTTTCCAGTTATAAAAAAATTCCAAAAAAAAAAACAATTCCAAAAAAAATAATTCCAAAAAAAAAAATTCCAAAAATCAAAATTTAATGACAAACTATTTTTTAAAAACAGTAATTTTTTACATGCATATTTCAACAAATAAAAATTAAAAAATAGTGGGGGCTGCCGCCCCCAAACCCGTGCTAAACAAATTATTGAAACCCTGATTTTGAATCCAACTCTAAAATCCCCCCTAATTCAGAATCTCACGTATACAAATATATAAATATTCTGGAAAAAGCGTATAATCCTGTAATTGTAGCCAACTATAAAATCTCTTCTAATTATTTTTTACATGCATATTTCAACAAATAAAAATTAAAAAATAGTGGGAGCTGTCGCCCCCAAACCCCCGCTAAACAAATTATTGAAACCCTGATTTTAAATCCAACTCTAAAATCCCTCCTAATTCAGAATCTCACGTATACATATGTATAAATATTCTGGAAAAAGCGTATAATCCTGATTTTGTAACAAACTCTAAAATTCTTGCTCGCTAAAGCTATGGAAATATTTTTTGGCAAAATAAATTTGAGAAATAAAGTATGAAAATGTATTTTTTAATAAAATTGTTGTGTCAGTTTTTCATTCATGTTCTCTGGTGGGGCTATTTGTCAACATATACCATACTTATTATATACCGTTGGAAAGAGTGTCAAAAGGCCTTTCTAACAGTATAATAAAACTACAGGGTGCTTTTGAAAATTTCATAGTTATAGTGGTTTTTTTGAAAGTTCAAAATTTTTGTTTTGTTTGTTTTAAATTTCCACTTGAAATTCCAATATCTCCAAAACGGCAGCACCTATCGTCATCAAATAAACGTTTAAATATTCTCCAGACTGTCATCTTAATTAATAGCTTTAATTGAATATATATATATTGAACAGGTCGCTAGATATACCGTTTTTTATAAAATAGACTAAAATAACAAGGATACTTTTAAATGTCCTTTTCGTCCTTAAAGGATAATATGCGCCATTAAAGCTATATATTTTTTGAAAGCTGGCAATACCAGCTATCTTTTATATTTAGTCATTTGGTCCTACGCGGATACTAGTTAAACCTTAGAATAGCCTCTATTTTAAAAAAACCATTATTCAGAATATAATATTTTAATTTTAATTTGGAATATTAGATTTTGATAATGGATGGTTTAAATAATAATTGAATGCTTGTGTTCAATCAGCTTTTTTGAGAAAACAAGTTTTGTAGAAAATCTCCTTTTTTACGATTTTGGAGTTGGATACAAATTCAGAATTATTAGCCTTTTCAAGAATATACCAAAAAGAGATTTTCTAAAACTAGATTTAAAAAAAAAAAAGATTTTCTAAAAGAGATTTTCTGACACGAGGTTTTTGGAAAACGGAATTTACTAAACCAAGATTTCAACTCCAACTCCTTAATTATACTCTTAACTCTGAATTTTTGATATTCGAGAGAACTCCCCATTTTTTTTTGTGAATAACTGATATTTAAATTTGAAACAGTTCTAATTATAAATAAAATTATAGGTAGTTCTTACAAAAACACTAGAAACCTGAAAATTATGTTGAGTGATAGAAACAAATTTGAGTAAAATCTTTATTCACACCATGTTCACTCTTATCGATTCACTCCAATATTAATTTTCATTTACACCACCCATTTACTTTTAACTACTAATTTTGCTTCTTTATCAGCAAAGTTATTCTACTACCATGCCTGGGTGGCTTTAGAGTCCTGCAATTTTATTCATTTATTATTAAAATATTAAGTATTAGACTGGATTACTCAATATTGGCAAAGTCCTCGGCTGCCAGGGCCATTGTGGGGTGATTCTAATTTAACTTACATCTGTTACATCTTTTCTAAATTTGCGTCTTAAAACCATTTTGTTGGGATTTATTCTAAAACCAAATTTTGACAAAAATGTGGCATATTTCTAGAGGATTATTATTAAATTGATTACTGTTTTAAAGATTACTAGAACATTTGTTATAAAATTGGTTTTATTAATTTAATTTCAATATTTTAAGGAGTTAATGTCCAAATTAAAGCCAAAGAAACAAAGAATTGACACAGAAGTTAAAGTGCAAAAGATTTTAAAAAGAAAACCAGAACTGGAATTTTCTACTCAGTAAACACTAACATCCATATTAACTGCTCGTCTTTTATTTAAATATTTCCATAAATTAATAATAAAATGGAAATATCATCAAGGAATTCTTAATAAATCATTTTACAAAATAATTTAATTTAACACGTGTAATAAATAATTTAAATTGTCAGCACTATTTGCAATAAATATGCTATTAAATTCCATTTATTGCATAATTTACAATTGATGTTTCACATTAAACTTAAATTTAAATCGATCTTTATGAATAATTGTACTATAAAATTTAATTATTTCATTATTGTGTTGTCATTAATACCAGTGTAAAATTTAATTACCAAAGGTATTAATAATGGTATATGTATGTATGTAAAATTGTTAAAATGTGTTATTGAAACAATTTGTAATTAGCCTAAAATCAAATATAATTTCAAATTATGATCTCAATTCAATCCTTTAATCTCATTTTGTATATAAGTAATTTAAAATATTAGACAATTGTCTTAAATAAAAGATACTTGTTCAAATTATCTTTAATCAAACTAGCTTGAAGGGTTTATTTAGCCTAAAGGCATAATTTACGAAGAGGTGTGTGTGCATATCGCATTCAACTTTTTTTTACATTTAAAAAAGAAAGGGTTATTAAATGAGAATGTAGATGACCTACATTAAAAAAGAGGGTGCATAGATTAAATTGAAGAATATATTATACATAATCATACATTAAATGTAAATACATGTTAATATTGTGTAGGTAATATTAATTAATTTTTGAATGTATGTAAATTAATCCATAATTCAACTTTTTATTCCAGTTTTTCAATACAATTTTATAAAATGAAATTTTTAATCATCTTCGTATTCAACCGTCTCATTGATATAAATGTTGCTCCCTGTGTGATACAGAATTGATATCTAGACGAATTTTATTGATAGATGAATTGTTTTATAATTTCTTGTTCAAATTTTGAATTATGTGGTACTTACCAGTACTGATTAGTACTCTACAAATACTTACCAGTTCTAAATCAGTTATTTTCAGTACTCTAACAAAACTTACCAGAGCTCTACCAAAACTTAGCAGTACTAAATCAATACTAACAAGAACTCTACCAGTACATAGTACAAGTACTCACTGTATACTCTAACAGTACATAGCAGTACTCTATTAGTTCTTACACCAGTACTTGCAAGCATCAACAGTAACTAGTACTATCTTGTATTTACCAAAAATTAGCTGCAATTTTTTTTCAATAATATTCTATTAGTCGATTTTATAAGATTAAGTAGTTTTTTTTGTGTATCATTGTTACTTACGGGTAAATATGGTTTGTACAGGTTGTATAAACCGGTTGGTCTGATAGGTACTGGTAGTACTGATTGTTTAGAGTAAAATGATTGTTACTGGAACTTATATTTTTTCAATTATTAGTAACAGGAATTTAAATATAACTTAATATTTTTCCATAATCAATGTTGGTTCTTGAAAACAATCAGTTCTGTGATACTATTTACCTTAATATCTATATCGAAATTATCCCTTAATACGAAAAATATTTACTAAATAAAATTAATTCAAATATTTAAAGTAACATTCGCAGGAATATGTTTTTCAATTACATACGTTATTTTGTAAAAACTTAAAAGGAACCAAATCATCGCGATCGTTGAAAAATAAATATATCCCCCACTTTTTCCGCATTAAAAAAAAACACAATATACAATCTACATGTAGGAAGTAAACAAATATTTTGTATAAGTAATCAAAGATGCAAATATTATTCAAAAAGTAAATAAAAGGGTAAAAATAACTATAATTTTTGTTTAACATTACAAAACCCCGTGGTTCAATGCAATTACCTGGTAGGTATATGAAAAGAATCAAAACATAATAAATACATAACAAGCTATAATGTCATATTTATTATATTTTTTTCAGTTCATAATATTTGTAATGGATTTCCTTGTTATAAATTCCGGAAGAAAGATATGAATGTATATATTACTGTAGATATTAAGATACTTTTATTTACAACTAAATAACGAAACATGTTTGATTATACAAAAAACAAAATTTTCTTTTATACAATTTATAAGAATAATAATATTGTAGGAATCATTATTTAGTATATGTATTTAAAATTTATAGAAAGCTATTGGCCCCTCCCCCTAAATTCTGAAAAAGCCCTATATTTAAATTGTTATTACAAGATAACAAGAAAACAGTGGAAGGCAGATACTTTCAAAGGCTTTATAAAAATATATCGCTTAAATTTATGAAGTTGCCATTTTGTACTACAAATAACCGTTAGGTGTACTACAACTCAATTTTTGCCATTTTTTTGGCCTCTCATATCTTTTGAACGGCTGAAGTTAGAAACTTGAAATTTTAGGAGAGGAGATCCTCAGAAATTATAGGAGTCGCTTATGAACATTTTTTTGCCTCGTCCCATTTTTATAAGCTGTGAGGGGCCGAAAATTTAAAATTTTGTTATTTTTAAGCACCTCTAACTTAAATACTCGTACAAATTTTGTTTAATATAAAAAATATAAAGCTATAAAATTATGTTTTAACATACGTTAAACGTTTTTCTTAAATTTAAAGGGGATCCTTAAAATTGAAGAAAGTTTCTCTTAGTCTTAACAATTTCTGTTTAGATAAGAAAATTCTAAGAAAAATTCAAAATTTTAGAGGAAGACACAATATAATTCCTAAAATCTCAAAAGATCCCCGAGAGTAACAAAAAGTTTGGTTGGTAAAAAATTAGGAATAACCGGTTTATACATCAAGTTTTCATAAAATCTCGTTTTAGAAAATCCTTTATTTTTATATCATGGATAAGGCTGATAATTGTGATTTGGTATCCAACTGTAAAATCCTTAAAAACAAGTTCTTTTGAAAAAGTAAAATTTTCTAAGAAACAAGTTTTTCTAAAAACAATATTTTCTAAACAAGATTTATTAAAAACGACGAGATTTTAAAAAAAGCATTTAATAAACCCGAAAAAAATACATTAAATAATTTTAAAATCTTACACTTTGTTTAACTCAATAATCGTATCTTATATTAAATTTTATTTCGTTAAAAACTTTAATATTTGAAAAGCATCCAGTTATGTTTCAATTTAAATTCCTTTGACTATAAATGCTAAGTAAATATATAAAAAAATATTGTTCATCCAAAGACAATTACTTTAATTTACAATTAAAGTTAACTTGCATTAAAATCTATAAAACAAAAACTTTTATAAACTTAAAAGCTCCATGAAATGTACAACAATTTTATAAAATAAAATCTTACTTTAACCAAATTTAAAGTATAAAATCCACTGTGCAAAACAAAGAAACAATTCAAAAAATTCAGAAAATAAAAAAAAATACAATATCAAGATACTGCATATTTTTAACTCTTTTTCAAATATGAAAAAGACGTACTGCTACAGCAATTTAATTTATTTTTATTTTCTGAAATTGTATGTGGCATTTTTCCAAGCTCACGATGATATGCAAAAGTATTTGGAATTTTATTATTATGCCCTTACTTTATGCAATGTCTTATGTAGTATTATTGTGTATTTTGTTTTTTTAAAATAAAAATATACACGACTAAAGATACATTGTTTTTAAGTGTATAACTGTTCTTAAAAAAAAAAAATATTTAAAAAAAAAACTGGCTTGTTTAACAGCAATGCAACCAGGAAAATGTCCTTGTAGTCAATTTGCTGCAGTAAGAAGATCTGCTTTTTTATTTAGGATTTGTAAGTTGTGTTCGGTCATTTGAACAAAATGAAAATGTTGCATTTTGTTAATTTGAAAAGTATAAAATGTTTTGGAAAGTGTTAAGTCAATAGAAAATGTTTTTTTGGTTGTAAGAGTCTATCAAATAACTTAGAGAAGATATCTTGTTGGTAGTTTCTATTTATTAATTTCTATTTTGTTCATATACATAGATACTTACTTTAACATAAATTAATACTTGATGTTCAAAATGATGTTCAATGTGTGTGAACTTTTGTGAAATTGGTTTTATTTTTCAAAATGTGTTTATCAAGTGGAAAATTTCGAAGCTAATAAATTTATAGCTGTAATTTTTTTCCTTGGAGTTCCTTGGAATAATTTATGTGCAAAAATTAAGGGTAAGAAACCAACCATATAATAAATATGTTATTATGTAGGATACTTTTATCAATGCATTATACCATTAATTAGAAGTCATTAAATAGCGCCCTGCGAAATAAGTTCTCGGGGTTATTCAATGAGAATTAGAATCCCAGGCTCTTATTTCTTAGAAATAATTATACTGTAAAATTAGGGAAATATGACCTTAGAATGATTAGAGTATATGCTACCCTTTTTCAGATTATCAATTTATGTATAGTTGAAATTCTGAAATAAGAGATATTTTAAAGTTGAATTACAAATTTTCTAAATGGGGATATCTGATAGAATATCTACCCTAGCGGTTTTTAAATATAGCTCTAAGATCCCTCCAGAACATTTTCTTTATATGAGAATTAACACTCCGGGGTTTTATTTCAGAGAAGACCGAAAATTACATTGAAGGAGAAATAAGATCCTGAGGTGTGTTACCCAGAGAGCTTTATTTCACAATATTTCGCAGGAATATATTTCATAATTCCTAATATTTTTGTTCGATCTTGAGTGAGAATTGTAATTGTTATCAAAAAGACTTTTTTCAGAAATATTTCTTAAAAATAAGCTTCTGGTACAAGTACTTTAACTATACTGTTTAATTATCGCACTGCTTTTCTTATCTTATGAAAAAGTTTTTTTTAAATTAACAAATTTTGCATAGGATGATTTTTTTTTAAGTGAATAAAAGTGACTTTAATCCATACAGCTTATCTTAATTTTCACATGGTTATTTTTGTATGTCAGTAAGTGTAGCTAAGTCACATGAGTTTTTGAGTTTTTTCTTGCCATTGTGTGTGGGGACTGTTAAATAATTTTAAAAATATTTTTATAAAACCGGACTATATATTATGTAATTTTAAGATAAAAATTGTCTTGTTTCTTATTAACAAATTTTTACCCTGGAAAGGTGTCCGGTAATAGGAAGAGTGATATTAATGATTTATGATTTTAGAAGGTGCTTTATGATTGCAGAAAATAATCTGTATTTATTGAATTTCAGAATAACGAGTTATAAGAAAATCGAGAGTTAAAATTTATGTAAATATTACAAGTACTTCTTACAGTTACATCAGTACTATATCTAAGAATTACTGAATACTGTTTTTTTCATATCAATCATGAATAAATTATGTTTGAAAACAGCTTGAGACACTCTGTAGAATGCATTTTCTTTTATTTTGAACATCATTTAACTTTCTTCTTCCCTGGGGGATGCTTTGAAAAAATGCAAAATGAAAACAAATACAATAACTTACATTTGCAATTTTGCGATTTTTTAAAAAAAAAAATGTTTCTTGGTCTAGGAGTCCATCTGTTTGATTGGAATAATATGATCACTATTAAAATAAAAGTATTATCTAAATATTTAAACAAATTTCTTAACTTTTCTTAAAATGCCTTGTAAGTATATAAAAGCGTTAGCTTGTTTGATATGGAATATAACATGTGCCATTCTATCATTCAGGTGAGTTATTATGTAAGAAATTTGAATTGCAAATATATTGCTATTAATTTGAATTGCTTTGCGCAGATCAAATGATATTTAAGCACTTATTTTGATGTGAGTTACTAGGTGGAATGATTTGCTGTACACTACACGTAGCTCAAGTTTGAAAATAATTATGATGCGAATTTCTTACATGCTTAGGCACCGGGTCTTGCCTTGTACATTCCACTAGTAAAATTTCCTATTAATTTATAAGTTATATTATTAAGTTTACTTATGTCATATAATATATTTTATATTTAACTTATATTTGGTAACCAAGGCGATTTTGTTGAGAAAAATTATTTTTCAACATATTGTTTTTAATGAAATATTGTATGGCATGTACGAGGAATAGAACGCTCACCCTTCGGTTACTAAGCCAAATGCATACTGTACTGCTGCACCGAGGCCGTAGTGTTCGTAGCCAATTTACCAAAAAATTATTCAATGCAATTAAAAGTACGAAACAATTTTTGCCTTAAATAGCTACTCTGAAAAAAAAATTCCAAAGGTACTTTGACTCATAATTGTGAATCTTCTTAAGCCTAATAATGTATACGAACTTTTGTTTGTGTCCCAAAGCAAAAGTTCATTATCTTCTAAATTTTCTTTAATTTTCAAACATATTAAAAACCACTTTTCTTTGAAAAACGAGTTTCTAAAGTTCAATGTACTTTAGTAAAATAGATAAAGAAACCAAAATACAATTTAAATATTATTTAAATTAAAACACGTATCTTGAGATTTAAAATTTTTGTGCGGTTATTTTATGCAGTGTACAATAACCACACCACAATATACAGTTCCATATGGTCTAGTAAATTTTCTTTTAAAATAAAATGGAAAAATTTATTAAAATTTAAGTGCGCATAAAAAATTATAAATAGTTTAAATTTCAGGGAAATTGAAGACTTTTATGCTTAAATCTTAAACGTTTTAATTTAAAAGTTTTTCTGTTTTTCATTTAAAAATTGTGTTATTTCATTTGAACTTTCCTTCGTTCTTGGGTGGGTGGGGGTTTTTTTTTCTTTTGTTTATTAACACATTTTTCTTATATATTTAAATTAAAATTAGATAGAGTGGTTTTTTTTTCTCTATTTTTTATGACTTAATTTTGGTTGTATCTTAAGATTTTTTTATTTTTTTTTAAATAATGTTATGTTTTAAACACCACCACAAAAAAAGTATAAAAAACAAAAAAACAAATTTAAATTTACCAATTTATATTCAAAAGTATAAAAAAATGTACAAAATACATAAAAAAGAGTCTTTTGGTAACTTTGTTGAATCTATTTCTTCAGACAGACAGTATCATATCTATATTGTGATATAATGAAACATCTGGGTTTGCTTACAGGTAAATAAATATTTGCGTAAAATTTAAGAATGTCATCTATGTCCTGGTTACTTAATAATACCTATATAGCAATGTCTTAGCATATTTTTATGTGTACTATATTATAATAAGTGGTTTATAAAAATTAAGCAATATTTTGCTTTCACTTTTATACTAAAAGATTTTTTTGTAAGAATTTTAGGGGTCTTTTTATTAAAAATAATAATAAACGAGGAAGAGTGTGGTAGAGTAGACTGTGTCAACTCTGGGATACCCGTATGACCGTTATATAAACATTATATCATTATTATTATAAACATTAATTACTTTTGGCAAAATTTCAAACACGCAGCTGTTATAGGTACAGGGTAATACTCATATAAAAAAACATGTTGTATGGCAGCTACCCGAACCCATGGACCAAAATGGCTGGATATAAATAGCGATGACGGCTATTGCAAATACACAAATTTGCGAAAATTTCAAGATCCTAGTTCCTTTAGTTTTTGAATTATCGTGGTGACGGTCGGACGGACGGACATACATAGCTAAATCGATTTATTTTCTCTGCGTCACAAACGTAATGGCAAATTTATTATACCCTTTAACTATATATAGTCATACGGGTATAAAAAATAAAATTTAATAATATTAGAGGTGTTCAGGTTTACTGAACCGACTATCATACAGAAAATTTTCTAAAATTAACCTTTGAACTCTGTAAAATTATGCAGCCTAAATTATTCAAAGTATTTTAACATTTTTTGAAAATTTTTAAGATTTTTATACCCTATGTGGTGAAAGTAAATAATCAAATGGATGTGAGAGTTGACCCATGATTGATGTTAGTTTATTTTTTTTTTGTTTTCGTTTCCACTCCTTTAACGAGGACAGGGCTTTCACCAATTATAATTCATTTAAACTAGGTTTCAATTTCTTAAATCGTTATATTCACTAAGTCGTTGATTACTCAGCTTTAGTTATTATATACTCGTAGGTTTATGAGTACATAAATTGAAAACTTTGTGTATAATCAATTATCTTAAACAAGAGTTATGTAATTTAATTTTATATAATCTTATTTCATAATTTCAATTAAAAAATCAAAATAGACTACTTTGGGAACCATAACTTCAAAATAATAGTTTCTTATATATGGCATTGACATTAGGTGCCAGGATCTACTGTGAACATATATACTTGCGAAAAAAGTTTCAAAATCACATGGTTTTAATATTTAATATAAGTCTATTGCCAACTCCTTAAAAAATAACTAACTAACGATGTGGAGCTCTTTCTGTTAACAAATTACGTTTTTATAAAGTAATAAATTTACACCTAATTCCCATTTAACGTGAATTGGAAATAACACGATTTAAAAAACACTATTGAATACAAATTAAAGCTATTCGATATTTCTAAAAAACAAAATTGTCCAGGAAACAAATGATCTTTTTTACCCGATTTGTTTTTACGCGAATTTTCACAGAACATATCTATCGAGTAAAAATAGAATTAGTTGGATGTTCAAATTAATTGAATGCCGCAAAACTAAAGTGTGGTAATTCATAAAAATATTCAAAAAAAGTTAAAAAGCTTAGGCTTCAGTTTGCCTATAAAAAGGATAAGGGAAATTGGCTAAGGTAAAATACACATAAATACACATCATGCAAACGAACAAGGACCTTTTTAAGTAAATAACCCGATTTAATATTTCGCACATTTTTTTGTTGGAGGGTTAAACCACTTTAATTCTGACAAAATTAGATCTTATATAGAAAAATATGGAGGGTTAATTTATTTCAACTTATTGTGTATTTTTCACTCTGGAAATAATGGGATTAAAAAACTAAAAACCACTTGAAACTTGAAACTTGAACTTGAACATTGTACAATGTTTATTGTCTCCTCCTTCGCATTCATAATGAATTCTTCTGTTCATAATGAAATTTAGTTCTAAGATTTTTACCCTAAATATTTAGTAATAAAATTGTATTGAGTTTCTTATAATGTTACATTTATAGAAAGAACTTAGTTATCTAGAGGTAGTAGGTACCTACTCAAATTAGAAAATTATTTTCCCAAAATTTTTTTTAAAACAATTTTTATTTCTTAAAATAAATTTTAAGGAATTTTTAGTGCATACTCTGTTTTGATTCCTTCATAAAATTTAAAACAAAATTCAATTAATTTTTAAACCAGAATTTTAATTTTAAATTTTAGTTTTTTTTTAAGTAAACTTAAAGAGATACTAAGAAATATTATTATTAACATTTTATACGGTGGTTAAATTTTGGGATTAAAAACCCAAACCACAAAAACACAATAATATTACAATCTGGTAAAATAATAAAACCATGAAATTTCATTTAATTATAATTTAATGTTAATGTACCATACTAAGATTAATGATTACTGTAAAAATTGTGGTTGATTTAAGATTGATTTGATTTTATACATGACAGAATTATTTTAAAATTAATTTAATTCGACAGACTAGTAATTTTTGATAAAAATATTGACGCATTACTCATCATCAGGGCAACCAAAAATATGCGTTTTAAGCTCTTATAATATGCCCTTAAAAACTGCAAATAAGCACTTAAAATATGCTCTTAAAAACCTTAAAATATGCTCTTTTAGCCATAAAGTTTCCATTTTTTGAACCTGATTTTTATAGCCTAAAAGAAAAGAAATATATAATTGGTTTTAAGAAAAAACAATTAGAAAATTAGAGAAATAGCACATATAAAACTTTTTTATTCGAACTTTGTTCATTTATTTAAACATTTTTGTGTATAATTGTTAAATAAATTTTTTTTTGAATTCATTTATAATTTAAAAAAAAAAATTAACATTTAACTTCATAAAATAAAATTTAAATCATAGAAAAATAAAAAAAAAAATCATTTCAAAATTCAGTCATATTCAAAATAAATAACTTAAATACAAAAAAATCGAAATAACAAAAAATTAAAATTTTGTATTACTTAATTCATTTTTTATCTTAAAAGAAATAAAGCCAAGAATTAATTAAAATTTTGGTTACAATATATAAAAAACATTTCTTTTAAATTTTGGAATAAAAAGCTTTGTCTATTCGTTCGTAAAACGTTTTTATACATCGAAAAGCTTCTTTCTACATCAACTGACGTTATAGGAGCAAATTTTAATGATAAAGTTTCATTAGTGGTATATTGGTTTTCAATTTCGCTGTTTTCGAATTATTGATTCATCCAAATATCCATAATTTGATGCAATAAAAATGATGTCAGATTTAACATTGATATCGTGTAGTAGTGTTTTTGATATTCTTATTGACGCTGCATCATCCTCATCCAATGCTTCAACAACTCGCAAAATTTTTTCACCTCGTGGTTATTGGTTGGGTTGGGAGAGGAAGTTCTGGCTCCATATTTTTAAAGATTTGCGCTCTTGACGGAGCCTTTAAAAAAACTTTTTTTACATTTGCTATAAGCCGATCGACTTCAAAATATGAGCTTCGAATTTGTTCACAAAAAGCAAAATTGATTCTGTATCAAAACTGTCGCCTAAAATTTTAATTGAGTCGTTAAATAATAGTCGAGCAATGGTAGAAGAATTTGCCTGGTCCAGTTCAGCAGTGTTCAGCGTAATACGTATTTTTTTGTTTGTAAGCGTAGGTACTTTTAATTTCCTTTATGTTAAAATTTGAAACATTCTTGAAATTTTTGTAAATTATGAATACAAAATTATTTAAAAATTTCTTTAATAATAAATTTTCTTTGCAAAATTTTCAAAAAAGTTTAAAAAAGCTAAAATATGCTCTTTAAGCAAAAACATGCTGAAATATGCTGTAACAGGCGAAATAAGCAAAAATATGCTCTAACAAATAGAGCTTAAAATTCATAAATTTTTATGAAACGGATAAATAACCAGTCCATTTCTCAATAACACTTAAGGAAAAAAACATGCTCGTGCATGTTTTTGGTTGCCCTGCTCATCATCAAAAATATAATATAATTTTTTTATAATTTAATATTTTTTTTTTATTACTTTCACCTTTCAATAAATGAACAATTATAATTTACTTTATTATTATATTTAATTCTCAAAAGTTTTTTTAATTTAACTTTGTTTTTCTTTTTTTTTTTTTTAATATTACCAGATACCAGATTTTTTTATTCAATATGCTCCAATATAACCACTGCATAAGAGCATAGCTTTTTCTATACTCTTATCGATGCTCTTATCGACGCTATTATCGCTTAGCTTATCGCAGCTCCAAAATAAACGCACCATATTAAAAAAACATTTGAATAAGTTGTGCGACCTTTACTAAAATCTACGAATCTTGTAATACAACGGATTAATTTAATTAATAGGAAAATTCGGATTAGTCTTAATTTTCATCAAAACATAGAATAGAGTTCGCATTCATAATATTAGTAATTTGAATTAATAAGCTAATTCACACAGAAACGAGGAAGATTATAGTTGCCCTTGTTAACTTTCAGATACCCGTGCATATCCACTATGAGATAGAAAATAAAATAAACCATTAAATATTTCCCTTATGCTTTTATTTATATAAAAAAAAAATATAAAAGAGTAAAATTTTACCCATCCAACCCCACAATTTTTGCTTAAAAAAAACAAAATTGGCCCATCCTAAATGCTGTTTGAGTAATGTCTAATTTTGTTAAGTAACATGCCCTTGATACTTTACCTGCCCAGTTTTAATTTTAGCCTCGTAACTGTGCATCTAGTTATCGAATTGACAACTTATATGTGTAATTTGCATCCTCCTATTGGTGCAAGCAGTTGTCATACAACTTTCCGAAGCCTTGATCCGATTTTGACCAAATACAATAAGGTACCTAGAAATTGTCTAAAAATGGCTTTGTGTTAATTTCAATTTTAACCCTTTTAGTTTTTGAGTGACACACGGACGGACAGACACACATAGCAAGATCGATTCATTTTTCGATGCTGATCCGATACGTACCCTTGACACTATATCTAGCTCGTCTAGATCGATGCGTTACAAATGGAGGAATAATTTTATTATACCCGATGTCATATATTAATGCACGGGTATAATAAAAAATTCAGGAATATTGCTCTGATTAAAAAAATTATTGAAAAATAAATTTTTATAACAATCTTTTTCGAAAAACTAAAAGCATAAAAAGTCCCCATTCCTTGATACTCAGTAGCTGGTAATAACATAATTTAAAAAAGTTCGTAGCCATTAAATAATAAGTAATCACAGAGTTTTTTAGTAGAACTTAAATATAACAAGAAAAATTTAAAAAATTCGAATCTTAAGCCCACCCCAACAAAAGGGCATATAAAATTTATACAGTCACTTTTTAGGATTTTTCTTAATTTTTTCCTCTTTTTAGAGTATGCCACATAATTGTGAACTACGTATTTTTTATCACTTCAGCCCGACTTCTAACTTCTAAGATATGAAGGCTTTATTTATTTTATATTTCGGGCTGATAACATTTTCCGGTTCCCTATGGCAAATATATTACGATAGAAAATAATCTTCAGATACCTTCCGCTATTAGACAAAGAATTGTCAAAAGAAATGTGTTATAAACCATTAAAAAATCCACTGGTAAGCTATTCTATATCCTGTAAAATACTTTGAATCATCGACGGATAAAATCGCTTAGTCGACTGCACTAGAACTGTACTCTATTCCTATATAACAACGACATGGCAATCAGATCGCATATAATATTTTCATTCCGTTATGCTATCTGTAATTTTTTAACATTCCTTTTATTATTGATTATTGTCACATTAGAATAAAAATGTTAGATTAACACACACTTACAAAAAAAAACTCTTTGGAGACATGAAAAAAAAGAATCGGTAAAATACAATAATAAAAAATTAATTTTTGACAGCAAATTTAAATAAAATTGTAATATAAGTGTTGTAGGAGGTTTGAAATCATGTAAATTTGATATATAAATTAGATTTTTGGTTTTTTTTAATTTTCTGTCTAGGGGTTTAACTTTGAAAAAAAAAAAATGAATGACAGTTACATTTAATAAGAGAAAATTTCTTTCTGCACATAAAAAAAAAGAAAATTTAAAATAAAAATTAAATAAGAATGAATTATTATATATTTCAAAGAAAAAGAACTCAGAATATTTAAAAATTTCAATATCTAACGTTATTTTTAAATAATATGTATGAATGAAAAATTTCAGTTTTTTGATATATATATATATATATGTAAATTTAAATATATTTTTAAAAGTCATTTCATGAAATTATTAAATTTTGACTTGTAAGGGATAGAGAAAATTTTGAAGTATAATTCAATTGCATATTTTTAGGTGTTTAAATTCTTTGATTTTAAGTTAAGTTAAGAAGATTATAAATTTTATTGAATTTTTTTTTTACATGAACCGATAATATTTTTTAAAATTTCAATAAATAACAAAACTGATTCTTTTTAAGAATATTTTCAGAATGAAAATTGTGCTCTAAAGTAATAGAGAACTTGTAGTAGGACTTGAAGTTTAAGAAGAAAATCATGGATTATAATAAAAGAAATCTAATTAATATTACAAATTAATTAATATGAAGGCGTCTAATTAAATTAGAAAATTGAGTAATTAAAACTCAAAATTATAAAAAATCTAATTTGACTAATTTAAAAATTTGTCCTTTAACTCCTTTTATAGATATTTTATAATTTAAATAAAATTTCACCCCTGATAGGTACTATTTTTAACTAAACAGACGAAAAGTCTCTTTAAAAAGTTACTCTACTGTAGTACTCTGCCCTACCCTTGAGATTTTATATTCGTTTTTAGTTTTTATACTAGGACTATACTTTCAGGTTTTATACTAAGTCATTATCCTAGGCATTTATTTAATTGTTATATTAACTCATCCGTTGATTTCTCGGCTGTAGCTAATGTACAGGACTATAAATAAATAAATTATAAATTTTGTGAGCCATTTATTAACTTACACAAGATTGGATATATTTCAATATAATCTTATTTAATTTTACGATATAAATATGCCATTGGTCAAATAATAGTTTTCTTGGAATAGTGTTGTTCTTAACAGTCCTTACCCATTTCAAAACTATTGCAAAGTAAAACTTTCCAAACAGTATAAAATTGTTTCAAATCCAACAAGATATTTTACAGATTTTGGGAGAAGTAAATTCTCAGAGCCTGTATTTTGCACTCTTCATAAACTAAATAGTATTTCTAAATCTACAACATCATGAAATAAATTGTACTGCAATGAATACTTATAACATTTTGATATTAAATATTAAAAAAAAACATAACCAGGATTGACTTTAGTACAATTTTTCAACAAATCCACCAACAATTGTTACAATCTTTACACATAACAAAAAAAACAAACAGAAGTTTAAAGTTAAACCGACTTTTGGAAAAAAACTTTAAAAATCAAAATGACTTTAAGATTTAAAAAATCCAAAAAGAAAGAAACTCATATTCACATTACTTTTAACCATTCATGGGTTTTTTTGTGGTAAACCAAAAGAAGATATGAGGGCTTCAAAACTTTTCTTTTTTTCAAGGACTTTACTTATTTATTTTTTATTCAAAAAAGTTATATTTCTAGTATTCATACAAAAGATATTATATAATGATAAATATGTGGCGTATTGTATAACTTAGTTTCTTCCTTTTTTTTTTTGTAATATTAAAAAAATTTATTTGTGACCTAAATTTAAAAATGGGTAAAAAATTGTTATTTGTTAAACACTTTTAAATGAAAATAAGAAATATTAAACATTAGAGATACCTTAACGCAAGAATTCTATTAGTGCATTTAAAAGAAATTACATAAACTTAGAATGTAACACATGGATACTCATTTATGGATAGTAATAATATTTTGGAAGAAATTGTTCAGAAGGAAACAATCATAAAATTTCGAAAACGTGCTCCATATTCTTCTATCGAAGCCTTTAATATAGAATCTATATCTAGTTTCTTGACGTTAAATTCTTGATGGCACTTTTGTATTAAAACTGGAGCCAAGAAATAAGGCTTTGCTGAATAAAATCCTGGGGATGTTATTTCTCGTTCACGAGAATGCACAGGATTTTATTTCACATATGTAATAACAACGCACAATTTGAGAAACAAGACATCGGGGTGTTATTTCTCTTTCAAATCAACTTTCGACATTTTGAGAAACTAGCCCGGAGTAGTGCTTCTTAAGAATTCGACGATTATATTAAAAAGGAAATAAGACCGCAAGATATTCAATTAGAAATAACATTTTGGGGGCTTTATTTATCACTTAATATAAGAAATGACACTTTGGCGCTTTATTTCGCAGAGCCCTATATCATGGGTACAAAAAAACATTTTATAAATAGATAATTTTAAAATTCGATGACAAAATTACAGTACTCCTAGGTATGGTGCTTTATTATTAGTATTATTATAAAACGTCTTCTAGGTATGGTTTTCTAAAAAGGCATTAATTATAAGCCTAGAAATATCTTGATTGAGTCCAAAATAATTATTATATTATTTTTATAATATAAAAAATAATTTGAAAAAAAATATCCTTATGGAGAATATCTTTCCTATCCTATTACAATACTTCCCATTTATTCGTTACGTAACTAAACTAGAAAAAAAGTTTGTACTTATAAATAAATTCAACATATTATAAAAAAAAAAATTTTAAACTTTCAAAATATTTTAAATTAAAAAGTAAAGTTGAATAAAATATCTTTTAGCTACTTTTTATATAAAAAAAGCATTCAATATAAAAAAAACGAGGAAGATTATAGTTGCCCTTGTCAACTTTTAGATACCCGTGCATTATTTATTATACTAACCGTTATTTATTTCCCCTATGATATTATAAATATTACAAAAATAATATAAGAAAGTAAAATAGTTAAAAAAAAATTTAACTTTTTATCCCATAATTTTTGCTTAAAAAAAAAATTAAATTTTTAATTCATGATACCATAATTTCTTGCTTAAAAACAAAAAGAAAAAAAAAACCGCCCGCCCTAAAAGTCGGTCCGAGTGATGTCCAACTTTGCCAACTAACTTGCCCTATCACTTTACCTGCCCAGTTTTGATTTTAACCTCGTAGATTCATTAGATTCACAGTTATCGAATTGATTACTTTGTATGGCAGTTGCCCGAAAACGGGGCCGTAACATTTTGAAACTCCATATAAGTGCTCGATTCATTATATAACTATCAATGTGTAATTTTCATCCTCGTAGTATAATCAGTTTCCAAGAAATTCATATTGGTACAAAAAAGTTGGATAGCAGCCCCCCGAAAATGGGGCCGTAACATTTTGAAACTTCATATAATTGCTCGATTCATTATATAACTAACAGTATTTAATTTTCATCCTCGTAGTATAATCAGTTTTCAAGAAATTCATATTGGTGCTAAGAAGTTGTATGGCAGCCCCCCGAAAATGAAGTCGTAACATTTTGAAACTTCATATAAAATCTTTCAGATTCATTATAAAACTAACCGTGTGTAATTTTCATCTTCCTGGTATAATTATTTTAGAAGAAATTCATATTGATTTAAAAAAGTTGTGTGGTAGCTCCCCGAAACCTTGGTCTGGTCTTCAAAAAGAATAGGGAACCTCAAAAATATCTAAACAATGTTTTGTGTGAATTTCAAAACTCTAGCTCTAATTTTTCAATTCTATCTCTTGTAATTAATTTTTAATTCACGAATATACATACATATTAAACCTAAGCAAAATAAGCATCATATAATCATATTCATGTAATGATCATCATGATCGAAAATTATCATCATATTCATAATGATTATAATTCATAAATATCAAAGTACAAAGTCCAAATCTAAAATATTTTTTAAAAATTCTACGCATCATTTAAATCGTATGAAATCGTAACTCGAAATCGTTATCTACAAAAAAAAAAAACAACAAAACAAAAAAAAAAAATTCATATAATTTCATGTTAAATACAAGATGCATAGCAAAATTTCAAATTTTTATATGAAAATATTGGAATTAAAAAAGTTAGTTGTTCGAGAGCTTTGGTCCGATCTTAACCAAAAAAAAATAGGGATCCTAGAAATTGATTGAAAAATATTTTATGAAAATTTCAAAACTCTAGCCCTTTTAGTTTTTGAGTTATCGTACTGACACACAGACGGACGGACGGACGGACAGACACATATAGCTAGATCGACTAATTTTCCGATTCTGAGCCGATACGTACCCTTGACACTATATCTAGCTCGTCTTAATCGATGCGTTACAAATGGAGGAGCAATTTTAATATACCCGATGTCATAATGTATGCACGGGTATAAAAACTACACAATTTCAGTATATTAAAAACTATATACTCGTATATGTGAACGCTTTTAAGAATGAAACTTTGTTGCTATTTTCAATTGGTTTTATTTATCTAGCGTTTCAATTTATAAATAAACTTTAAGAGTGACCAAATGCCAGCTATTAGTTATTACTGGCCGTTTAGAGTGCCCATATATTAGGGCAGCCGGCTGGCGAAATCAAAGTTAAAGTCGGCCTCAACTAATCTATATATATAAAAGCGAAAGTTTGTTTGTTTGTATGTAGCGAATAGACTCCTAAACTGCACAGCCGATTTTTATGAAAATTTGTATATAGGGGTTTTTGGGTACGGAAAGAAATCGTGGCCCAAAATTTTTGCTCTAACGGACCGCCAAGTTGGGGCTGTGGTGCAAGTATTCAAACTTCTTTGTTATAAAATGAAAACGGTTTGACCGATTGACTTCAAATTTTGTATACGTGATGCTCTTTGAGAATTGAGTTGACCTATTAACAGTTTTGGAATTTGTTAACCCATGTTCGGCCGACGAGTGGTCAAAAAAAATGTTGGGTCCAAATTTTGTCCGATTTTACGAAATTCAGCTTTGGTTTAAAAGAAAGCCATAAAAAAAATTTTGTTGAGTTCTATTAACCCATTGCGGTCCAACAGCTTTTTATAGATTTTTCAATACTTTACTTTAAATTCGAAACGGTTTGACCAATTGACTTCAAATTTTGTATAAGTGATGCTCCTTGAGAATTGAGTTGACACTATTAACAGTTTTGGAATTTGTTAACCCATGTCGGGCCGATGGTTGGTCAAAAAAAATTTGGGTCCGAATTTTGTCCGATTTTATGAAATTCTGCTTTGGCTAAAAGAAAACCCCAAAAAACTTTTATTGAGTTGCATTAACCCATTGCTTTGTATAGGTTTTTTCAATACTTAACTCTAAATTAGAAACGATTTGACCGGTTGACCGAAAGTAGTTTGTACTGCTTTGAATTACAGAAAGTTTCAAAAATTACTAGAATAATCCTAGAAAAATCGTTTTAAAAAGATTGCTTTCATAGATTTTAAAATTTACATGTGGAAGCCGTGTGTAATTTTTGTGTTAACTTTTTGCAGTAACATCAACTTCAATTAAACCTCCATTGAGAGGCGCACTCTTATCTGATTTTTTTGCTTTAAACTAACTAAATTTTGAAAAAGACATTGTCATAAGACTTAACTTTTTCCCAGAATTTTAGTTCTTCTGGTTGATTAGACTCTAAATTATGCTCACAAAAAAGAAGCTGTAATAAAGCTGTCTGAACCAGTTACCATAAACTTACCAAATTTTAAGAAAATTCTTGAAATATAATAAATAAGATTTTATTAAAATCGAATAAAAATTCTAGACCTGGCGAATTGGTTAAAAAGGTCGATATTTTAAGTCGTAGATTTCAGACTCCAACACCGGCCAGGTCATAATAATCTAATTAAAAACTATCTTAAAATTTTATAAGTAAATCGTAATATTTTCAGTCGTAGGGTAAAATAGGATAATGGATAATGGACCCAATTAAAAGATCAAAGATCACAAAAATCTTCTGCAGCATATTTTTACAAACTCTTACACTACCTATTGAATGTTTTAGAAGAACTGTACCTATATTATATAATTTAGTATTGGTAACCTTCTTGCTAATAAAAAAAGGGTTTTTTCTTTACTCAAATTATTCTATTATTTTGTTTGACATATTTCACTTTCTTTGAATGATAGGGATTACACCCTTAAATTTTTTTACTTGGGGCAATATTTCTACTTAAAACTAACGGTAAAAAATTAAAAAAAAATTTAATTCAAATGTTATCGAAATAACATAAATTTTTTTTTTACTTTTCAAATAAAAAGGTTTCCCGAAAAAAAGGGGTAAAAGAAAATGCTAAAAATACATCTCTAGATACAATATCGTCTTATATTATACATTGAGTACCTAAAAGTACATTGAGTAAATAAAATGAATGTTTTGATAAAATCTTTTTATTTTATAACAATTTCAAGGTAATGTGAGAAAAAACAGGTGGTCTACTGTAACTCTTTCTATTTTTTTTGCTATCTTTTATTTTAAATTGTATTTTAGCCCATAAGATTTATTTAAAAGATTAAAGTCTGAAAAAATATAAATAAAATTTGAAATGCATTAAAAATATTGTTATTTTTTTGTTTAACTTTGCTTCTTTAATAGAAGTTCTAGTAAAATTTTGCTCCAAAGTTAATTGAATTTAGGACTTTTAGAAGTCGAAAAATAAAATGTAGGAGTCAAGATACTTTGGACATTTTAAATTTCAAATGTTAATTTGTAAAAAGAAACTAATTGAATTTCTCAATAACATAATGCCTGTAATTCGATTAATGAGTTGTTAAATCCTTCGAAAAATGCATGTCAAGGATAAAAGTCATTGAATAAGTTATTTTTCTTTAAATTTCTGAAGAAACAATACGAATAATTAAAATAATAAAAAAACGAGGAAGAGTGTAGTAGAGTAGACTGTGTCAACTCTGGGATACCCGTATGACCGTATCATATACATTATATCATCCGATTAATTACTTTTGTCAAAATTTCAAACATACAACCTTATTAAGTGTAGTGGAATACTCATATAAAAGAAGGAGTTGTATGGCAGCTACTCGAACCCTCTGCAGTAGACCAACCAAATTTTCCTGTAACTTTGGCCATTACACTAAACTATTTTTGGCAAAATTTCAGACACCCAGCTTCATTAGGTGTAGTGTAATGCTCATATAAAATAAGGAGTTGTATGGCAGCTACTCGAACCCTCTACAGTAGACAAAACAAATTTTGCAGAAACTTTGGCCATTACACTAAACTATTTTTAGCAAAATTTCAGACACCCAGCTTAATTAGGTGGAGAGTAATGCTCATATAAAATAAGAAGTTGTATGGCAGCTACTCGAACCCTTTGCAGTAGACCAACCAAATTTTGCAAAAACTTTGGCCATAAAATTAAACTACTTTTGCCAAAATTTCAGACACGTAGATGTAATAGGTACAGAGAAATACTCATATAAAAAAGGAAGTTGTATGGCAGCTACCCGAACCCATGGACCAAAATAGCTGGATTTAAATAGCGATGACGGCTATTGAAAAAAAACGAATTTGCGAAAATTTCAAGATCCTAGCTCCTTTAGTTTTTGAGTTATCGTGCGGACGGACGGACGGACGGACGGACGGACAGACGGACGGACGGACGGACGGACGGACGGACGGACATACATCGCTAAACCGATTTATTTTTCGATTCTGATCCGATCCATACACTTGAGTCTATATCTACCCCCCCTCCTTCTCTGCGTTACAAACGTAATGGCAAATTTATTATACCCTTTGGCTATATAGTCATACGGGTATAATAAACCCAGACGCTTACATTTACAAAATTAATTTTGTATTTTTTTTTTGAAACAAAACACTCAATATTAAACGCATTTTTAGAAAACTTTGGAGAAATTTTGTAATTGTGAATGTGTCCTTGAAAACAAAAATATTGTTAATGAATAAACTTGAATAGACTTAAAAAATTAAATTGAATTTGTAATAACGCATTCTTACGACAAAATAAAAGTTTCTCAATTAGAATCATTCTAAGTAATATGTCACATGGTAATGTGTCACATAGTTATATTATTGTACATATGTATATTATAATATGAATATTACACATACCATACTTTACTTGTTTTTCTGATAAAAACCTAAGGTACAGACATACTTAATAATCTAACAAAATATTAAATAAAATTATAAATAACTATTTCACAAAAGTTTCTCGGGAAACGTTTGGCCCAATCATCGTGTGTCATAATACACCAGGCACTTTTGGTTATTTTGAATGTATAGCCCGCGGAGGTCTTTTGTTTCCATGAACTTTTGCCCTTACACCTTAAAATATGTGGAAACATTTTAAATTTCAATAAATACCTCTCTATTTTATTATGTAATATTTTGCACTTTAAGCCAAGGTTGGGTTTTTCACATAATCAGGGACACGAAATAAGGTCTCATAAATAAACATTCGATACTCTTACCATTGTTCCACGTTACCTATGGCATACATTTAAATTTATATATCGCTTTAACTTGGACAATTAGGGTAACTTTAGATATTATATGAATATTTTAATAAATCATAAAAATTCAAAAATACCTGAACCTCATGTCAAAACCTTTCGAAACAACATGTTCCTCAAATAATTTTATAAATTTATTAACAATCATCGATCAAAATTATTATCTAGAATCACCTAGAATTTATACTAATCAAATTAGCAATATAAATTAAACCAAATAAATCAGTTAAATTAAATTAAACATAAACTTAATTTAAATCAAACATATTATATCTTATTCAAAATCAAAACAAATTTAAATTCAAATTAATATTCAATGTCAAAAACCCTTAGTACATTTGAATTTCTACTTATAAATTTTAAAATAACTTAAAGTAATAAAAAACTCAAATGATTTTATGACTCCCTAAACTGAAATACTTTTAACTGGTCTCCAACATAATAAACGTTTAATAAACAAATAAATAAATAAATCCTATCAATCCTTAATTTGATTTTGAAAAAAAAAAAAATCTTTTCTATTAAAACCTTATCAGTTTTATTCCGGAATTTACTTGAATTTTTAATATTGTATAATATTTGTAGGAATATCGCTTTAAACGTTTTATTAAGGTGTTTATAAACTGTTCATAGTTAATCCAGTTTTACTAAAAATAAAACTATCCTTTGTCTGATTAAAAATGCGACACCGATATAGAATTTTATATTAAATTATATGCCTATACATGATATTACCCCAATTTACCCTTTTTTTTGAGATTCAGATCCTACAAATTCCTGAATTAATAAAATTTTTAAATGAATTATAAAAAAGTGACCCTTTTTTTTGTCGGGGATTATTCATAAACCTATTAAATGTGATCAAGTGGGCAACTATTTTTCGAGTTAAAATTTTTGCTCATTTTTCGACATCGCTTTAGTCTGTAAAACCACGAGAGTATGGTTTTGCTTCCCTTTTGCCGCGCCAATCTATGAATCCAGGGTATTATATCGTTTTTAAGAAATTTAATCTTATTCTGTTATAGATATTGTTTAAAATTAAACTTTAACGTTATTTCGACTTATAATTTTTGTGACATTTTTGAACCTTATTTACACCACGTCAGAGCATAATATGTTCACACAGCTTATCCATCTCTCTTTTGCGCTAGTTGCTCAATTTCAACTCAAGTCTTAAGGGATATCTTCAATTTCTTTCCTGACTGAGCTGTGTCATGTTTCTAGAGCAGCCTAATCTTCCTTTATCCTAGCGGGGTCCAATTCAGGGGTTAACGCCTCATTTTTTATCACGTTTTTTTAAGATGTGTTCTATCCATTTCGATTTTCCCATTTGCCCATCTGAAGGTTTTTACTATCCCGAATTTGTGCTATCACAAAGGTGCAGTATCGTTTTGGGAAGCTTACGAAAAAAATAAATTTTAATTAAATGCTTAATCTATCGTTGAATACAGCTTAGGCATTATAACCTTATTGAATTTGTAGATATAATTTCAAATATAATTTTAATCGATAATTTGATATGGAAAATTCTTACCAAGTTAGTACCTATAGATACTGAAATATTTTTTAATTTAAAAAATTCAGAATTTATTTTTATACCCGTGCATACATATATGACATCGGGTATATTAAAATTGCTCCTCCGTTTGTAACACATTGAAGTAGACGAAGTAATCACCATATTCATAGAGCTAGATATAGTGTCAAGGGTACGTATCGGCTCAGAATCGAAAAATGAGTCGATCTAGCTATGTGTGTCTGTCCGTCCGTCCGTCTGTGTCAGCACGATAACTTAACAACTAAAAGAGCTACAGTTTTGAAATTTTCACAAAATATTTCTCAATCAATTTCTAGGTTCCCTATTTTTTTTGGTTAAGATCGGACCAAAACTTCGGGTAGCTCTCGAACAACTAACTTTTTTAACTCCAATATTTTCATATAAAAATTTTAAATTTTGCTATGCATCTTGTATTTACCATGAAATTATATGAATTTTGTTTTCTTTTGTTTTGAGGTTTTTTTTATTTTTTTGTAGATAAAGATTTCGAGTTACGATTTCATATGATTTAAATGATGCGTAGTTTATTTAAGATAAGCAAAAAAGAACAAAAGAACGCTTTGTATTTTGATATTGATAGATATAATCATTATGAATATGATGATTACTTCTATCATGATTCATGATGACCATTATATGAATATGATAATATGAAGTTTATTTTGCTTAAGTTTAATATATTCGTGAATTAAAAATTAATTAAAAAAGATAGAATTGAAAAATTAGAGCTAGAGTTTTGAAATTCCCACAAAAGATTTTTTGGACACTTTTTAGGTTCCCTATTCTTTTTGGTTAAGACTAGACCAAGGTTTCGGGGAAATGCCACACAACTTATTTAAACCAATATGAACTTCTTCAAAAGTAATTATACCAGGAAGATGAAAATTACACACGGCTAGTTTTTTAATGAATCAAGAACTTAAATAAACTTTCAAAATGTTGCGCCTTAATTTTCGGGGGGCTGCCATACAACTTCTTTGCACCAATATGAATTTCTTGGAAACTGATTATACTACGAGGATGGAAATTACACACTGTTAGTTATATAATGAATCACTTATATGGAGTTTCAAAATGTTACGGCCCCGTTTTCAGGCAGCTGTCATACAAAGTTGTCAATTCGATAACTGTGAATCTAATGAAGCTACGAGGTTAAAAGTAAAACTGGGCAGGTAAAGTAATAAGGCAAGTTAGTTGGAAAAATTGGACATCACTCGAACATCACTATGTTTTTTTTTTATGGTTTATTTTTGTTTTTGTTTTTATACAAAAATGATTGTATAATGAATTAAAAATTTCATTTTTTTTTTGGTCTTTTTTTTTTTTAAACAAAAATTATGGGATAAAAAGGTAAATTGTTTTTTAACTATTTTACTTTTTAGCACATTTTCAAAAAAATTTGTAAAAATGTGCCTATATAGCTTCACTCTGTCCGTCCGTCCGTCCGCCCGTATGTTTACAAAAACTTTTACACCGTTTGAAATAGAGAAAAGAAATTTTAACCATGGGTAGTTTTTGCAAAAAAAATAATTTCGTAGAAGAATTTTTTTCTGTAGCCCCACCTGTTCCGGGGCTTAAGCCCCCCAAAGTTGGAAAAAGCCCTATATTTAAATTGTTATAACAAGAGTTCTGTTACATTAATTTTCAATATGAAAACGGTAGATGATAGCTGGTTTCATAAGCTTTATAAATTTTACAAGGCAAATGTTTAGAGTTGCCATACGTTACTAAAATTTAACATTACGCAAAACTCAATTTTCGCAAAATTTTTGGCCACACATATCTTCTGAACGGTTCAAGCTAGGGTCTTGAAATTTTGGGAGATGTTAGATACTCAGAAATTAGTAGGAGTCGGTTAACAAAATTTTTTTTGTCAAGCCTCCTATTTAGGAGCTATAAGGGCTCAAAAATTGAAATTTTGCTATTTTTAAACACCTGTAACTTGAATACCTGTCCAAATTTTTTTTTAGTGATAGACAAAATTCAAAGCCCTATAATTATATTTCAACACGTGTCAAAGGTTTTTCTTAATTTTGAAGGGTGACGAAGTTACAGCCCCTGAAAATTCCAAAAAAGCCCTATATTTAAATTGATATAACAAGGGTTCTGTTAGGTTTATTTTCAATCGAAAAACGGTATTAGAGAGCTGGTTTTATAGACTTTACAAAAATATGTCGTTAGAATGTATAGGGTTGCCATACGGTACTAAAATTCACCATTATATAAAACTCAATTTTTGCAAAATATTTGGCCCCATATATCTTCTAAACGGTTCAAGCTAAGATCTTGAAATTTTGGGAGACATTAGATCCTAAAAAACTAGTATGAGTCGGTTAACAAAATTTTTTTGTCAAGCCCCCTGTTTAGGAGCTATAAGGGCCCGAAAATTGAAATTATGCTATTTGTAAGCACCTGTAACTTGAATACCTGTCCAATTTTATTTTTATTAATATACAAAATTTAAAGGTCCAACATTATATTTTAACATATGTTAAATGTTTTTCTTAAATTTAAAAGGGGTTCCTTAAATTGAAGAAAGTGTCTCTCAGTTTTACCCATTTTTGGTTAGATAATAATATTCTAAGTAAAATTCCAAATTTTTGTGTAATTCACAATTTAATTCCTAGAACCTAAAAAATTAGAGGATGAGGGGGGGGGGGTGTGGAGTTAGATTCTTGAGAAATTTGGCATCCTTCCCCATTGGAGGGCTTTAACAACTTTTAAATAAAAAATTTACTGTTACCAGTAAATTTTATAAGTCAGTAGTAACTGTTTCCAAGTAAATATTTCCAAAGTTAAACTCAGTATGTAATACAATATAATTTTGAAAATGTGCTTTTTTAAAAACCCTTGGTTTTTTTCCATCACTTGTTTATATTTTTTTCGTAATATTTATAATAGCATAAGGGAAATAAATAACGATTAGTGGGTATGCACGAATATCTAAAAGTTGACAAGGGCAACTATAATCTTCCGATTTTAACCATGGGTAGCTTTTGCAAAATTTTTTTGTCAAGCCCCCTATTTAGGAGCTATAGGGGCTCGAAAATTGAAATTTTGTCCAAATTTTTTTTAGTGATATACAAAATTCAAAGCTCTATTATTTTATTTCAACATGTGACAAAGGTTTTTCTTAATTTTGAAGGGTGACGAAGCTACAGCTCCTGCAAATTCCAAAAAAAGCTTTTTTTAAATTGATATAACAAGAGTTCTGTTAGGTTTGTTTTCAATCGAAAAATGGTAAAAGAGAGCTGCTTTTATGCGCTTTACAAAAATATGTCGATTAAATGTATAGGATTGCCATACGGTACCAAAATTTACCATTATATAAAACTCAATTTTTGCAAAATGTTTGGTCCCATATATCTCCTAAACGGTTTAAGATAGGATTCTGAAATTTTGGGAAAAGTTAGATCTTCAAATATTAGTAGGAGTCGGTTAACAAAATTTTTTTTGTCAAGCCCCCTGTTTAGGAGCTATAAGGGCTCAAAAATTTCAATTTTGCTATTTTTAGGCACCTGTAACTTTAATACCTGTCCAATTTTTTTTTATTAATATACAAAATTTAAAGGCCCAACATTATATTTTAACATATGTTAAAGGTTTTTCTTAAATTTAAAAGCGGTTCCTTAAATTGAAGAAAGTGTCTCTCAGTTTTAACCATTTTTGCTTAGATTGTATAATTCTAAGTAAAATTCACAATATTATTCCTAGAACTAAAATAATGGACGGGGATGGAAGGGGGTGGGGGGAATTAGATGAAGTTAGATTGCCTTGAGAAACTTGGCAACCTTCCCCATTGAAGGGCTATAACAATTTTAAAATAAAAACTTTACTGTTAGCAGTAAATTTTATAAGTAAGCAGTAACTATTTCCAAATAAATATTTCCAAAGTAAAACTCAGTATGTAATACAATATAAATTTGAAAATGTGCTTTTTTAAAAACCCTTGGTTTTTTTTCCTCACTTGTTATTTGTTAATTTACTGACTTCCTCTTCTGTAACTGCTTAAGTTAAAAAAACCAAAAGTATCTAAAGATAAATAATATTGAAAAAATTACTCAACTTAAGAGCAGGAAATAAATATCCGGTATTTTGCAGGAAAACTGACAGCAAAAAAAATAGACAATAGAAAACCTCGAAATAAATTATTGTAGTCAATTAAATCTAAAGATAAAAATTTAAAAGTTAGTCTTAATATAATGATAAATAGCTATACAATATGATATAATTAACTTTCTTTTATAATATCTAATATGAGAAAATTCTCTATTTAGTGACTTTAAATCTTTATTTTAAATAATGAAAAATCATTATTACAATGTAAAATACATTATTTATCAGAATTTAAAAATCTTTCCTTAGAAGCGCCTGCATAAATGTTTTTATATTCATCTACAATTGACTATAGTATGACTATTTATTATAGACTTTTGACCTACAGAGATAATATAGGTTCCTTAGTATATATTTATATAAATCTTATAATTTTTCAAATATTTAAGACTTTTTTTAATAGTATTATATTAATAAATTAATTTATTTACTAATTTGCAATGTGGTCTAACATAATTGACAGATATGTGAAACTTTTGATATGTGAAACTTGTCTAAAGTGCCCGCCATCGGGATTTTGTAAAAGTGGTCACCTTAGACAAGTGGTCATATTGAAAAAAAAAAAAAAGAAAACAAACGCATTCAATTAAATGAATCATGAGCAGGCCAATAAATATTTCATGTTAATTGTTTAAATTGTTTTCTAAGTATTTTTTTAAAAATTACTTAATGTAAATAAAAATCTTTCATATTTTCATATAGATATGTAGCGCTTTCTTTTAAGCCTCTCCTACAAAGATGCAGCTCCCAAACAATCAAGAGAAAACTTTATTAAATTTCTATAACAAAGTTTCTATCAGGAAAATATTTAATCAGATAACGAAAGCGCTTATTTTAATCTAAATATATGTGGAATACAATGTAAAGGGTTGACTTACGGTACTTTAATGTACAACTACGTGGAACTAAATTTTTGCTGAATTCTTGATCCCTAATAACTTCTAGACAGTTTGAGTTAACAGCTTAAAATTTTCAGATGAATTGCACCCTTAAAAAATAAATACGAGTCTAGAACTGCGAACCAAGCCAAATTTTTATACCCGTGCATACATATATGACATCGGGTATATTAGATTTGTTCCTCCGTTTGTAACGCATCGATCTAGACGAGCTAGATATAGTGTCAAGGGTACGTATCGGCTCAGAATCGAAAAATTAGTCGATCTAGCTATGTGTGTCTGTCCGTCCGTCCGTCCGTCCGTCTGTCTGTCAGCACGATAACTCAAAAACTAAAAGAGCTACAGTTTTGAAATTTTCACAAAATATTTTTCAATCAATTTCTAGGTTCCCTATTTTTTTTGGTTAAGTTCGGATCAAAACTTCGGGTAGCTCTCGAACAACTAACTTTTTCAACTCCAACATTTTCATACAAAAATTTTAAATTTTGTATGCATCTTGTATTTAACATGAAATTATATGAATTTTGTTTTTTTGTTTTTTTGTTTTTTTTTTTTTATGTAGATAACGATTTCGAGTTAGAATTTCATATGATTTAAGTGATGCGTAGTTTATTTAAGATAAGCAAAAAAGAACACAAAGATTTTTTTTAAGTAAATGGCTTATTGATATTGATAGATATTTATGAATATATATGATGAATCATCATGATGATTATTATATGAATATGATCATATGAAGTTGATTTGGCTTAAGTTTAATATAGGGTGGTGTTGTCTAATTTCGAACATGTCCTATAATCGAACACTTTTTAAAAAAACTAGTATAATAAGAAAATTTGACTTATTTTAAAAACGGTTTTTTTTTTTAATTTATTTGTTGAAGTTTCCCCTACCCTTAACAAAAAAATCAGAACAAAAAATAGGTTAATCGCTAAAACTTAAAACTGGTTTTTGAACAGTGCGTTTTTCATTGAAATTGCTAATAAAACTAATGAAATCTGTAAGCAAATTGTTTAAAAATTTATATATTCATGCAAAGGAATATTTATTTATTGAATTTTTTTAAAAATTAAAGGAAAATTTCCTTTGTGTTCGAACAAAGGAAACTAAAATACACAAATTTCTTATTTCGAACACAGTGTTCGAATTTAGGCAATTCAAATTAGGTTTAGATTCCCTATTCGAACACAATGTTTTCTTCAGGTTTTAAGTTGTTACACATTAATTTTTTAGACAAAATGAAAATGTGTCAGCAATATAGCGACGGTTCTTTAAAGGCAGCTTTCGGTAAAATCATGAAAGGGTCTATGAACGTTAGGAACGCCAGTAAACTCTTTCGCATTCCGGTAACAACTCTGCATTACAAAATTCCTGTGATAAAAGCATTTAAGAAAATGAAAATGGGCTATTCTAGAGTTCTTACTCAGAGCGAAGAAAAATTAATTGTATAATAACTTGTGAATTTGACTAAATGCGGCTTTTAGCGGGAGCGGGAGCGAAATCTCGTTTTCCTGCAATATTTCTTAAAAATTTTGCGAAAAAATGGAAATACTGAAGAGAAATTCGGAGGGGTTTTAAAATTGGGTACAAAATCTGGCTTCAAATAATTAGTTTGCTCGGGTTTGGGGGGCAAGAGCCCTATTATATTAAATGCTTTGATGCAAATATATTAAAAATTCAGAGAAATTTTGGAATTGCATACAAAATGAGGGTTCCAATAAATTAATTAATTATATTATATTATTTGCTGACTCTTTAGTCTTAATTTTTGATTCTAGTTTTGGATGCGAAATCTAGCAATAATTAAATTAACGGGGTTTCGGACTGACCGATTTTTCTAACCAATTTCTTTTTTAATTTTATATGAGTTTTAGAAAACCTGTTTTTAATATATTTGTAACACCTAGGTAAAGTATAATCAACCATCAGAGTTGATTACGAAATCAGGATGTTGCACTTTTCCAGAATATTTATTTAATTTACTAGATTCTGAATTAGAAGCGATTTTAGAGTTCAATTAAAAATATATAGGATTTTGCTTTTTAAAATATTATTATTTATGAAATTTTTATTTGGTTGTAAAACTCGTGATTTTGATACGCGAGTTTTTGAAAAGCGAAATTTTGTAGCCAACCCATTTTTTACAAAAGCACAAAGAGCTTCAAAATGTGGTTCAAAAAAATTGTAAGAGATGAGAAAAGAATAAGCTCTTAATCAACGGCAGGTCAGGGAAAAATGATATTATTAGGAAATATCATAAGGCATAAGGAAAAATCCCATCGTAATTCAGAAACTATTACAAAGGCGTGTAATAGATACGGAAGAAAACATAAGAAAATAGTTCAATGATCCAGAAAACTATTAAATTGAATTAAGTTATTTAATCTTTGAATTTATAAAGTTTGAGTTCACAAGAAATAACAATATTTAAAATGAAAAGATGGTATTTTTAATAGTAATTCTTTAAAAAAATTTGTGTTCGAACAAAGGAATATCTGTTTTCGAAAATAGGCAACTGGTGTTCGATTATAGGCAAATTTGCGTTTTTTTAGTAATTTTTAAATAAAATTATTAATAATTTGTGTAATTTAATTTAATTTAATTAGTTCGAAAGGTTATTAAATTTACTTTCGATTGATATATAAAACTAGTTATTCGGTCAAAATACACCTTATTTATGGTTAATTAAAGTCGCAAGTATCGTTAAGTGTTTGATTATATGGAACTTAACCCTATTCGTGAATTAAAAATTAATTATAAGAGATGGAATTGAAAAATTAGAGCAAGAGTTTTGAAATTCACACAAAACATTTTTGGGACATTTTTGAGGTTCCCTATTCGTTTTGGTTAAGACCAGATCAAGGTTTTGGGGAGCTGCCACACAACTTCTTTGCACCAATATGAATTTCTAAGAAACTGATTATACTACGAGGATGAAAATTACACACTGTTAGTTATATAATGAATCGAGCACTTATATGAAGTTTCAAAATGTTACGGCCCCATTTTCGGGGGGCTGCTATACAACTTCTTTGCACCAATATGAATTTCTTGGAAACTGATTATACTACGAGGATGAAAATTACACACTGTTAGTTATATAATGAATCGAGCACTTATATGGAGTTTCAAAATGTTACGGCCCCGTTTTTGGGTAGCTGCCATACAAAGTTGTCAATTCGATAACTGTGAATCTAATGAAGCTACGAGGTTAAAATCAAAACTGGGCAGATAAAGTAATAGGACAAGTTAGTTGGCAAAGTTGGACATCACTCGGGCCAACTATTAGGGTGGGCTATTTTTTTTTTTTTTATGGGATAATAAGTTAATTAAAAATTATGGGATAATAAGTTAAATTTTTTTTAACTATTTTACTTTCTTAAATTTTTTTTGTAATATTTATAATAGCATAGGGGAAATAAATAACGGTTAGTGGGTATGCACGGGTATCTAAAAGTTGACAAGGGCAACTATAATCTTCCTCGTTTTATACTAAAATATAAATTATATAAAAATACAATCCAACATTTACTATAATAAATACCAAGAGCAAGTTTAGTAACAACCTTCTAGCTAAGAAAGGTAACTAAAACTTAGGGCACGTTCTGTTGTTGAGAAATTGCAGAAAACTTTTAGTTTCACAAAATAAATCCTAATTATTTAAATTTAAAATTGAACAGAGTTGTGTAAAAATTAATTGATAAAAATTGTGTCAATTTAATGTACATTAAATTAAATTTATAACTCATTTAATGTTATGTAAAAGTCAAATTTATCCCCTAATTTTAATGTAATAATTTTACTGAAAAATTCGAAATTTTTTATTACGACATTAAAATTTTATTTTACACTAAAAAAGGTGTTAAAAACCCAAAATTAGAGTAATTTTTATTTAACATTTTTATAATTTCCAGAATTTATAAACAATTTAATATAACAAAAATTAAAAAAAAATTTTTTTATTATATTTTCCCCTTTTATTTTCAAAACATTTAATTTATTTCCTGGAGTTTTTTGTCAAAATTTAAAGAAAGTCTGCATTTATTTTAGTGGAATTTTTAAATGGAATATAAAACAATATTTAAAGTATTCTATAAATCATGGGGAAACTAAATGTTTTAATATTTTAACAAAGCACAAATATTTAGTTTTTTAAATTTTAAAAAACAGAATTTTTAGACCCCATAATACCAGAATAAATTTATGAGAACTCCTTTTCATGGGTGATCACAATAGTCTATGTACCAAATTTTAACTTTTTTCGACGGTTAAAACTCAATATTTATCGAAAAGTATGGAGCTTTAGTGCTGGAGCCGCCCAATCCCGTTGTCGATTTGGACATACAAACTTAACCTTACTTACTAAAATCAACTGCAATTTTACACAGTGTTCAAAGACACACACATACATACGCACATACATACCCACATATATACATACATTCGTACATACACAGAAACACGACAAAATGGAAAAAAATCTATTTTTGTTTTTTACCGGGGAACTTAACCAAACAGTTAACCAAACCTTCTCATAACATATTAAAATAATTTGATAAAACAGAAATTATAAGAGTAGTAGTAGAATACAAATGAATTAAAATCATTAAATATCATGCTTTAGTGATTATAAACGCAATTTGAGAACAAATTGTTAAGAAAATAAGAATGAAAAAGTGCGACCTTTAATGTTATTAAGAGGTCTGACTTTTTGTAAGAAATAAATGAATAAAATGTCTTTGTAAACAACAATCAGCACGTAATTGCTAAATTTTTAAAATTATTATGACTTTGATAAATTAGTTATTCTAAATTGTATTCCATGACAGATAAATCAAAGGAAAACGAAAAAGACAGAAGTTTAATTTGTTTTATTCATATATTATGTCTTTTATTTATAGTATTTTGCAAATGCCAGATTAAGACTTCAATGTTTTTTATAAAACTTTAAAAATAAATCAGTTCTGCCCCATATATAAAATAAAAATACGAGAATAAAGAGAGTAGGCTAGACCATGTCAACTCTAGGATATCCGCACGAACATAATTATCAATATTATATTATCCGGTTAATTGCTTTGGGCAAAATTTTAAAAACAGACAACACTTATTAGACTCTGATCTTTATATTATTATACAAAATATACTTCGTCTCGCAGCTTCAAACCTTCTCTACTAGACAAATTTAATTTTATACAATCAATGGCCGTTAAATTTTACTTCTAGAATATATTAAGTTATACATATAAAGGCAGAAGTTTTTTGGCAGCTTCTTGAACTTGCCACATAATACTAATAAAATTTTGGGCAACGTTAGGTCTTAAATAACTTTTGGAAAAGTTTTAATTATACGATTTTATTAAATGGACAGCTATACTCATACAAAACAAAATGTTGTATGGCAACTATAGGTACTTGTTGAGCAAATTGGATCAATTTTAATAACAAAAGCGGCTCTTCCAAGTGAAAACATCAGCATCCAAGATCCTTTGATTTATCATGCGGATAGACTGATAAACGTAAACCTGGCGCCAGTTTTGCCTTAATTTTCTGGTACGATTCGTTCACTCGATTCTAAATCTGTTCCCTCTTTTGGAATAGATTTAGAAATTCTAAATCTATTCCCTCTTGTATAGGATTTTATTCCCACTCTTGATTCTATATCTATATTATCTCTTTTAGGACGCTCCCCTTTACAGCATCACAAACAAAATTGTAAAATTTTTATACCATTTTGAACAATACGTTCAAGTTTTTAATTTAAATAGGGTATAAACATTTTATATACAAGCTTTTTTCAGGGTTTTCCATTATAATTTTGCCAAACCCAAATTTAATTTGTCTTATTTTATGTTGTGATTAAACTTGAATTAATTAAGTTTTAAAAAACAGAGAAAAATAACATTTTAGTTTTTCTTTCAAATTTAATTATTTTTAAATTTGTACGAAATAATTTTAATAAATATTTCAAAATCCCATTTTACAGAAAATATTTTAAAATATTACAAAACTTTCTATTATTTTAATTTTATTCATTTCAACATTTTTGTCAGGAACGATATTAGTCAGTGTGTCAACATTCAATTTAAAACAATTTTGTGTGAAATATTTAATTTAAGTTGAGATTTACAAAAGTTTTAAATAAAACTTCACTTCATAAAAATTGATAAATCAAAAAAAGTTTCAAATCATTTAAAGTTTTTTTCAAAGTAGAACATCATACAACTTTTCAAGATAAATTAATCTTAAATTGAAGAAATAAATATAAAGCACAGTTAAAAAAAAGCTTTTATGCAACTTTTTTTATTTAAGCACTGAAACTTATATAGTAAAATATTAGATAAATGTTATATGCAATAGAATATGTTTTAAAATAATGTATAGGGCCTTGTTACCTTTATCTTGTTCAGGGGGCAACGCCCTTGCCATAGAACTTAGCCATAGAACTTAGGGGTTTTTTTGGGCCTCAAAACCTTTAAGTACTGATTTTTCGGTTCTTAAGCCAAAAAAAATTTCATTATTTAACAAACAAAATATCACTTAAATTTTTTTTTATTCAAAAAATAACGGAATTAACGAAACGATCTCTTGGGTATCCATTAAAGAAAAGTAATGACTCAATATCTCCCAAACGGGTGGGTATCGGCCCAATTGCAAAAGCAATTTGAAACTGTTTTGAGCTCTTAAATAACTCCAATTATAATAGCTCTATGACAGATTATTAATGAAACATCCAACTTATACAGGTGTTTTCAAAAATAAAGAAACGTTTTAGATTAGGAAATTATATATTTGCATACTTTTAGGCTAGCTGTCAAATAAATAATTTATTCATATAATATTTTATTTTCATTATTATATACCAGCATTTTAATTTTAATTATAATTAATTATACTTTTTCAGATCTACAGTTGGATAAAATTAAATTTTTCCAAAATTAACTGTCATTAATTTAATAACTTACAATATGATATATCTAATTATAAAGTTTTTTATAAAAATTAATTGCATTTCATTTAATGTGATAGAAATAAAAAATTTTAATGTGTGTGATAATATAATAATTTACGCGGGGAAATTTAATAATTAGTAACATTTTGTTTCCGATTCAAAATTGAAATAAAGTTCCAGAAAACGGGCCGATTTGATTTAAAAAAAAGTCCTCTATTCTGGGATTATTCTACAAATGTGAAAAAAATTTGGAATATTCCCAGAAAGTAACACCATCATTTTTTGGGAAATTTGTTGGGGCGAGCTTAAAGTCAAACTTTTTCAATTTTTAGATTTCCTTCAGTATATGCTATCGAAGAAAAAATTAGATATAAGTTCGTCGGTGAAACAAAAAAAAAAGAATTTGTTCCGTTCTAACGAAAGTTGTTCCATTTTGTCGAAAACACGTAAATCCGAAATTTTTTTGCGTGTTCTTGTGTGTATGAATGTGTGTATGGGTGTATGTGTTTCAGTGAACACAATTCCTCGTGCAAATTTTATCCGATTTCGATGAAATTTGGTATGAATGTTTTTTTCGTCAAAAGTAATAATTAAGTTCGTAGGAGGGCTAAATCAAATCACGGGGTGGGAAGGCTCAGACTTTTCGAGAAATCTTGAATTCTAACATTCAGATTGAGTTCGAGCTTGGAACACAGATAGTTTGACCGGTTGACTTAAAGTTTTGCAAAAATATTCGCTTTAGCTAACAGAATTTGTTGGAATATATTAACACATTTCGGCCTGGTGGGCTTCCAAAAAAAATTTTGGGAGAGTCTGACAGTAATTTTTGTTGAGGTCTGGTTAATTGTTTGGATACAAGGATGCTATGAGGTTTTAATATAAAGAATGGCTTCGCAGATGGGCAAAATTGGATCAAGCGAAGGGATGCCCCATATAGAAAAATACAATTATATAGCTTATAAAATTCATCTTAGATTTATTTCCACATTTTTTAATTTATATAGGACCGGCGACTGACCGAAGCTTATACAATCCATCTTAGATTTATTTCTACGCTTTTTAATTTGTTTCGGTACGGCTACTGAGTCACAAGAAACTGCGATTTTTTTTTTATTTCTTTAATTTTTTAAAAGTTAAGGAACTTTATTTTGATCGGAGCTTTAGTTTTTGGATTTTATGCTTTAAGTTCCAAAAAGAATGTAGGTGATTTTTTTTCATTTCGTTGTGTCCCGAACCCTTCGCTTGAAAATATGGACCCTTCATCAAAACTGACTTACACTTGTAACTTGTTTAAATCAAAAAAATTTCAATTAAATGCATATGTCATTATTATTTGATGTTGGAGTTCTGTTGATCATTTCGTTTGTTTTGTTTACTGGAACAAATGATTTGTAAGAAATACAAAAAATTACAAATAAATAAATTAAAAAAAAACAAAAACAACAAAAACAGTCAACCAACATAAAGGGAAAGCTTGAAATTTTTATTTCATTTCTTTTTTTATATTTTTAAATGATGAATAATACGTTAACTTCCAGCTCTTTTAAAATATAATACACGGTAATAAAGTATCATTTAAATTTTATCACAGCTAATAAATCATTTCAACCATCTAAAGTACTTACATTTAAAAGAGAAATGCTATCCGACAGGAGAATGATTTTATTTTCATTGTTTTTTTCTTTCGTGTCTCCTCTCCTTTATAATGGGAACAATATGAAGTGTCATTTCCTTAAACATAATGTGGAAAATATCATTTCCCTTTGTGTTAAAAAAAAAAAACTAAATGTAAATATAAGAAAATTTTAGAATAACAAAATGTTCGTATTTGGCTTATATTTTTTTAAATTTTCAGTATAAATTATTTGCCGCAAGTCACATTAATATGCATACTTACTTACTTACTTACTTATTCAGAAGTACACAGTAGAGCAACAAATAAATTTTGTTAAAAAAATTTTTTCAATAACGTTAAGTGTTTATAAGTGCAATATAGACGCAATACAGTATTTTTAATATTTACTTGAAGGGGTTAAATAAAATTTAGAATATAATCTTGTCAAATGAAATAATTTATACTTTCTTTGCACTTTATTTAAAAAAAACTTCGAGGTTTTGGGCAGAATAAGATTTAATAAAATAATGTAAAATGTTGATAAGAAAAAAGTTCCTAGTCGTACGGCCAATTTGCAAAATTTAGAAAATACATTATCCAACCATCTAAACATTCTTGGAAAATTGGTTAAATAAAAATAATATTGAATTATATATAGCTGCAGAAAGAGTTAATAATAGGAGGCTCGAAGAATGTTCTTGTTATATTGTAAGGGCTTATATATATGATCTTGCATTCAGAGGAATGTAGTTTTTCGCCTAAATGCAAAAGAATACTTAAATAAAACTTAAAAGGGAACATTGCATATTTTCGATTTAGTATATCCTTTTTTGAAAATCTGGTTTTTAGAAAATCTGGAGTATTTGAAAAATCTGGTATTAGAAAATCTTTTTTTCAAAAATCCCGTTTTTCGGGATTTTCTTGTATTAGAAAATCGCGTTTTTTAATTGAAAAATCTAGCTTTTTTAAAAAATCTCATTTTTAAGGATTTCATAGTTGGATAAAAATTTCGAATTATCTGCTTTTTGCAGGAATTAAAAACTAAATATTTTCCAAAACGAGATTTTTTAAAAGCGGGATTTTCTAAAAAGGAGATTTTTCCAAACGAGATTTTCTAATAAGAGATTATTTGAAAATTGGATTTACTAAACTGATAATTTGAAGCCCACCCACCTAAAACACATAGTTCTTCATTTGGTGTATTCAACTCTGCTCTACTACACTCTAATCAAAATTTTTAATAACTTAATCAGTTTGTTGAGGTGAGAACGTTAAAATTTTAAATATTTTTAGTAATCCAGTACTTTACCCCCTACCAACCCGCGATATATCATAATTTTTTCTTGTCAACATTTTAAGATCCGAGCTGCTCTTTTTTTTATATTACATTATTGCAGAATAGTAAACTAGTAAAAATAACGGTAATTCCTCGTTATACTTATTTAGCTCATAATTTAACCCATATTTCTCTTATTCCATGATATTGTAACATGTATAGTAGTTTGATATTGACCAAGAAGTATAAGGCGGAATTATTTTAGTCAGCTCTAGCATACAATGAACTCAAAAAAAGGAATTGCATCTGTCAAGAGCAATTAAAAAATGAGGAATTACCGTTATTTTTACTTTTTACTAGTTTACTATTCTGCAATCAATAACGAATCAATGATATTATTAAAATTATATTAATAGCTTAATAGCACCTACTTAAGATTTTCCTCCCTGGCTTGCTTTAAAAAGCAATTTATAACCACGAACTTTTGGTTCAGGTTCTGTTCTTAATTTCGAATTATTATTATACAAACGTAAAAGTCTATAAATAAATATGTGTATAAATACCTAATAGTGTTTTAAAATATAAACGGATTGAGTCACAAAACTATATATATATTAAATATTTTATAGTATGCTCTGCCACGTTTATTTTAAAATGATAAAAACGAGGAAGAATATAGTTGCCCTTGTCAACTTTTAGATACCCGTGCCTACCCACTATGGTGTATAAAATAAACGTTAATTTAGTTCCTTTATACATTTAACTCTTTATCCCATAATTTGGGCTTAACAAAAAAAAAAAAAAAAAAAAAACATAAAAAAACAAAACAAAAAAAAAATTTTAATTCATTGTCCCATAATTTTAGCTTCAAAAAAAAAAAAAAAACCAAAAAAAAACAAAAAAAAAAAAAAAATTGGCCCACCCTAAAAGTCCTGTGGTCAGAGTGATGTCCAACTTTGTCAAGCAACATGCCCTATTACTTTACCTGCCCAGTTTTAATTTTAACCGCGTAGCTTCATTAGATCCACAGTTAATGAAATAACAGCTGGGTGGCACAGTGGTTGAGTGCCGACCTTTCATGCAGAAGGGCCCGGGTTCGAATTCTAGTGCAAGTGAAAAAACTTTCCGGGTTTTCGACTCGCCTCAGCTACCATTCGCCATTAGTTTCAAATTAATGGCTTAATCTATAATTAATAATTATAAATCTTTAATAAAAAATACTTTAATATAAAAATATAAACAAATGCAAAATATAATCAAATAATTTAATTAAATAATATAACTCGCAGATATAGAATACCATATAAGTAAAATATAAAATATTACAATATAAACAAAAAATAGAATTGTAAATATTGAAAATCTAAGACGCTTCTACATGTTATAAGGCCTATAGTACTATCTCATGTTTAAATTGTATGTGGAATTCAATAAGACCAATTCTAATAACACGAATATAATATGATCCCCTGTTCCAACATGTACCTATGGTATAGACAGGCTTATTAGCCTAACAATTGAACATTTAGCGCTTAAAACAAAAAAAAAAAATAAACAATTTTGTATGGCAGCTGCCCGAAAACGGGGCCGTAACATTTTGAAACTCCATATAAGTGCTCGATTCATTATATAACAATCCGTGTATAATTTTCAGCCTCGTATTATAATTAGTTTCCAAGAAATTCATATTGGTGCAAAGAAGTAGTATGGCAGCCTCCCCGAAAATGAAGCCGTAACATTTTGAAACTTCATATAAGTTCTTGATTCATTATAAAACTAACCGTGTGTAATTTCATCTTCCTTCTATAATTACTTTTGAAGAAATTCATACTGGTGCAAAAAAGTTGTGTGGCAGCTCCCCGAAACCTTGGTCTGGTTTTAACCAAAAAATATAGGGAACCTCAAAAATGGTCAAAAAATGTTTTGTGTGTATTTCAAAACTCTAGCTCTAATTTTTCAATTCTATCTCTTAAAATTAATTTTTAATTCACGAATTTATTAAACTTAAGCAAAATAAGCGTCATATGATCATATTCATATAATGATCATCATTATAAATAAAAGTCATCATATTGATAATGATTATATCTATCAAAATCAAAATGCAAAGCATGCAAAATACTACACATATACATATTATATGAATACATATAAATTATTTATGAATCCATTTACTTAAAAAAAAGTGTTCTTTTTTGCTCATCTAAAATTTTTTTTAAACTAGGCATCATTTAAATCATATGAAATCGTAACTCGAAATCGTTATCTACAAAAAAAAAAAAAAACAACAAAACAAAAAATAAACAAAATTCATATAATTTCATGTTAAATACAAGATGCATAGCAAAATTTCAAATTTTTATATGAAAATATTGGAGTTAAAAAAGTTAGTTGTCGAAGGCCACCCGAAGTTTTGATCCGATCTTAACCCAAAAAAAATAGGGAACCTAGAAATTGATTGAAAAATATTTTGTGAAAATTTCAAAACTGTAGCTCTTTTAGTTTTTGAGTTATCGTGCTGACACACAGACGGACGGACGGACAGACACACATAGCTAGATCGACTAGACGTACACTTACGATACGTACACTTGACACTATATCTAGCTCGTCTAGATCGATGCGTTACAAACGGAGGAGCAATTTTAATATACCCCATGTCATATATGTGTGCACGGGTATAATAAAAGGAAATATTTTATGCTTTGTGCAAAAATTTAAAGAAAATTAAACCACAACAACAAAAAAATACTAAACAAAAACAAAAAAATTAAAAATAAAAATAAATAAAAGTTTTTTTTTAAGAAATTTTATTTTAGCAACCATAAAAGTATTTATCAAACCCGGATGTCAGGAAAATCCAAAAATAAAAAAAAAATATAAAAGACTTTTCTTTAATACAAGTACCAAAAACATATGGCACAATGGATTCCTTTTTCTTTTATATTTCATTTTTAAATGGTAAATTTTCAAAGGATAATTCTCAAAATACAATAATATAATGAATCTGGTCTTTTTTTTCAAAGTTCTGTTAATCTTATATTCTTCTTTCCTTTAAGCAATCAAAAACCAAAAAAAATATATATATAGGTATAGATATATCATCTTAAATGTATTTTGAATTAGGCTACGGATATTGAAAAAATTTTACCCAGAGGCTGAAATTATATTTTAAAATTTATACTAAAAACTAAAATAATGATATTATGTTATAAGTATATGCACAAATCTAAATTGAAACCATTCTACTCTTTATACTTTTTATCATTTAACATAAAGTAGGTACCAACTGTTTTAGTTCTGTATAAATCTAAGAATGATTTAAAAAATTTCCTAAAAAAATTTAAAAAGTTTTAAGATAAAAATTTGTTTCAGGCAAAAAAATAAAAGTGTGGAGAGCAGTTAATGCTATTGATTTTATAATATTAAAATAAATCAAAATAAAACACAAGGGTTGGGTTCTAAATCATAAAATTGAAATACCACGAAAGAGACATTTAATATTTATTAATATACGTATAGGTATTTACTAATTAAAATGTTTAACAAGTCGTGGGTTAATATTTCTTTAAATAATATTATTCTCCAAAGTAGTTAACCTGGCACTCTGTCATGGGAATTCTGAGCCAGAAAGAGATAGCAATAGTTTGGCGTATTGACCTACATTTTGATTAATTACCCCGGAAGTAGGTCAAGTTATGTTAAAAGTAGGTGACCTTGACGTCGATCGTGCCGGTAATTAGGTCAGACAGGTTTAGAAGTAAGTTAAACAACTCTTGTTGTTTATATTGTAATAGGGAATCATGTAAAAGTAGTAAGTAAAAATATTTCAATACAATGTGCGTATGCAAATTAGCATGCAAAGAGAATATAAAGTCAAAAGAAAAGAAAAAAAAAATTTTAAGTCACAATCACAAATAGCAAGTTCATTAAAATGTAAAACATGTTTTCTGCCCAACATGTATATATATTATATGTATGTAATAAGTAGAAGAAAAAATTTAAAGTCACAAATAGCAAGTTCATTATAATGTAAAACATGTTTTCTGCCCAGCATGTATATATATTATATGTATGTAATAAGTAGAAGAAAAAAGTCATCGTTTTCTGTAAGGAATGAAAAAAAAAATCAAAACTATGGTTAATTGCTTTTGGTACCTATTCATAATCAACATACAAATAAAAATAAAACAAAGAAGTTACTGTGTTTAAATAATTTTTATTTAACTGAAAAAGCTTTAACAATTTTACGATGATCAGATGTTAAAATTCTAGAAATAGTGATACCAACATTTTCAATGCGTCTTTGGAATCTACTTCTATCACATGCGTATTGATGCCAATGACCTTTGCGAGCAGCTCTGTAAGCATAGTCCCATACATACATGACTTGAATTTTGATATCTGTGATGAAGTGAACTTTTGTAGTTTTATTATTTAAATTCATATTGTATATGTATGAAGGTCTTAATTTAGAATTTTTTCTTTTAAGAGATACATATATACATTAAAGCAATTTTTAACTGCACATCTGAAATTGTGGTTTGATAAATGTATAGGACATGATGTTTTAAAGTTATCAATCTTTTCTAATGGCGGCAAAACTCTGCTTAAATCTTCTATTTTGGCACTGTCAATGTACTTTTGAAGGAAAAGTTTCTTTTGCATGATTGCGTATGTCTATTTTGTAATTTAAAAAGGAAAATATGAAAAAAGAAAATCTGAAAAAAAAATATCTTGTTAAATTTGAATTATAATTAAAAATTATAGAAACGGTAACAATTAATGTTTTAATTCTTTACGTTTTTAAATTATATACATAGGTAAATGTTTTTAAATTATTTACATATATCTAATTCAAATTCACATGCACTTTGTTAAGTATTTCAGTTTTACTAAAATCCATTTACATTATTTTTTGTTTTTGAAAAAATCGAAATATATACGTGAATTTGAAAGATCATAATATATTATATGAACTCATTCGATGCCTCCAAACAATAACTGTATAAGTCAAGTTTGATATCACGATTAGAATAGGTATAAGTAAATTCATATCTCTTTTACTTGTTAATTTTTATAATTCATATTTTTATAAATAACATTTTTTTGGTTTTAAGTATAGTTACAACGAAACAAAATTAAAAAAAGTAACTTTTTCGTAGTTCTATGCTTAGTTACGTCATTTTTAATTGTATATTTTTGTTATTCGAATGGTATAGAGTGAGCATTTTCGGATAAGAACAATGTAAGCCTACTTACATTAGCATTTTTAAGAGAAATAAAAAATAATAACCCGAAAAGAACGTCATAAGTCTTGAAGATCACATAATAAAATTGTTTTAAATATTTTTCAAAGGTTTTTTAACTTCACATTTAAAATCGTGAATTTCTAATTGTCTTCTTAATGTTTTCTTAATAAAATTTTATTAATTTATTCCTAATAAAATTGTATTCTTAATTTATTTAAAAATAACAAAATTTATAATAAAATATATTTCAGACTTACATCATTATAGCTTGGAGCCGTCGATATATAATTCATAAATCGTATTTATTCATAGTTCAAAATTTTTATTAAAAAATAAAGTCAAAGCTTTTATTTTGTTTTTGTTTTTATTTTTTTTTCGTTGTCTGATTAAAATTTAATAATGAATAGAGTATAAAGCTTTAAGCTTTTTTTTCTTTTTATTTTATTTCTTTCTTTTAATTTTAAAGAGCTTGAATTTTAAGGTTTTTGTTTTATATGGACTGTGCTCATCAGTAGTTATATTCATTATCTTTGCTATAGGTACCAAAAACAATTAACCTGTTTTTATTTTTCATTCCTTACAGCAAGGTTATATATGTAGATCAGACATAGCAGTAAGTATATATTTTCAGAATCATTCTAAACTTTCAGTTTCTTTATTATCATTTTTTTTTTTTTTTTTTTTTTTTATTATAAAGCATTTTTAAATAACACAAACATTCAACTATAGTCATAAAACAGGTAATGTTACTACATATTACACCATGATCATTGAACTTTTGTTTTCTTTCTTTATCTTCTTTACCAATAATTATTTTTTTCTTGTTATCTAAAATTCGTATATTTAAAACTATTGTTTTTTTTTTTAAAACACAGAAAACTGTTTTACTTTTAAGGATTAAAAATTATATATATATTTATTTTTCAACTTCATCTTTCATAATATTATTTAGATTGTTAAATTTCTATAAAATCAACCAAAATGTTTTTGTTTTCAATAATAAACGTTTACAAAGTGACCTTACATCAGTCTGTGGATAATATTGTTATATATTAGGTGTGATGTATGATAAAACTTTAAACGATCTTAACTGGAATGATATATTTATTAACCCTCACCATCAGATAATAGAAAAAATTATATGAACTTAGGAATCCTCTGATATCATCAGTGTTGCCATTTTTACAGTATTCCGGGCAAATTTGGCTGGAAAAAATATTCTTTGACAGGAAAAAATAATCGAAATATTTTGACTGGATTTTTGACTGATTTATTTTTTTATTTGACCGTTTTTGATATAATATTATATTTCGTTTCGGAAAAATTTAAAATAATTTTAAAAATATTCGTTGAAGCTGAACATTTTAATTCACCAAAAGGGTTATAAATTTTTGAGAAATGGAGTAAATCTTAATTTGCATTGGTATTCGATGAAATAGCCATTAGAAGGCTATACTATAATAGTGCACTGGATGAAATTAGTGGGTTTTCTGATTATGGTTCTGGCAGAACAAAAGACATCGCAAAATACATACATATTTTGAAATAACTATTTTACTACTTTATCTGAAATAATAAATAAATAAATCTTTAGTTATATCATTATTTAAATTAGGTATTGCGAATTTATAAAAAGCAAAGCTCCATAAATCAATCTAAACAAAGAAATTATGTACATGTTTCATTATACATACTTAATTTTAAGTCTTTCTGAAAATATTTATTTTGACCCGATTTTTTGACAGTATTTTACTCTAAAAACTTTTGACTGAATTTTTTAAAAAGTTTTCCAGTCAAACTGTCGAATTTGACCGGATTAAAAATTTTGAAGTGGCAACACTGGATATCATTTCATACTTTTATTTTTCAGCTTTAAAAAACAATGTAAACAAGGTTAGCAATTTGTTTAATTCAAATAAATTTAAAATCTCTTGAAATCTAGACAATGTACATATAGGTATACATATATATATTTATTATATATGTTTTTTTTCAAAGCTCTAGAAAATGTCTTTATAAAATTATTGTAATTCTACTCCGTTCAGATATTGCTACTCCGTTTTTAGTATAATCATAGATAGGCTATGTCACTCCGAGCACAAAAATACCATGTATTTTAAAGGGGGCAAAATTCAGATATTTTCCAGTGTGGCCGTTGTAGCTAAACTTTGCGGTACATGCTAATGTACTAAACTGCAAAGCTTTTTCCATTGTAAATTATACTACCATGAAATGAAAAAGCTTTTTCTAGAAAGATTACATATCCATACATACACGTTATCATAAGAGCAGTACAGAGAAAAAAATGCTAAAGAAAAACTCCCATATAAACTAAATAACAACAAAAAGGAAAAAAAAACAAAATTAAAAATTATAAATTAAACCTATGCAGATTTTTTTTTTGCAGCTTTTTCTTGAATGATTTAATGTAAACTATTACATTTCGCATGTAGAGTAGATTTACTACATTGTAGAGTATATTTACTACAATTAAAAATATAAATTAAACCTATGCAGATTTTTTTTTACAGCTTTTTCTTAAACGATTTGATGTAAACTATTACATTTCGCATGTAGAGTGGATTTACTACATTAAAAACATTATTTGTAGCTTAAAAATGAATCAGAGTTTTACTAAAAATTATATATAAATTCTAGTTTTATTAATTAAGAACATTTATGAATTATGAAAAGAAAATATATTGATGTATAATAATTGTATAGATATACATACATAGTTATATTAACTCAATATAGTGCTATTATAAGTTTTGATTTATGTTAATAAAGTTTTTGTGATAAGAAAATGTTATTAGATTAGTAAAAAAAAAAAAAATAAATAAATAAATAAATGTACTAAATCTACTCTACATTTTTCTACGTATCATAAACAATATTATTGCGCTTTCAATTTGCCGCCGGCAAAACATACATTTTATATTTGTTAAAAAGAAAAAACTATTGATTATAATGACGTATGTAGCTTTCTCAATCTCAAATTTTTTGATTATTTTTGTTTTTGCTTTAAATTTTTATCACGGAAGATGTAATACAAAATGCAGGAAATGTAATAAAAATTAAATAGATATTGATGCATAAGTGACTGTTACCTAAAATTGAAACGCATATTAATTAGAAACGTAAATATAATCGTATTTGTGAGCCTCTTATAAAATTTTTTATACAATATACTTAAGCTAAATGGTTTAAGCACCTAAAAAATACTGAAATAATCATAATATAAACAGAAAAAAAATATGTATAAAAGGTTTAACAAATTAATTCCTGCTCTTACGCATGCGCATTATATTCATTCTTAATACAGGCAACTAATTATTTCAAAACCGCCTTTAACAAAATCTCTCTTCTCTATTTTTGCGCATACACATTGCATTGCACATTATTATTATTATACATGATATGTACTTATTTTTGTATTTACAAACAAGTTACTACTTTGTATGTCAGATTTTTTCGTAATAAATAAAGAGAATGAACAAAAAAAATCATAAAATGTAAAACATGTCTCCTAAGTAAATGAATTCAATATGATTGTTAAAATACAATTTATGATATACCTATGCATGATATAAAGCTTTTGGTATCTGAAAAATGAGATACATAGTTGTTTTAATAATTTACATTAAGAGCAAAATAAATGAGAAATAAAAATCCAAAATCAACTTTGTTATCGGTGCTGAGGTATCTATAATGATAAGCTGCAACTTATGTATTTAGTCTACCTTGTTTCTTCTATTTTAGATACTCGAATATGTTCTGATTAAAACAAAAAAGAAAGGAAAGTAGAAATAAATACCTATTGTACTAAATTTTGCTACTAACTTTTCTGATCGGCACAAAATAAATTATTGGAGAGCATTACTGAAAAATTGAAGTAGGTATGTAGATTTAATGATAGGAGTAGATTTAAAAATAGTAGTAGAACGGAGTAGAATTACAATAATTTTATAAAGACATTTTCTAGAGCTTTGAAAAAAAAACATATATAATAAATATATATATGTATACCTATATGTACATTGTCTAGATTTCAAGAGATTTTAAATTTATTTGAATTAAACAAATTGCTAACCTTGTTTACATTGTTTTTTAAAGCTGAAAAATAAAAGTATGAAATGATATCCAGTGTTGCCACTTCAAAATTTTTAATCCGGTCAAATTCGACAGTTTGACTGGAAAACTTTTTAAAAAATTCAGTCAAAAGTTTTTAGAGTAAAATACTGTCAAAAAATCGGGTCAAAATAAATATTTTCAGAAAGACTTAAAATTAAGTATGTATAATGAAACATGTACATAATTTCTTTGTTTAGATTGATTTATGGAGCTTTGCTTTTTATAAATTCGCAATACCTAATTTAACTAATGATATAACTAAAGATTTATTTATTTATTATTTCAGATAAAGTAGTAAAATAGTTATTTCAAAATATGTATGTATTTTGCGATGTCTTTTGTTCTGCCAGAACCATAATCAGAAAACCCACTAATTTCATCCAGTGCACTATTATAGTATAGCCTTCTAATGGCTATTTCATCGAATACCAATGCAAATTAAGATTTACTCCATTTCTCAAAAATTTATAACCCTTTTGGTGAATTAAAATGTTCAGCTTCAACGAATATTTTTAAAATTATTTTAAATTTTTCCGAAACGAAATATAATATTATATCAAAAACGGTCAAATAAAAAATAAATCAGTCAAAAATCCAGTCAAAATATTTCGATTATTTTTTCCTGTCAAAGAATATTTTTTCCAGCCAAATTTGCCCGGAATACTGTAAAAATGGCAACACTGATGATATCAGAGGATTCCTAAGTTCATATAATTTTTTCTATTATCTGATGGTGAGGGTTAATAAATATATCATTCCAGTTAAGATCGTTTAAAGTTTTATCATACATCACACCTAATATATAACAATATTATCCACAGACTGATGTAAGGTCACTTTGTAAACGTTTATTATTGAAAACAAAAACATTTTGGTTGATTTTATAGAAATTTAACAATCTAAATAATATTATGAAAGATGAAGTTGAAAAATAAATATATATATAATTTTTAATCCTTAAAAGTAAAACAGTTTTCTGTGTTTTAAAAAAAAAAACAATAGTTTTAAATATACGAATTATAGATAACAAGAAAAAAATAATTATTGGTAAAGAAGATAAAGAAAGAAAACAAAAGTTCAATGATCATGGTGTAATATGTAGTAACATTACCTGTTTTATGACTATAGTTGAATGTTTGTGTTATTTAAAAATGCTTTATAATAAAAAAAAAAAAAAAAAAAAAAAATGATAATAAAGAAACTGAAAGTTTAGAATGATTCTGAAAATATATACTTACTGCTATGTCTGATCTACATATATAACCTTGCTGTAAGGAATGAAAAATAAAAACAGGTTAATTGTTTTTGGTACCTATAGCAAAGATAATGAATATAACTACTGATGAGCACAGTCCATATAAAACAAAAACCTTAAAATTCAAGCTCTTTAAAATTAAAAGAAAGAAATAAAATAAAAAGAAAAAAAAGCTTAAAGCTTTATACTCTATTCATTATTAAATTTTAATCAGACAACGAAAAAAAAATAAAAACAAAAACAAAATAAAAGCTTTGACTTTATTTTTTAATAAAAATTTTGAACTATGAATAAATACGATTTATGAATTATATATCGACGGCTCCAAGCTATAATGATGTAAGTCTGAAATATATTTTATTATAAATTTTGTTATTTTTAAATAAATTAAGAATACAATTTTATTAGGAATAAATTAATAAAATTTTATTAAGAAAACATTAAGAAGACAATTAGAAATTCACGATTTTAAATGTGAAGTTAAAAAACCTTTGAAAAATATTTAAAACAATTTTATTATGTGATCTTCAAGACTTATGACGTTCTTTTCGGGTTATTATTTTTTATTTCTCTTAAAAATGCTAATGTAAGTAGGCTTACATTGTTCTTATCCGAAAATGCTCACTCTATACCATTCGAATAACAAAAATATACAATTAAAAAACAAAAATATACAATTGAAAATGACGTAACTAAGCATAGAACTATGAAAAAGTTACTTTTTTTAATTTTGTTTTGTTGTAACTATACTTAAAACCAAAAAAAATGTTATTTATAAAAATATGAATTATAAAAATTAACAAGTAAAAGAGATATGAATTTACTTATACCTATTCTAATCGTGATATCAAACTTGACTTATATAGTTATTGTTTGGAGGCATCGAATGAGTTCATATAATATATTATGATCTTTCAAATTCACGTATATATTTCGATTTTTTCAAAAACAAAAAATAATGTAAATGGATTTTGGTAAAACTGAAATACTTAACAAAGTGCATGTGAATTTGAATTAGATATATGAATGTAAATAATTTAAAAACATTTACCTATGTATATAATTTAAAAAACGTTAAGAATTAAAACATTAATTGTTACCGTTTCTATAATTTTTAATTATAATTCAAATTCAACAAGATATTTTTTTCATATTTTCAACATTAATATTCTGATTTTGTATAGTTATTGTAATAGTATCACCATTATTAAAATTGTTATTATTTGGTGAATATGTATGATATTGTTTTCTTATAATTCTGTCATCAGAAGCAGGTTCTTTAAATATATTTAACATTTTAATTTTAAACCAATTGACTTTAAAAATAGTTTATTTTCAAATGTTAAAACAACTACACAACTTGAAAAACCTCGTTTTATTGTATACCTTGCTCTACAAACAAATAAAAAATAAGGTTGATAAAAATATAACACATTTTGATCATTGTGATTTGATTAATTTAAAAGTTCATCTAAATTCAGAATATTATCCACATGCAAATTTAGATTTACATTTTGATAGAAATCGCTTTTCAACATTATTTATGATGTATATGAATTTTCGAAAAACTTATTATTCTCATAATATAATTGAATCGCTTTTAAATTGGGGCAATCTTTGTTATAGATTGTCAACATCAGGATGAAATTTTAAAAACTGAACCTATTGATGTAAAAATTGAATTCAAGTCTTCAAAGAAAATACCTGAAAATACCACAGCATATTGTTTAATGTTGCATGACAGATTTTTTTAAATATCAACCTCTCACAGCTGTTTTGAATAAAATTATCTAATTGTTATAAATAAAAAACGTTTTTATTATGTAATATAAATTATTTATTATAATAATAATAATAATAATAACAAAAAAAAATGTTTTATTATTTATATTTTCTTTTAAGCAAAGGAGGGAATCTGAAATAGAAATTGGTTATTTTTTTGTTTTTTTTAAAAAAAAAAGCTTTTTAATTTTTTTATTTTTTATTTTTATCTTTTTTTTATATCTACAATAAATTATATAATTATTATTAGTATCAAGTTTTTGCTCCATCTTCATCCAACAACTCTGATGATAGATGTTTTAAATATTGTCCCATTAAATTATTTTCCAAATGATTGATGTTTTCTGGCAGGATTTTTACCATCTGCTCTCGCTCCATACCATCACAGACATCTAATAAACACTTTTTGAATTGTTGCACTGAACCATGAATCTGAAATAGAAAAAAAAATTAATTGAAATATATATAACATTTTTTGTTTTTTTGTTTTTTTACCTTTGTATACATATCCGATGGTCTTGAAAATCGTTTTTCAGGTTTTTCTTTTTTCAGGATTTTAGTTTCTGTTGGTCCATATAGCTCATCATCTTCTTCATCTTCCTCATCTTCCTCATCTGCTTCATTTTCAGTTATAATTTCTAACTCCTCATCCTTTTCGCTTTTTCGAAGCTCTTCAACTTCAATCACGATGATGTGCATTCCTTTATAATTCTCTCTATAATAGAATAATTCCTCATGTTTCTTATGAATCTGACGCAAATATTCTAATGATATACCTTGCTCCTCCAGTCTATTTCGCTTTTTAATTTGTTTAAAGCAAAACTCTGGAGAAGATCTTAGGTATATGATGTATTCAGGTAGCAGATGACATGTTTTTATCATCTGCACTGAAAAATTATACCATTCATCCAGCACATTGTATTGTACTGGAGTTAGATGATGGTTTTCTTTTAAATTTTTCGTGAATACATTAAATGCACTAAAAACGGATCTTTCCATTATTTTTAGTGCACTCGGAATCGTTCTAATCATTTGTTTAAGCGTTATGTTCAGTATCAGAGACTGAAAACTCTCTGCATACTTTAATGGATGGTCATAATACTTCTGTAACATATTTTCTCCATGAAAATCACACATTTTCTTCACATGTTCATATAATACGGTGCACTCAGGTCTTCCTTCAAAAAAGTTCTCGAGGAAATAAGATTTACCGGCACCAATATTCCCCTCAACTAATATTGTTGCTTCTAAAATAAAAAGAGAGTAGAAAATTTTAATATGTTTCAAATAATATATAGAAAAATTTTTTTAATACTTACTTTCGCCCTCCTCCAACAACTTTTTGACAATTTCGTTAATCTTGTCAGAAATTGATGCTGCAGTAAATAAAGACATTTTTATTTTTTTTGTTTAAGAGATTTTTTTAAAAAAAAAAACTTGTTTGTTTTAAGATTGGCTTAAGTTTTATAAATTTTAAAATTTATTGGTTGGCTATTTATTTAAAAAATTTTTAAAGAAATTTCTTTTATCAAAAAATTTAATTTTTTTATATTTAACCATTATGATAATCTATAATCTTGTCTTAAATTAATGATAAAAATTTGTAAAGCATAGCTGTATGCAAAAGATATTTCAACAAAGTATGTCACGACTCACGTTATTCTTAAAATAGAAATAGAGAATTAATCGAAAGAAATAAAAAAATTCTACAACAATGTAATCGCAATGCACTTTAGTCAATTATATATTTCCTCTAAGTAAAATTAAATTCTAAATTGAGCATAATAAAAAATTATAGCCTATAACAGGAATTATGACAGGAATTTAAATTAGTATTTTGCAATACTGCGTTTGATTGTCTATGTCATTTCAATAAATAATAGTAGTAAAAACGTGAAATCCTGTTTCTTTACTTCTATTCTTCTGTACGCTGTAAATTAGTATAAATTTTGTACAACAGTTACACTTAAATTAAAAATTTAAATCATACAACATGGTTAAGGAATTCCTAAACCTATATATGAGCAACAGCGATGATGTCGCTGCATCTGTCCGTCTCCCCGCTAAAAAGAGAAAGACGAAAAATAGCGAAGTTGAAGAAACCCAAGAAGAACAACAAGATCAACAACGGCATCGTCTCCAACAGCAACAGCAACAACAACAACAACAACATCAACTACTACTACTACAACAACAGCAACATCCAAAACAGCATCAACAACAACAACAACAACAACCAAGTAAACGAAGTTTTTTATTGGCCTTTAATGAAAAGGCTGAAACAAAAACATGCTATAAAAAAAAACCTTTTTAAAAATTGAAAGAATGGAACCAAATAGACTATATATATTAAAAAAATTAAAACAAATAAATACAAGATACGGTGAAAAATGGGTTTTCGAAACTCAAAATTTTATCATTTTTATTCCTCGTAAATATGAGGAAATTTGTAATAAAGAATTAGAGGAGGGTATTAATACCTCCATAATTTATTTATATAAAAATGAAAAGGGGGATTTACTCCTCGAAGATTCAAATTTAACTTTTCCGCTTGCTGATAATCAGTAAACGGAAAAAGTAAATAAATAAAATTTTTAATTCTAGTTAAAAATTAAATAAAAATTGATAAAACAAAACAATACTGTTTTTATTTTTAAGTTTCAGATACCCAGGAAAAATAAATAAATTTTTCTTTAAAGTTACAATCTACAGGTGAAACAACATAAAATAGATATGAAAGATACATTTTATTAACTTATAGGCTAATTTTCATTACGGCAATTTCCTGGGCAAAAGTTAGAGCATAGGCAGAAGATACAAAAATACTATTTGTGCGACAAAGAAAAAAAGATAAATTACTGGGAGAAACATCCATATTCCTTAGCAAAGTATTGAGAGAGCGCCATAATCCATGGCAAAAAGATGTTCTCTTAGGTCTTTTTCCTATAAAGTTGCTACTATATACAAAAAAAAATGTATTCTACACAAAAATTTTTTGCATACTATTACATATTTTTATGGATACATGACATTTGAATTTTGTAAACAAACAAGAGAATGTAAACAAAGAAAACAAGTGAGGGAAAAAAACCAAGGGTTTTTAAAAAGCACATTTTCAAAATTATATACGGTTTCTTACTGAGTATTTTATAATTTATTTTTATAAAAATATATATTATGATAATATTATAATTTTGTTATTTCATTAAAAATTAATTATATGACTAATAGTGAAATACTTAGAATACAACCCCAATGCATTCAAGAAAACCTGTTGTTAAGTGCAAAATATAATGTTGGAGCTTCAATGTTAACGTTTAATTTTGGAAAAACTTACACTGGTGAATAAGTTACTGTTTTATAAGAACATAAAAGTTTTAATTTTGAAGACCTAGTAGCCCTTTAACGGGGAAGGTTCCCAAATTTTTGCTTAGCAAACTTATGATGGATCTGCTCACTCCCCTCCTGTGTCCACCCTTCCATTTTTTTCCGGTTCTAGGAAATCAATTTGGAACTCCAACAAAATTTGGAATTTTACCTAGAATATTATTATCTAACCAAAAATAGTTAATACTAAGAAACAATTTCTTCAATTTAAAGAGACCCTTTCAAATTTAAGTAAAACCTTTAACGTATGTTGAAACATAATGCTGCAGCTGTAAATTTTGCATATTTGTAAAAAAAAATTTGAACAGGTGTTAAAGTTACAGGTGGTTGAAAATAGCAAAATTTCAATTTTCGAGCCCTTATAGCTCCTAAACAGGGGGCGTGACAAAAAAATTTTGTTATCCGACTCCTATTAATTTTGGAGGACCTAACTTCTCCCAAAATTTCAAGGCCCCAGCTGGAACCGTTTAGAAGATATATGGGGCCAAAAATTTTGCAAAAGTTGAGTTTAGCTTAATGGTAAATTTTAGTACCGTATGGTAACCCTATACATTTTAGCCTTATATTTTTGTGAAGCTTATAAAACCAGCTATCTTTTGCCGTTTTCAGATTGAAAATAGACTTAACAAAACTCTTGTTATAATAATTTAAAAATAGGGCTTTTTCCAACTTTGGGGGGCTGTAGCTCCGTAACGGGTGGGGCTACAGAAAAAAATTCTTCTACGAAATTAATTTTTTTGTAATATCTACCCGTGGTTAAAATTTCTTTAATATATTTCAAACGGTGTAAAAGTTTTTGTAAACATACGGACGGACGGACAAAGTCAAAATTAAGAAAAACCTTTGACACTAATTAAAACTTTCGTTTTTGAGCTTTTAATTTTGTATACAAATAAAAAAAAATTTTGACAGGTATTCAAGTTATAGGTGTTTAAAAGCTAAATTTTTAGCAAAATTTCAATTTTCGACCCCTTACAGCTCCTAAAGAGGGGGCGTGACAAAAGAATTTTGTTAACTGACTCTTACTTATTTCTAAGGATCTAACTTCTCCCAAAATTTCAAGTTTCTAGATTTAGCCGTTCCGAAGTTATGAGGGACCAAAAATTTTGTAAAACTTAGTTTTGAATAACGGTAAATTTTAGTACCGTATGGTAACCCTATACAATTGGCTTTTAAAAACTTGTAAAGCTTATAAAAGCAGCTGTCTGTTACCGTTTTCAGGTTGGAGATATACCTTATAGAACTCTAATTATAACTGTTTAAATATGGGGCTTTTTTCAACTTTGTGGGGCTGTAGCTCCGTAACGGGGGGGGCTACAAAAAAAAGTTTTAACATTAAATTATTTTTATTGCAATACCTATCCATTCCTGATATTTTTTTGTCAATCGTAGGTAAAAAGGGACGGACGGACGGACGGACGGACGGACAGAGTGAAGCTATATAGGCACATTTTTACAAAATTTTTTGAAAATGTGCTAAAAACATTTTATATTATGATTTGATGAACGAATTTTTGTTTAAAATTATTTGAAATTGATTAAAATTTTATCATTTATTTTAAATTAATAAAATTTTAACTTTGAATTGAAAAATTCGCGAAATATAAATTTAAAATTTAAAAAATAAGGTTATGTAATTTGTTTTTGTCAAAAGATATAAAAAATTTTAATATAAATTTAATCATTTTACTCTTTCTCTCCTATTGAGAGTATACTATATACCTCTCTCTCTAAAGTCAAGATTACTGGGCAAAATTTTCTCATGAAAACCTGCCTTATATCTTCTGTTTCTTTTTAATTTAAAAAGCACTTCTTTGATTTCAGGTTTATACTTTTTATATTAAAGATGCAATGCACCTGCAAAATCTTACATAAGAGATGTACAAATAATCTAAACAAATTTTTATTTTATTTGTATGTTGATTATGAATAGGTACCAAAAGCAATTAACCATAGTTTTGATTTTTTTTTTTTTCATTCCTTACAGAAAACGATGACTTTTTTCTTCTACTTTTTACATACATATAATATATATACATGCTGGGCAGAAAACATGTTTTACATTATAATGAACTTGCTATTTGTGACTTTAAATTTTTTCTTCTACTTATTACATACATATAATATATATACATGTTGGGCAGAAAACATGTTTTACATTATAATGAACTTGCTATTTGTGACTTTAAATTTTTTCTTCTACTTATTACATACATATAATATATATACATGTTGGGCAGAAAACATGTTTTACATTTTAATGAACTTGCTATTTGTGATTGTGACTTAAAATTTTTTTCTTTCTTTTGACTTTATATTCTCTTTGCATGCTAATTTGCATACGCACATTGTATTGAAATATTTTTACTTACTACTTTTACATGATTCCCTATTACAATATAAACAACAAGAGTTGTTTAACTTACTTCTAAACCTGTCTGACCTAATTACCGGCACGATCGACGTCAAGGTCACCTACTTTTAACATAACTTGACCTACTTCCGGGGTAATTAATCAAAATGTAGGTCAATACGCCAAACTATTGCTATCTCTTTCTGGCTCAGAATTCCCATGACAGAGTGCCAGGTTAACTACTCTCCAAGAAAATTAGATTAATTTGATATTTTTAGAATTACTATTCCATTCTGAAGATACATTTTGGCAAAAGTTACCCGTTACGGAAATACAGCCCCCAAAATTTCAAAAAATATATATTTATAATATTTAAGTTACATTTAAGTTAGGTTAAAAAAAAAACAATGAAAAAAACCAAGGGTTTTTAAAAAAGCACATTTTCAAAATTATGTATCTAGTATTTCATTTGTTTTTACTCATCAATGAGTATTTTATGGGTATATAATGTTGGAGCTTCAATATTAAAGTTTAATTTAGGAAATATATACTCTGGTGACTAAGTTACTGCCTACTTATAAAAACATTTCATTTTTAATTTTTAAGTCCTAACAGTACCTCAATGGGAAAGGTTTCCAAATTTCTTAAGGATCTAACCTCACTTCCTTCACAATTTTTTGAGTTTCTAGGAATTAAAAATCCACCAAAATTTAGAATTTGACTCAGAATTTTAATTTTAGGTTAAAACGAGTAAGATTATAGTTGCCCTTGCATACCCACTAACCGTTATTTATTTCCCCTATGCTATTATAAATATTACAAAAAAAATAAAAGAAAGTAAAATAGTTAACTTATTATCCCATAATTTTTGCTTAAAAAAAACAATAACAACAAAAAAAAAATTTAATTTTTAATTCATTATACCATAATATTTGCTTAAAAACAAAAAAAATAAAACCATAAAAAAAAAAAAAATAGCCCACCCTAAAAGTTGGTCCGAGTGATGTCCAACTTTGCCAACTAACTTACCCTATTACTTTATCTGCCCAGTTTTGATTTTAACCTCGTAGCTTCATACTTATATACGTAGCTTATCGAATTGACAACTTTGTATGGTAGCTGCCGAAAACGGGGCCGTAACATTTTAAAACTCCATAATATATGTGCTCGATTCATTATATAACTAACAGTGTGTAATTTTCATGCTCGTAGTATAATCAGTTCCCAAGAAATTCATATTGGTGCAAAGAAGTATGGCAGCCCCCGAAAATGAAGTCTTAACATTTTGAAACTTCATATAAGTTCTTGATTCATTATAAAACTAACCGTGTGTAATTTTCATCTTCCTGGTATAATTACTTTTGAAGAAATTCACATTGGTTTAAATAAGTTGTGTGGCAGCTCTTCGAAACCTTGGTCTGATCTTAAACAAAAAGAATAGGGAACCTTAAAAATGTCCAAAAAATGTTTTGTGTGAATTTCAAAACTCTAGCTCTAATTTTTCAATTCTATCTCTTAAAATTAATTTTTAATTCACGAATATATTAAACTTAAGCAAAATAAGCTTCATATGATCATATTCATATAATGATCATCATGATTGATAATAATCATCATATTCATAATGATTATATCTATCAATATCAAAATATAAAGCATGCAAAATATTACACATATACATATTATATGAATACATATAAATTATTTACGATGCCATTTACTTAAAAAAAACCTTTGTGTTCTTTTTTGCTTATCTTAAATAAACTACTCATCATTTAAATTCAATGAAATCGTAACTCGAAATCGTTATCTACAAAAAAAAAAAAAAAACAACAAAACAAAATAAAACGAAATTCATATAATTTCATGTTAAATACAAGATGCATAAAAAAATTATAATTACCAAATTATAAATTCGAACAATAGAATTTTTGTTTAAAATATATTTATATAAAATTTTTAAATTTTAATAACCCTTTTTAAGAGTATTAAATCTACTTATAATGTAATTATTTCTGAGGATCTCACTTCTCCCAAAATTTCAAGGCTCTAAGCTTGAACCGTTTAAAAAATATGTGTTTCCAAAAATTTTTGTAAAAATTGAGTTTTGCATAATGACAAATTTTAGTACCGTGTGGCAATCTTTTATATTTGTCTTTTAAAAATTGAAAAAGTTTATAAAACCTGCCGTCTTTTACCGTTTCCAGATTGAAAATGTACCAAATAGAATTGTTATTAAAACCATTTAAATATAGGTTTTTTTTCCGACTTTGGAGGGCCGTAGCTCCCTAACGGGTGGGAATACAGAAAAAAGTTCTTCTATGAAATTATTTTTTTCGCAATACCTACCGTGGTTAGTATTCATTTTTAGCACATTTTCAAAAAATTTTGTAAAAATGTGCCTATATAGCTTCACTCTGTCCGTCCGTCCGTCCGTGTGTTTACAAAAACCTTTACACCGTTTGAAATAGAGTAAAAAAATTTTAACCATGGATAGGTATTGCAAAAAAAAATAATTTCGTAGAAGAATTTTTTTCTGTAGCCCCACCTGTTACGGGGCTACAGCTCCCCAAAGTTGGAAAAAGCCCTATATTTGAATTGTTATAACAAGAGTTCTGTTTGATATATTTTCAATTTGAAAACGGCAAACGATAGCTGGTTTTATTTAAACGGCAAATTTTTAGGGTTGCTATACGGTACTAAAATTTAACATTACACAAAACTCAATTTATGCAAAATTTTTGGTCACATATATCTTCTGAACGGTTCAAGCTAGGGTCTTGAAATTTTGGGAGAAGTTAGATACTCAGAAATTAGAAAATTGAAATTTTGCTTTTTTTAAACACCTGTAACTTGAATACCTTTCCAAAATTTTTTTAGTAATGTATAAAATTTTTAAAGCTTTATAATTATATTGCAACACGTGTCAAAGATTTTTCTTAATTTTGAAGAGTGACGAAGGTACAGCCCCTGCAAATTCTAAAAAAGTCCTATATTTAAATAACAAGAGTTCTGTTTGGTTTATTTCCAATCGAAAAACTGTAGAAGAGAGCTGGTTTTATAAAACAAAAATACTTCGCTTAAATGTTCAGGATTGCCATACGGTATTAAAATTTACCATTGTGGAAAACTCAATTTTTGCAAAATTTTTGGCCACACATATCTTCTAACGGTTCAAACTAGGATCTTGAAATTTTGGGAGAATACTTAGAATTTAGTAGGAGTCGGTTAACAAAATTGTTTTGTCAAGACCCATGTTTCGGAGCTATAAGGGCTCCAAAATTGAAATTTTGCTATTTTTAAACACCTGCAACTTGAATTCCTGTTTAAATATTTTTTCCTTAATATACAAAATTTAAAGGTTCAACATTATATTTTAACATATGTTGAAAGATTTTCTTAAATTTTAAAGGGGTTCTTTAAATTGAAGAAAGTGTCTCTCAGTTTTAACCACGTTTGCTTAAATAGTAAAATTCTAAGTAAAATTCCAAATTTTGGTGGAATTCACAATTTAATTCCTAGAACCTAAAAAATTTTGGGCGAAGGGGAGTAGTGAGGATTATATCCTTGAGAAATTTGGCAACCTTCCTCATAGAGGGGCTACTAGGACTTAAGAATTAAAAATATACTGTTCTTATAAATAAGCAGTAACTTAGTCACCAACGTATATATTTCCTAAATTAAACGTTAATATTGAAGCTTCAACATTATATTTCGAGAAAATACTTTGTATGTAACACAATATTATTTTGAAAATGTGCTTTTTTAAAAACTCTTGGTTTTTTTCATCCCTTGTTTCTATTTTAAATGATGTAAAAGTTTTTGTAAACCTACGGACAGACCGACAGAGTGAATCTATGTAGACAAATTTTGGAAATATGTTCATAAAAACCCTTAAATTACATTATAAATAGATTTAATACTCTTAAAAAGGGTTATTAAACTTTAAAATTTTTAAATAAATATATTTTAAACAAAAATTCTATTGTTCGAATAATTATTTATAATTTGGTAATTATTCAATTAAATTTATAGAGAATTTTACTTTATTTGACATTTCATCAATGTTAATTAAATTCATTGTAGCAGATATATAGGCAAGATTAATATATTATAATAATATATTTTATTATAATTTTCTTATATACATACTTATATTATGGGTGTAAATAAATTTATATCTTTAATCTTAATTGAAACCTTTTAAGAAAATTTAAGAAAACGTAATGATTTATAATAAATAAAATAAAAATTTAGTTTTTGAATAAGTACAAATCAAAGGAATTTAACTTGCAGTTCTTACAATTTAATAGGTTTGGCAATATAATTATTATCTTTATCTACGTACTTTTTGTAAATATACATTATTATACCCTTAAAATCGTAGTCCAATAGCCAAGGTCTGCGCAAAGTATAGTAGTTTTGAGGTACATGAAATTAGTGAAAATGATTGGTACCAAATTTTGATTTAAAGGATTTAACACATAGCTAACCACGAAATATTTATATTACATCCGTGGGGAGTTCCTAGATATCTGATACCCTTCAATCTACTTTATTCATTCTTTTTTAAAAATTTTGAAAATACAACCCCTTAACATATTAAAATGGAATTTGTACACCTTAAAATATCAAAAAGTTCATAGAAATTAATAATTAGTAGAAACATCCTTGGAAAAACTATTTCAAAAAGCAGGTTGTTGCCTTTAATACAAAAATTAGATTTTTTAAAAATTGCGTCTTACAACACTATAGCGTGACCGGTCGATTCCACTAGAACAATTCCACTAGACACAATTCCACAAGACACAATTCCACTAGAACAATTCCACTAGACACAATTCCACTAGAAACAATTCCACTTGGCATAATTCCACTTGGTATAATTCCACTTGTAGATAATAATTTCTTTTAAAAATTATTTAAATTTAAAATTGATTTTTTTAAGTAAATTTATAAATTACTGTCAAATATTTTAAATTTAGAAATGGAAGTCCCGCAAAAGAAAAAATACAAAGATCTTTCCGAACATATATCTCGTGTAGCGAATAACTTTAATAATTATGATCCATTTGAATACATGAAGGCTATTGCAGCAATAACGAGAATTGATTTTTCCTAAATAGGTTTTTTTCATTAATTTTATATATTTGTATTCATTAACTTTAATTTATTCTGTTTCTATTCTACTAATTATTATTAATAAACTAGCTCTTTTGTTTTTTTTTGAAAATATTATATAATTTAATGAATATGTTTTATTATCGCGGCGATTTTTAACTCTAAATGCGTTGGGCTAATAAAAAGAGGAATTGCGCTGAATTACCACGTGGAATTGTTCCCTAGTGAAATTATACCAAGTGGAATTGCGCTAGTGAAATTGTGTCTAGTGGAATTATGCCAAGTGGAATTGCTTCTAGTGGAATTGTGTCTAGTGGAATTGTTCTATTGGAATGGGCCTAAAATCCACTATAGTAATTAGACGAATATTTTATTTTATATTTTCCTTACCTTATGCTTCTACCCTTTTTAATAGTTATCATTGTATCATTTATTTAATTTTATAAACGCCAATTAATTTTTATTTTTTTTAATTCCGAAATTGTCAATTACTTTAAATATTAAATCTGAAAGATTAATTAAATATTAATTCATCTTAAATAGCTAAAATCCTTTTTACAATAAATTAATCCTCAAGCTCGACATATTAATAACCACATACAAATAAATTTTTGGCAAGTGCCTATAAGTATATACAAGTATATAAAAGGTATAGACATACTATATTATAACTATGAAGGTATTAAAATTTATGAGATTATCCTTGGAAAATATTTTTATTCCTTCTTTTTCAGAAAATGTTAACTAAATAAAATCAGAGTATATTTTTTATGATTATATCTTTAATGTCTATGTACTATATATAACAAGATTGTTTTGAATGAAAGAAGGTGTTTAAAGATGCTTAAGATAATATGTGAAACAAAATTAGCATATTATATGCTCATGAATAATCTTTAAAAAAAAAAAAAAAAAAAAAAGTGTTTTGTTATATTATAAATATCACCAAAGACTTCTTAATATATTTTACGTGGCTTATATAAAATACTATGTAGATAGGAGATACTATATATCATATCTTTATATTATATACTAAAAAAATCTATCTACGTATCATTATCTTATAATATGAAATTCTATATACAGTGTAGGTTGGAAATAAAGTATCGAAACCAATGGCAATATTTTGTATGTCAAAATCACATTATCCATTTGCTATTTGGTTGAAGTAAATGACATATACAAATAATTAATAACTTTATAATTTTAATAAATTATACATTAATATAATAATAGGTATATATAAACAAATCCTAAATATAAATAAATAATTTAATTGAATAACATACTCAATAACATAACCATATAAATCATAATATTTAATCGGCTTATTTTTTCCCATACAAATATAAACATCCTTTTTTAGAACAAACTATTTGACCAATTTTAATGAAACAACAACCAAAAGAAAGGTTTTTTTTTGTTTTTTTAGGACAATGATATTTTTTTTTAGAATATTGCGTTTTTTCAGGTGAAAATCCGTCTTTAATTTAACGTAAATTTGAATTTAACGGTCACGCTTTTAAAAGTTGAGGCTTATGGCTCTAATATTATGCGCCGACTTTCTGTGTAAATGTAATTCATTTTCGGTTTTAACTCGCAGCTAAATTTAAATCAAAAGATTATAGGCGCCGACTTATGTATTTCTTTCTTTTTTTTGTTTAGTTCAAATATTCAATGAACAAGGAGATTTAAATTTTTTTAAAATTTTTTTTTTGTTTTTGTTTTTTCTTTATCTTAAAAAGTGAACGAAAAAAATGAGTTCTTTTCGAAATGAAAGCAATACATTTGGTTTATACAGTAGTTTTCATTTATAACGAACTAGGTTCAATTTTAATTATAATAAACGTAACACTTTTTGCCAATGAATTAAATTTTACCTAAAAATGTAAGTTGTTTATTACATTTATATTTCTTTTATTTAAACTTATTATATCTAATAATGTTGCTTGGTGATTATTTTAGTATTTTTATATATATTTTTGAATATAAAAAAAAATCATAATAACGCATCAAAAATACAAAAAAAATTTCATTACAAGAAAAAGCATATATACATCTATAAACATAGAGGTGAGGCTGACACATCAAATAAAAATCTAGCAAATGAGTTCAAAGTGTCCATTCTAGAATTAGCATAATCTACAATGTTCAATTCTTATACTAATTTTTCAAAATTCACAGCATTCTTTTAAAACGACATATTTTGTTTATTACGACGAATATTTTCTGTCTCTTCATGGTCGTTATAAGCGAGCTTTACTGTATTTTTTTTTTTTTGCTATATGTTTGCAGAAACAAAAAAATTACATTTCTTGGAAAAATTATGTGTTCATTAGGAATCAACGAGAATAAATGCATACGGCGTGCAGTTTCTGTCAAAAAATTTGAAATAAGTAGGTATGTTATATGTACTGTACTTCGGGGAATTTAAAATTTTAAAATTTGACAAAACGTATAAAAATATTGTAATTGTTTTTTCTGATGTTGCTACGATTAAGTTTTCAAAATAAAATATTTTAAAATAATATTTTTTTTTAAAAAAACATACATTCCAAGTAATTGAAAATACCTATAATATGTTCGCAAAAAAACTAAAAAATAATCTTCAACTGAATAAAAGTTGACGTATAATTTCCGTCAAAAAATTTGCAAATAAATAGGTACATGAATTTACATGAGAGCTGTTCGAAATGAAAGCAATACATTTGTTTTATAAAGTAGTTTTCATTTATAACGAACTCGGTTCAATTTTAATTATAATAAACTTTACACTTTTTGATAAAGAATTAAACTTTACATAAAAATGTAAGTTTTTTATTACATTGATATTTCTTTTATTTAAACTTATTATATCTAATAATGTTGCTTGGCGATTAATTAAGTGTTTTTTATTTAGTTTTGAATATAAAAACAATAATAATAACGCATCAAAAATACAAAAAAAAATTCAATAGAAGAAAAAGCACTATACATAGGCTTAACATTTTATTTGAGACACATCAAATAAATATGTTAGCAAATGAGTTCAAAGTGTCCATTCTAGAATCAGCACATTCTACAATGTTCTAGTCTTATACTAATTTTTCAAAATTCACAGCATTCTTTTAAAAGGACATTCGTTTATTACGACGAATATTTTCAGTCCCATAATGGTCGTTATAGCCGAAAAGTACTGTATTTTGTTTTTGTTTGCAATTTATTGTAATACAGTAGGTACTAAAAAAAATTTTTTGTAAATCGTAAATTTGTGGTTGCTTTTTGTTAAGTTTTTTGTAAAATTAAAAACCGAATTCTAAAATATGCAGAAACTTAAAAAAAAAATAATATTTCTAAGAAAAATGATTTGTTTCTTATGGATCAGCCAAAATCAGCATGTACGGCATTCAGTTTCTGTCAAAAAATTTTGAAATAATTAGTTATGTAAAAAAATTTACATGAAAGCATACGCGACGTTTTAAATTTTAAATTTTAAAATTTAAAAATTGACAAAGTGTATAAAAATACATATTGTAATTGTTTTTTCTTATGCTGCTGCGATTAAATTTTAAAAATAAAATATTTTAAAATAATATTTTTTTTTAAATAATTTAGTTTAAAACATACAAATATTCAAATAAATTAAAAATACTTACAGTAAATATGTTTGCAAAACTTAAAAAATTATCTTTCTCAAAAAAAGTTATTTGTTCCTTAGGTCCTAACCTAAATAAAAGCGCGCAGCGTATAATTTCTGTCAAAAAATTGAGAAATAAATAGGTTCATAAATTTACATTAGAGCAGCGAAAATACGCGTAACGCAATGTACTGCATCTCGGATTTTTAAAATTTACAAATATTGACAAAATGTATAAAAATATTATTATTGGTTTTTCTTATATTTCTAATATTATGTTTTAAAAATAATATTTTTTTACAATAATTTTTATTAAAAAATATCTTATATTCAAAATACCTATAATATGAAATTAAAAATATTTTTTGTAGGTACTAAATTAAAACATTCAAATAAATATTTTTGATAAATTAAATATTGTACGCGCGTATCGATTTACCGATAATGGATATGCAGACAGACGTATTAAGGTACTGCCGTATAAAAATTGTACGTCGTATGTTTGATTTCATTCTAATAATTGAAAAGTTTATTTCACAATTTCAACATCATATAGTGTTTATACCCGTATGACTATATAGTCCAAGGGTATAATAAATTTGCCATTACGTTTGTGACGCAGAGAAGGAGGGGGGGTAGATATAGACTCAAGTGTATGGATCGGATCAGAATCGAAAAATAAATCGATTTAGCTATGTATGTCCGTATGTCCGAGTTTTAAATTCAGCCATTTTGGTCCACGGGTTCGAGTACCTGCCATACAACTTCTAATTTTATTTGAGCATTACTCTATACCTATGGAAGCTACGTGTCTGAAATTTTGCCAAAAGTAGTTTAGTATAATGGCCAAAGTTACTGCAAAATTTGGTTGGTCTACTGCAGAGGGTTCGAGTAGCTGCCATACAACTCCTTCTTTTATATGAGCTTTACACTACACCTGATGAAGCTGGGTGTCTGAAATTTTGCAAAAAATAGTTTAGTGTAATGGCCAAAGTTACTGCAAAATTTAGTTGGTCTACTGCTGAGGGTTCGAGTAGCTGCCATACAACTCCTTCTTTTATATGAGGATTACACTACACCAAATGAAGCTGGGTGTCTGAAATTTTGCCAAAAATAATTTAGTGTAATGGCCAAAGTTACTGTAAAATTTGGTTGGTCTTCTGCAAAGGGTTCGAGTAGCTGCCATACAACTCCTTCTTTTATATGAGCATTACTCTACACCTATAATAAAGCTGAATGTTTGAAATTTTGCCAAAAGTAATTAACCGGATGATATAATGTATATGTTACGGTCATACGGGTATCCCAGAGTTGACACAGTCTACTCTACTACACTCTTCCTCGTTTTTAATTAAAAAAACTATTTTTAGTTTTACTTTGACAAAACGAACGAATTTTATATATCAAAAAGTGTACATGAAGATTAAATAGGCGTAGTTTGTAAATGGAACGCATATTTTTGTTTCAGGAGTACATAATTGTCAGATTATCATCATATATATATTTGACATTTTAAAACTACCTGTCATTTGAGAAGTTAATTATATTTAATAGTATTTAAATATTAAAAATGTGAAAAAATTAAGGTTTATTGCTGATATAAATATAAAGAATATTTTTTAAAATGGAAGGGGGTAAGTGCTTATTGGTTATCAAATAAAAAATATGATTTAACATAACCTATTCAAGAGAATTTTAATTAAAGCCATCTGCCGGAAATTATTTATCTACTCTGTCATATACTCTTTTACAAGGGCTGAAGTAGCTGGCAATAGTTGAGAGTAGAAAAGAGTTTACTCCTCTTAAAGGAATAAAAGCAATAATATTTATTTGTTTTAAGAAACTTATGAGTCATGGCTCATGACCATGTATAGAAATATATTTTTGTCAATAAAAAACTTAGGAAATATTAAATAAATAAACTAGACAAAAAGGTATAAAGTAAACTAAGCAATTCAGAATCATTTTTCCCATGTTTTCAGAACTTTAAATAGGCATACATTTGTAGTAAAAATTTACCTATGTAGCTATTAAATTTAAAAATTAAAAAAGGGTAGGAAAAATTTATTCTTTGATTTATTGGAAAACTTTTTTTATACCCGTATGACTATATAGTCCAAGGGTATAATAAATTTGCCATTACTTTTGTGACGCAGAGAAGGAGGGGGGGTAGATATAGACTCATGTGTATGGATCGGATCAGAATCGAAAAATAAATCGATTTAGCTATGTATGTCCGTCCGTCCGTCCGTCCGTCC